>CM027475.1:19061793-19267114 GCA_015776775.1 Magallana hongkongensis
GCAAAGCTAAAGAATGAGGACATTTCTCCAGATATAGGAAACAGTTGTAACTTGCACTCAATTGGATGAATGCTCGTGAGGTTTGAAACCATTGGTACTATGAATTGTGGCCCAACATTTACTGACGCCGAAAAAATCTTTCGGATCAATGTGTAAACATTTGTGACGTCACTCGATTATTTTTGATTGAGAGTGTACTGAGGTGAACTTTAGAGGTAACTCACTGTATGTCGTATACATCATGTGTGACATTAAAAAAATTGCCATGATTACAGGGAACTACTTGTCCGATTTACTGACGCCAAAAAATCCGTTGAATGAATGTGCAACTAGTCCGAATTTTCTATTCACACATGCCTTGCCGGTGGAGCTCGCCTCGCGCCGGCGCTGCGCGTTGGCGAGCTGCGCTCGCTATAAATTATTACGCGTTACTGGTATTTTACATACAGTGTGTCTGAGTGCAACAATCAAAACGGTTTGCCCAAGGAAGAGAACGTGGGAGCAAACCTAATTCCATTAACCTGTTCACTGTCTGGAAAATGCTAGTCACAGGTTCTGCCAGAATCATGCCTGGAACATGCATTATGTATATAACTAAGTGAATCTGCTTCAAAACATGTTCATTCTTCGAGTAATAATACTATATCATATGAATCTATTACGCATTCCAAATTGGAGCTTCGACCGATGACTCTAATATCCAAGGGGATTCACATTATCAATAATGAATTCAATATAACCATAATCTAAACAAAAAAACCAAAGTTCAATAAAACGATCCACAACGACCAGAATGCGTTCTAGATAATGTAATAGTGGCAGTTCATTCTAACATTCTCCGATGCATCACCCCAGCTAGTTTGGATCAGATGGGGTGCGCGCTCCACATATTCTCCGATGCATCACCCCTGGGAGTTTGGTTCAGATGGGGTCTACATGATTTGAAATGAGACCTGGCTTTTCATCATAACTCAACTCTGTTCTCACTTCAACTATTTACAGAAAATTAAGGAATATGAGATGGATACTGTAACCTGAGGCTGCATCTTGGCTGGGGGAAAGTTGGTAACCTGTAACGTCCATTCCTAAGAAAAATTCAGGACACGCACACAACATCCTCAAAATGGCAGCTGCCATGCATTCATAAATGTGTTATGAAGCATATTTTGCTTAGACTGTACTTATAATGGCGAGGCCTAAAATTTATTATAAAATGATTTTTTGCAATGATAAATGCACCCTATCATCAATCTTGTTTAAGCTGTTTCAGAAAAGTGGGTTTTTTATGTTTAAGGTAAAATCTGTTTTGTGTTTTTTTTTGTGTCAACAAAGCTGGACATTAACTGTGTATAAGTAATACTTAGATTGAAAAAAGCAATAGTATGACTATCAATACAATATGGACCTGAAATTTAATCAATAAAATAAAACAATTTTCTTTCTATCCACTCTTCAAATGTGAACCCACAACATTAAAACCCATTCTTAAAGCTTTGCCTTTCGTAGAGGGAATCTTTGAAAGTCAAATGTTAAAAAACATTATACGTTTGTTTTTTATTCTAAATTATTCTTGAAATTCTTTCATTTATTACTTTAAAAGCTGTTAAAAAAATGTCTATCATACGAAAGGTCAAACACAATTCTAGATTTGATAGACATCAAATTTTGACATTTTTTCCAAACCATCTAACATTTCTTAATTCTATGTAGAATTATAAGTATTCGTGAAGACTCGATCGATTTAGGTAGCTGTCAAGCCCTTTCCTCACTCGTATGTTTATAAATATTCAATGAGTTGTAAAAAAAAATCTCTAATTACTGTATACAGTGTTATTTTCGCCCCGTGAAATGTTTGCCCCTCTACACTTGCAAACAGTCTTAAATTCGCCCAGACACAGTATGTTTAAAGAGAAATAATTTTAAAATTGAATTTGGTAAGTCTTAAGCAAAAGGAGTAAAATAAAACGGGACGAACATTTCCCTGCATACAATTATGATATCACGAAATCTCATTACAACGAACTAACTAAAACAAATTCTAATTGTCAACAATAGATATGTTGCTCAGTATGTGTGGATAAAAACGACCTGCCAGTACATCATACTTGTATTTTCTTGAATGATGAAAAGTACATTTAAGTTACGCATGCGTATTACATGATTTTAGATTCACACATAAGTGCGGGATGTTGAACTTTTATTCTACGTTATAAAAAGTACTTTTACACAATAAGACATCTGAACATGATCTATCATTTAAGATGATTAGATAAGTACGTCTTTTTAATACTGCAATTGGATGTGGTAAGTATCGACAACGCCAAGAATATACTGAGTTTGTAACTATTTTGAACATTAAAGTTTATTTTGTTCTGCATACTAGTAGTTTTTGAATTATGCGAGCATCTTCTTGATAATTAAAGACAGATTTGAAAAAGATGAATCGTTCATTATAAAATTGATTTCACTATTTACCACTTGCTCTCACATTGTAAAATTGTAAAAATTGCCTACATCAGCTAATCTAACAAATATCAATTAAATCAATCTTAGCCGGCTGTATTACATTAAAAACCCACATTGCGTGGTCATGTAAAATTAAAGATATCAATACAATCTTAAATTAAAATCAAAGATATTTTCATTGATCAAGTTCACTCCTTTGTATATAAACGATTATTCATTTATATCAATATACACCTACTGGTATTGGCTATTAATATAAAGTACGAACTGACAATAACTTCAACACAACTGCTCATTTCTGTTGAAGAAACGGTAAGATATTTAATTTTCCTGATATTTAATTTATAATTATTTCCTATACAGTATTGAATCTGCTTGTTTTCCTTTTCATTGATTCTAATTTTTGATATACATTTCAATATATTACAATCTACAATGTGTTTTTATTAATTGGTAATTTTTTTACTATGCATTACTGCATTAATGCAAGCATTGTACCAATTGTTTGTTCTAGTCAAGAAAGACATATTTCACTGAACAATGTGCTCTTTACGTGAAAAATAGCTTTAATCTTTCGCAGAGGATGTAATATCGTCATTTTCGTTGGCAGTATAAATCAACGAAATTAAATCCATGAAATCCAAATTTTTAACCCAAGTACTAATAAATGAAAATTTAACCCAACGAAAATATGTGCTTATACAGTAATTCTCATTTCAGATAACTGTGTCAGAAGATGACGATGATAATGGTACGAGGTATTCTTTTTTCCGTCCTACTGGTAGCTAGTCTTGTCGTGATGAGCCAGTCGCTTCCTACTGAAATCCCGACAGAACTTCCCTCTCCAACAACCCCGAGTCTTGCACCGTGTAGTATTTTCCAAATTCTCAAGTACGACTTTTATTAAGCAATAAGGAATCATTCTTTTTTTATTATAAGGTGATCAAAAGCACGTTTATAGTTATCAAATCCAAGAAAGCTCGAATGGCGTGATCACCCCAAACCGTATATGATCACCTATTTATAGTCATAGAATAATTTCTATATATAATATTTAGCAATAAACGAATAATACTACATAATGTTATCACTGACAAAGATAATAGACCATGTATACATTTAAGGACTGATTTCAATGGCTACAAAATTTATCAAAGTATAAACTAGATTAAGAAGTTTACTCTTTATTATCAGCAAAGCAGATTTTGAGTAGCGAAAGCTGCTCCAACTCAATTGACGCTGAGTATAAATTGGAATATATATTATATATATAATAATATATATAATTAATTGCGTATAATTTAATCTTCTGCTCTTGATTATAGTAAAAAACGTACACTTGACTTTTATATGAAATTAAATTATACGAATTCTAACGCAACATCTGCGGATTAAGACGTTTGAGTGACATCTGCAGCATTTTATATGCAATATCATTAAGTTTTCCAGCTATTTAGGAAAAGCGTTGAGATTGAAATATTGTAAAGACAATTGAAAGATTAAGTTTAAACATTTTTCGGTTCTCAAAACGAATTTTATTTCATGCACTTTTCATGCACTTCAAAGGGTTGAAATACCGTTAATCACATAACCGCGGACGGTAAGATCCCTGTGAACAAACAACACAAAACAAAACTGTGTTTACAATTAACAGATTTAAGAATTACGGAACCTTTTGTCAATATTTATCCTTCTACACTGTATGTATAATTATTCATATTTACAAATTTTCTATCAATAGAAAAACCAATAACTGGCTATTTGCAGCTTGTATTTTGCTTACTAACATGTAGAATAATGACATTAATACTCATTGTGTGTACCGGTCTTCTATTAACATATAAATGACTAGCAACATCAACAAATATACATAACATAGTAATATCTGGAAATAAATTGGCTGGGCTAAAAGTTAATTCAAACCAAAAGTACACATTGACTAGTTGATTCAAAAAGTCACCAAGTAGCCCTGTCAATGATAAAGTTAAACATTTAAAAACTAACCAATACTAAAATAGAGCAAAAAAGGTGGTGTATCAAAAGGGGCGTAAAGCAATGAAACATGCTTTAAGCTAAACTGGTAGATTTAGCATGTAAATTGCTGCGACACCAAAAATGTATAATTATTTGCATGTAAAGTATCAAATATCCAAATTTATTGTTTTAGGTTCCTTCTTCCAGACCGATGTAAAGGTTTCACTCTCACTAGGCCTCCTACTCCGGAGCCAACACCGATTGTTTAACTATAATATATTCATAGGCATTCGGCATTCATGTTAATTATTGGTTTCTTGATGAAATGATTGGTTTTAAAACTTAAAGATATATCATGTTTCATGTTTCAATTAAACAATGGATGACCTTTTCTTATTTTTTTTTATTTTTTTTTTACACCATTACACCAAACAAGATATCAAGTATAGATGTGTCATTGTGTAAACCCTAGAATTCTGAATATTTTTAATTATTGTGTAAAGTAACTTTTTTGGACTTCGTGCTAATTGCTACAAAAAAGTTTCCTCTATTTCGACAACATTCTAAATTCTGCACAGCCTTTATATTACCTAAAGCACAGCCAGAGATGGACAGGTAAATTTAAATTTCTTTTTTTTCATGTTTATTGACACTGTATCTTTTTTTTTTTTAAATTATTTTATGTACATGCTGCTAAATATTTTGAACTTCTCAATAGCTTTTTGATAATTGATTTCCTTACATCAATAATACATTTATAATGTGGAAGGAACATGGTCATGATTTGGTCAAAATTTATTTTTCCGTTTTAATGTTAACAATATTATTAATAGTAAGGCATTTCTGAAGTCAACCAAATTTTGTTTGCCAGTTGTCGAGTTAATTATCAGCAATGTGCCATGCGCACATTTATTGTTATGTTAACAAAGCTCTGTCCATGTTTTCTTTTGTTTACATTTTAAGTTTCTAGATTTTGGACCAAAACAAATAAGGCAATTACTCAAAACTGTTAATTCATGCTCAAAGGAATTAAGAGATTCTAAAATGCTCTTTACTGGTAAATTGAATCAATGTTAACAAAAACAAGGCACAAGCCTTATTAACATAACAAACAAATGTAAGCTCTGTAGCTTACTTATAACTCTACGACTGACTCTCAAACTTTGATTGATCATAAGAAATGCATTACTTAAGCATTTTAAATAATATATAGAAAAAAGTAAAATTTGAATTTAATCATGATTATGCCCCTTCAGTCCTTCATTGTGTTATTTCATTGTTCACTATATATTTTAAATTGTAAAATATCTTCAGTTAGAAAAAGACCTTCGGAGCTGATGCACGCCAAATCCACGTTATAAAAGTTTATTCCACGCAAAATCTAGATAAAAGCTGAATAAAAAAACTAAAACGCGTATTGGTTTGTTGGAGGTATCTTGAGGCTTGGTCCACCAACAAATTAATGAACTAAGGATTGGCCCAGTATATGTCCTACACTAGGTATACGGGAGAGACCACAGTACATGTGGTATGAGTTTCTTTTGACAATTATTTTCAATTTGTGTCCACTCCTTATATAAAACATCAACATGTTTTATACCCCTGTAGCTTTGAAACAATCTTATATTACTTATGTCCATTGCCAATTTCTGAAGAGCAAACATGAATTATATAAGAAATTAGCAGTCGCCAGATAATCGAGAACAAAAAAAAAACCTTGCAATAATGTATGTAATCGAAGAAAACGTGATAACAGATCGTGGTTATTTAACTGTGTTAAAAGACTTTTAAAATGGCTGTTTTCTAATGGAGCACAGATTAGCAATGAATTTCCCTACACAAGAAGAAGAAATAATTTCCATACTAACTAGCTTCTAAACGTGCAGCATACTAACAGTGAAATGTTTTATAAAATTACCTGTTGCGTAACGGTTAATATTCTCAAACACCCCTCACAAATTCGAATGTTTTAGCATGATTTTTCTTTTGGATGAAAAATAAAATGTATGATCAATAATATACATCCTATCATATTTTTTTTTATCAAATTGAATGTATAATATATTCTTCATAATATAATAAGAAAAAAATAACAGCTTTAGGGAGTAAAAAAATAAATATGCATTTATCATATGTTGGAAAAATCCAAATAATTTACAAACTGTTTGTAGGGATTAAATTCTATTTGATTCGATGGTTACTTATTTTGTAAAATCTAAAAAGGAAATTCTTACTAATAGTTTTCCTGGAAAAGTGCTTAGTTTATGACACACCCATTGTTGTCATGACACGTTAAAAATATAGATATCACAAAAGTTTTCAAACGAAAATCCACCAGTAATAAACTTTACACTTAAAGTCAAGGACTTAAAGAATGAAACCATTCTCTAGCACTCGAACATTCTTGTACCACTCCGCCAAGTGCTGCATTAACTAATTGTCCGGATGTAGCGACAACAATGCGGTTATTTCGTTATGCCAGGCAATAGTTGAGTGTTCACACTAGCTTGGATTATTATCAAATCATGCTCTTGTGATCTAGCCACTGACGCTAGTTATAGAATTATCTATATGATTTTAATACTGTGCAATGATTTAAACAGGTCATTTTCTGGACACGGCCGTTTTATTGTATGGTACATGTATTATGTTCATGATTCAGTGCAATAAAGGGCTCGGCGATTTTCAACTGTACATGAAATACAAGGAATGAAATTAATACCTGCATGTTTATTGTGGTAAGATGTCGACGGAGTTATTTCAAGGTTTGCAACCTGTCGGCCTCGGGATCAGGATCTCAAAAAATATAAGCACGGAATGTAGGCGCTTTTAACCGAGATGTGTTTCATTCTGTTATGATGCAACCGCTTAGGAGATTTTATCAGTTATATAACGAATATTTTCCCCGTTACCTCCCTAATCAATTATATCATTGCTGTGCTGCAATTTACATTCAAAGAAAAATGTGAGGTTCTCGAGAAAACAGGAACATGGATCGAAATTGTTCTCAAATTCAAGGATATATTTCCCTTACGATTCCTGTCCACATGGAAGTTGAATCTCCACCTATGAGAGTTATGATACCTGTCCTGACAGTATTTGGAATCTTTGGTAATATCGTGGCTTTCGTTAAAATTGTATCGGACAAACGTTTACACACGCATACTTACTTTGCCGTGGCCGCGCTCATCATGAGTGACTTGATCAGTGTTGGTTTGTATGGCATGCATGTCCTCGTCTATCTGTCATTTGAAGTAAAAGAAGAGCTATTTGAAAAATTCTTCATGTCAGCAACTTTTGGATCTACGCATGCATCGGCGGCCCATGTGGTATTTTTGGTTGGCCTTCGGTACTATTGTGTTGTAAAACCTATTCATTATGAAACATTATCAAAAAGAATATTATTGAAGATTTCATGTATCCTTTGGGTATTGAGTGTGTGTTTTGCCATTGTTTACTATATTCTTCGCTTTCACTCGGATCTGGACGTTCTACCCACCGTTCTGTTGTTTCGAGGATACTTGCTGTTTCTTCCAAGTTGCTTCATCATCTATTTCCATCTAAAGAAAATCATGGTTATCAGGAGTGTTTCATTTTCCCGAAAGCTTCGGACTAGTGGAGGATCGGAGAGGGTGTTACGTGCAAGATCACAGATTATAGTGATGTCAAGAATGGTGTCAGTCATCTTGACAGTCTTCACGATGTCGGCGGCCCTCTATCCGATTTCTTTCTGTTTGATTTATTTCGGTGTTTGTTGCTCGGAGTACGAGTGCAGGGATTTGTTATTGATGGCTCGGATGGCTTGGATTTTAAAGTTTTCTATTAACCCATTCATTTATCTGCTGTTCTCTGAAGTTGTATACTCACGTGTGAAAAAGTATCTCACAAAAGGTTTTACGACCCTATGTGAAATATGTTGACAAAAAGGGATCTGTTCTGCAGTTCAATGAAATGTGTATTTTAGTGACTTTGACATTTTCGTTGAACAAACATAACGAAAACATTTTTTTTAAATTCTCGTTATCATTGTTGTGTTTGGGAAATTAATTCAACAAATACAATAAGTATAAAATGTTTGTTTCGTTTCTTTTTTTAGTTTATTTATTTTATTTATTTTTTTTTTTTTTTACATTTTTCGAATGATTAAGTTCAGGAAGATTAACTTTCTGATTAAGAAAAACCAACGATTTTTACCTCTAGCATAAAAACCATCTGCGCTTCGAATGTAATTTTTCACCAATAAATCCTAGGTATGATAATGATATGCAGACAAATTTTTTTAATGATGCTTCACCCCAGTCAAGTTGTTTATACTCATATAACATATCTCATCCCTTTCAAATCTCTTTTTTTTCATCTTTGATCTTTATAGCTTTATTTCTGATTCTTATTTAGAGTCTCGATCTGAAGTTGTCCTGCAATATTTGTATTTGTAAAGCTGTAATGTCAAGAGAATGTTGATGTATGACATAAATACATAAACATTTCCATAATTATGCTAAATTTTTAGTTGATAAAGTAAAATTGATAGATACAGTATTTGAAACAGAAAACCTATATCAATCAAACTTTTTAAATATATCGGTAAACACCTTAAATAGGTTATGGTTGGCACTGGTGAGATAACTTAATTTAAATTATCAAATCCTGGGTCTAAATTGAGATTGTTGTACCTTTAGGCTTCTCATGAAAAAGAAACTCAATATTGAACAACGGTAAAGAGCTGGAACCTGTTATATCAATTAAAACCCACATTTGTTTGTAATTTGTATATTAATTTTCATAGAGACTGGTAACTTTAAATTGAATTAAGAAAACTACAGTACCCCTGTGAGTACAACAGTCGTCAATATATCAACTTGTCAAATGATAGTCTATAAATATTAACTATTTAGAATTGTGATTTTTGATTACTTGCATTTATTCGTGCTTTAGGCTCACAGTATGTCCTGCACGTTAAAAAAAAAAGAAAAAGAAAGAAAAAAGCCTCAGGGTCGTGTTCGAATTCCGGAAAAACGACCACGGTGCACGTCTAACACGAGTTTAGACAACACACTGTCTTACTTATTCAACTTTGATAAACACATGGCCATTGGTCGTAAGATCACGTCTCAAAGAATTTTCCTAAGTTTATGCCTAACTTTACTAAGAATATTCAAGAAATTAACAAAATGCACATTTCTTTTAAGTGACTTAGTTATCCAATTGCGACTGATATCTACGACTATTGTATATTGCTCTCAATAAGTTCAAATTATGTTTTGTAAGCAAGCTATTTTGTCTTTAAAAAGGAACATGCACTAATAATCGAAACCATTACTCCCGTTTAATATACATATAATGGTATAATGATGGCTGTTTTCATTGGCCATGCAATACTATAAACATCGATCAAGCAGCTTGGGGTATTGAGAAATAAGGTTTATTGCCATTAATAATAATAATAACTAGACACGATCTCGTTGCGAGCAACGAGGAGGTCTTCCGTTCGATTTTTAGAATGAAATATGACATCATCGAGTTTGATTTTCGACAGCAAACATGTTATGGAAAAGGAGTGAAGTACTAATGCTTTATTGTATTGTTTTTGTATAAGTTCTCTTGCTTTTTTAACCTAATCTAGCTTTAATATTCTTTCACAAAATGGCTTTCATTATAGGGCTATAGATAAAAGATTTTAGAGCTCTTTGATCCCCTAATTTAAGGGGCAAGTCCCTTTTTCTTGGATTCAAATGAAAGGACATTTAATTCTGAACACATTTTGTCAGCAAGTGTTTAGAAAATTTTTGGCCCCTAAAAACCCTTAATTACGTAACACATGATAAAATCATTACATTGCTTGAATATATAACTATAAAATAAACACATTTGCTTCTATAACATTTCACAAAATATTTCTCAGTAAAGGGCTACAGATTAACGATTTTAGAGCCCTTTGGTCCCCTTTTATTAGGGCCCAGCCCCTTTTTCTTGATATGGAATGAAAGGTCATTAAATTCTAAACAAATTTTGTTCAACACATGTTTAGTAATTCGTTACCGTTTTGGAGATAGATGAGAAAGAAGGTTTTAGGGGCCGGTCCCTTATCTCCTTTTAGGGGCCGTACAACAAAATTTTGACGGTTGCAATTTGTTGAGAACATCATTTTGAACAACTTTTCTTTTATACTGCATAACAAAATATTTTTCCTTTCTGAGATAAGGGTCATCAAATTTTTTGACTTTTGGCCCCTAAAAACCCTTAATTACGTAACACATGATAAAATCATTACATTGCTTGAATACAGAACTATAAGATCAACACATTTGCTTCTATAATATTTCACAAAATATCTCTCAGTAAAGGGCTACAGATTAAAGATTTTAGAGCCCTTTGGTCCCCTAATTTGAAGGGCCAGCCCCTTTTTCTTGATATCAAATAAAAGGTCATTTAATTCTAAACAAATTTTGTTCAACAAGTGTTTAGAATTTCGTTACCGTTTTGGAGATATATGATAAAGAAGGTTTTAGGGGCCGGTCCCTTATCTTCTTTTAGGGGCCGTTCAACGAAATTTTGACGGTTGCAATTTGTTGAGAACATCATTTTGAACAACTTTTCTTCTGTACTGCATTACAAAATATTTTTCCTTTTTGAGATATGGGTGATCGAAATTTTGGACTTTTGGCCCCTAAAAACCTTTAATTACGTAACAAATGATAAAATCATTACATTGCTTGAATACAGAACTATAAGATCAACACATTTGCTTCTATAATATTTCACAAAATATCTCTCAGTAAAGGGCTACAGATTAAAGATTTTAGAGCCCTTTGGTCCCCTAATTTGAGGGGCCAGCCCCTTTTTCTTGATATCAAATAAAAGGTCATTTAATTCTACACAAATTTTAATCAACAAGTATTTAGAAATTCGTTACCGTTTTGGAGATATATGAGAAAGAAGGTTTTAGGGGCCGGTCCCTTATCTCCTTTTAGGGGCCGTTTAACGAAATTTTGATGGTTGCATTTCGTTAGGAACATAATTTTGAACAACTTTTCTTCTGTACTGCATTACAAAATATTTTTCCTTTGTGAGACATGGGTGATCGAAATATAGGACTTTTGGCCCCTAAAAACCCCTAATTACGTAACATATGAGAAAATCCTTATACTGCTTGGCTTCATAACTGTATAATAAACATATTTGCTTCTATAATTTATTACAAAATATCCCTCGGTAAAGAGTTATGGTTAAAAGACTTTAGAGCCCTCTAGGTCCCTTATTGGAGGGGCCAGCCCCTTTTTCTTGATATCAGCTGAAAGGTCTTGTAAATATAAACTTTTTTTACATTACATGTTTTAACAAAATATTTTCCAGAAAAGAGATAAAGAGAGAAAAGCACAAAAATTCACGACGCTTTTTTAATGTCAATTTTCGAGCCGTAGCGAGCTTTGGCGCCAGTAGTGCTAAACATACAAAACAACAATCATGCAAAACTTCAATCTTTCCTTTACCTACCGTAGAAATTTGAGCTTAATATCTCTTATAGTTTAGAAGAACAACAGAAGACAAAATACCCATATAAAAATAAGAAAAATCTCAATATCTCAAAAACGGATGTGACGTCATCAACACAAATTTTTTTTAATCAGGTTCAGACCAATATCTATCATATCTGAAACTTTCATGAAGATCGGCCGAGCCGTTTCTGAGAAATCGCGTGCACAAAAATAGGAAGAAAAAAAATAATAATAACTAGACACGATCTCGTTGCGAGCAACGAGGAGGTCTTCCGTGCGATTTTTTGAAGGTTATATGACCTTGACTTTGATATTTGACCCTTTATCTCCTTATTGGGGCAACAACAAAAAAATTGATGGTTGAATTTTATTAGGAACATCATTCTCAGCATTTTATTATATATTGATTTTCAAAATAATGTTTTTTTAAAATATTTGTTCTGTTTGAGGTATGTTATCAAAGTTTGGTACTTCTGGCCCCTTAAAACCCATTAAAACCCCTTAATACGGAACACATGATAAAATAATTATAATATGTTGTTAAATAAATGTGAGATGAACATTTTTGCTTCCTAAACATATCAAAACATTTTTCAGTAAAGTGCTATGGAAGAAAGACTTTAGAGCCCTTTTGGCCCCTAAATTGAAGGGCCAGCCCCTTTTTCTTGGCATCATACGAAAGTTCTTTTGATATTAAACATATTTTGTTCAACAAGTGTTTAGAAATTCTTTGCCGTTTTTGAGCTATCTGGGATATGACGTTTTAGGGGCCGACCCCTAATCTCCTTATTGGGGCCAGATAACGAAAATTTTATGATTAAATATTGTTTAAAACATCATTCTAAACATCTTTTATTCTATATTGCTTTTTAAAATATTTGTCCTTTTTGAGATATATTCGATAGAAATTTTGGACTTTTGGCCCCTTAAATCCCTAATTACGTAACGCATAATAAAATTTTTATAATGTATAGTTTTATTAGTGAAAGATGAACATTTTTGCTTCTTAAACATATTACAAAACATTTCTCAGTAAAGTGCTATAGAAGAAAGACTTTAGAGCCCTTTTGGCCCCTAAATTGAAGGGCCAGCCCCGTTTTCTTGGCATCATACGAAAGTTCTTTTGATATTAAACATATTTTGTTCAACAAGTGTTTAGAAATTCTTTGCCGTTTAAGAGCTACCTGGGAAAGGACATTTTAGGGGCCGACCCCTAATCTCCTTATTGGGGCCAGATAACGAAAATTTTATGATTGAATATTGTTTAAAACATCATTCTAAGCATCTTTTATTCTATAGTGCTTTTCAAAATATTTGTCCTTTTTGAGATATATTCGATCGAAGTTTTGGATTTTTGGCCCCTTAAAACCCCTAATCACATAACGCATAATAAAAAATTTATAACGTATAGTTTAATTAGTAAAAGATGAACATTTTTGCTTCTTAAACATATTACAAAATATTTCTCAGTAAAGTGCTATGGGAGAAAGACTTTAGAGCCCTTTTGGCCCCTTATTTAAGGGACCAGCCCCTTTTTCTTGTTATCAAACGGAAGATTCTGTAAATATAAATTTTATTTGCTCTATATGTTATGGTAAAATATTTTCAGGAAAGGAGATAAAGAACGAAAATCATTAAAAATTACGTCGTTTTTTTAAACTCGATTTTCGGGTCCAGGCGAGCTTCGACGCCTTTGAAGCCAGACAACCACAAATGCTTTTAAACACATCTACAATCTTTTGTCTACAATCCCTGAAAATTTAAATTCAATATCTTTTTTCGTTTAGGAGGAGATAGCAGGACAAAATGACCCTCTAAAAATCACTAAAACGTCAATATCTCCCGAACAGAAATGACGTCATTAAAATAAAAAATTATATATAAGGTTTTTATCAATATCTACAAGATCTGCAATTTTCACGAAAATCGGTCAAGTCGTTTTCAAAAAATCGCTTGTACAAAAAAGCGTAAGAAAAAAAAAAATAATAAAAGGGAAAAAGAAACAAAGCAATAACAATAAGGTCTTCCGTTGGAAACGGAAGACCTTAATAAGAATAGGGAAAAAGAAACAAAGCAATAACAATAAGGTCTTCCGTTGGAAACGGAAGACCTTAATAAAAATAATAATAATACAGTGTTATAAATATAATGAGATTAGTTTTCATAAAATCTTTATCTAACAAGAAATGCAAAGTATTATAGAAATTTAAGAAATAAGTTTAATAATTTTTCTATTGATTGCGTAGCGCATCGATGAAAAAGTGTTCCGGTCAGGTTTTTCCTTTGATATGAACAATTATTAAATTCATTTCTTATCATTTGATAAAACATTTTCAAATCATAAAATGTGAGATGTCGTTGATCAAAAATGTTTGTAATGAAAATGAAGCGGCGCGTATTAATACAAAACAACAACAGCAACAATATATTAGAAATGAATGTGCCTTTAGCTGATTCAGAGCAATTGATATGAATTCAATAGATTAAACACAAATAGAATGTTGAAATCTGAACGGGCTGAATTGAAAAACGAAAGGAAAATACATGCAATGGCTTGTGAAGTTATTCACTGTGCAGCAAGATTCGTTTCAACTGGTATTAAAATTGAGCTAGATCGCTGGAATATGCAACTGGGCATAAACATGAAAGGAGACGCGATCGTGGAAAAATATAGTTGATATGTCGACTAATAATAGTAGTATGGTATGTGCCACTTTTGAAAATGTGATAACTAGATAGCCAGTGAGGTACTAAAATGACATATCCATCGCTTGGATATACGCCGAAAGAGTTGAGGCACTACCCATTGATTTACTTTATGATGCTTATTCTGGTGATCGATCATGTACCTCTGTTAATTTAAAACTAATCGTTACCAAATTTGAACAGCAGTGTTACCGTGAAAGTGTGTAGGCCTATATGTTCGATATTATTATTCCTTGAATAGGATCAGCCAGTCTCGCCGTAAATGTTGATCGTTGATCTCAAGCAGACGAAATAGTGAGAAGACGCTGAATTTTCTATTTAGCGAATTAAAAAATGTGTATTGCTTATTTTTGAAGGTTAAACTTTTAATTGTTTATATTCATAAAGTTGTATTTTGTTTGCTGACAATTAAACAGGCACAACTTAACATTTGGTGACAATGTTTATTTTGAAAATTCCCGTTCTATAAATAGTGTTAATTCAGATAATATGAGAAAAGTAGAATCGGCAATTTTTTTTAATTGATAAAAGTATCAAAGAAGAAATTTTTTGACCAATTAGAAGGGCCTATATCAAACTAACAATTATTAAATGATATGTATTTGAATAAAAGCTAAAGAATTACCAGAATACCTTTTGGATTGGAAAGTTTACGAAGTATAAACCGTTAAACAATATCATAAAGCTGAACACTGCCAAAGGTCTCTTTCATCACGGCTATCCCTGCAACCCTTATAAAAGCCGATGACCTCTACATAGATAAAGATCATTTATTTCTAATTCAGAGCAGACAAGTACATGACATTTTATTATGGTTACAAGAGAAAGACATGCCAATGAATAGTGTAAGAATTATTAAAGTATAACAATTATAGCAAAAAGCAATGTTAATTCCAACAATACTTCACTTAAAAAGAAGTACTATAGCATGTTATCATTTATAAATTTGCCTACAAGATTAAGAATTTCATTGTCTTCAATATTGAGTAACCAAAAAAGTTTTCATTCATTATCTAATTAAGGCTAAGAATTTTGGAAATTTGCTTTAAATATTCATAAATGAAATATTTCTTTTCTTAGGTGATCATATTTTTCATATGTAATCAAAAAAACAGTGTAAAGTATATCGTTGTAGAGGTCTCACCTGTGTGGACGTACATCTGCCCTCGCTGTGTTACTCGCTTGCGATGAAAATATCAAATTTTACGCATTTTTTTAATTCAGGAGAATACTATCATCAAATAAACAGGTCAATGCATTATTTACAAACATTATATACACATAAAATAAGAAAAAGATGCATAAATTCCAAAGACAACAAAAGGAATACTACGCGCCGGCCACGAGTTTTAGGTGTGTAATCGGGTGTAACGGAACCGAAGGGTTTATATACCAGGGACCTGTGTGACTATTTACAAGCGATGTTCAGCTTTATGCACTAAATAAGAAGTTTAAGGAACCTGCAAGTCGTAATGCTACTGAAAAACAGAATAACTGACGATTTCAATCATTGAACTGACAAAAATAACATAACAATAACTTGACGCCATTTAATTAAGTTAGAAAACGCTATATTTGAAATAAATGTAGATGACAAAACGTTTAAATTAACAAGCACGAACATACAAATATTAATGTCTCATAGACTGTTCTGTGTTTCTTCCAATTTGTTGCAAGTACAACTTGCTTTATTTATCTTATGCAATATGCTTGAATACTTATGACAAGAAATTGTATGGCAAATGCTTTAATTATGTCAATTTCCAATCTGTTTAGTACAAATTCTGTACATTTATATGTTAAAGAATATAAGTTTGGTTTTTCTATTTTTTGGTATGACTCACAAATTTCTTTAACTATTTCTTATGATTGTCGCAAATTTAGTAGAATGACATTTATTTTTCAATCGATAATTCACACTTGCACTGCTTAATCATTAACAAATATTAAAATGCAATTGGCCACAATGCTTTGCGCATCGTATTTTGAACGTACTCACCATGTTACATAATTTCAAATTGTCTGAAATTCAATTTTGATGAAAGTTTAAAAATGAATAAAAAGGTCTGTTTTTGATCTCATGTTTTGCGCACGAGCAACGTACGATCTATTGCATTCGCGCTACGCTGAATATAGAAAAAAAGGTAAATAAAAAAAGATTATTTTTTGATGTACCTGAATGTTTTTCGATATAAAGGACGTCACGTTTTTAGTTATACCAAACCGTTAAGCTTACATGTAAGATTAAAAGTAATGTTTAACACAGCACTCAGCACACTCCATGTTAATGTTTTAGAACGATTTTTATGTGAGGGGTTAAAAATGTCCTTTCTAACTTTTTTCTTGTAGTATTCGAGAGAACGCTTTAATATAAAAATCAGATCGCTGTTATGAAAATATTATAAAACAATATTTTTAATTTTGAAAGGATAAAACATAACAATACTGTTACTAGTTGAACTTCCGCTGGTAAACAATAACCATAGAGTACATTACATAAATTATCAAACACTTGCTTAAAAAATAAAACAATTTATTAATAGGCATGTATTTGGGTTTTTTAATTACCTTGTTATCCTGTATCTCATTTAATCATACTTTGTAGTACAACAGAACGCCAAAAACTACATTAGCTAATATGCTGTTATATCATCCAGTCGGTTTCACAAGCAACAAAATTGGTGTGCAGGTTTTGAAAGCAGGGAATGTTTATGTAATATAACAAATCATACTATTTATACATGTAACTAACCGCTGACGTTTCTTTAAAAGAACTGTCTGTAGAATTTTGACAACTTGATTGGTTTTACCGAGGCTTTACTAATCAAAGTCATTTTAAGTATCTTTTTATATCCTTATTCAGAACAACTGGGATGAAGAGTTTAACAAAATTTAATTGTACATAACTTGGAAATTCAAACTGATACAAATTTTACTGTGTATAGATGCTGATAAGTTTGATTGAAGTTCAGTATACAGTACGTAAGAAGATAATGGTTTGTTTTCAACTCTCGACATCGGGATTGTGTTCTCTTAATATCGATAACGTAATATTTACGCTTTTTGATTAAAATATTTCTTTGAAAGATGATGCAATTGCTAAGAAGACACCGCCCACCAGTATACTTTAAAACCGATCGTGTTTCCGATACCTTCTTGCATTTGTTATTTCTGTGCAGAATCACGTGTAACTGCTTAGGAGGTCTAAACCTTTCACAGCAAATGGTGTCTCGCATTACCCTGAAAAATGGATCGAAATTGTTCTCAAATTCAAGGCTATCTTTCCCTCACGATTCCTGTGCACATTGAGGTGGAATCTTCGTTCATGAGAATACTAATTCTTGTATTGACAGTATGTGGAATTGCTGGTCATACCGTTGCATTCGCTAAAATTGTTTCGTACAAACGTTTACACACACAGACTTATTTTGCCATCGCTGCGCTAATCATGAGTGACTTGGTGACTGTTAGTTTATATGGCATCACTTTCCTTGTTGTTTTATTGTTTGAATTAAAAACAGATATCCGTACATTTGAAAAATTCTTCATGTCAGCAACTTTTGGAACTACTCATGCATCGGCGGCCCATGTGGTATTTCTTGTTGGCCTTCGGTACTATTGTGTTGTAAAACCTCTTCAGTACAAAACCCTCTCAAAGAGAAAGTTATTAAAGATTTCAGGGATGCTTTGAATATTGAGTGTGTGTTTTACAATTGTGTACTACATTCTTCGCTTCCACATAGATATGGACGTTCTACCCACCGTTCTGTTGTTTCGGGGATACTTACTGTTTCTTCCAATTTGCTTCATCATTTATTTCCATGTTAAAAAAATTACGTCACTGAAGACAGATGTATTGCCCTGTCAACTCCGGGCTAGTGGAGGATCAAAGAGTATTATGCGTGCAAAAACCCAGATGATAGTGTTGTCAAGAATGTTGACGGTCATCTTGACAATCTTCACGATGTCGGCGGCCCTCTATCCGCTGTGTTTCTGTTTGATTTATTTTGGTGTTTGTTGCTCAGAATACGAGTGCAGGAGTTTGTTGTTGATTGCTCGGATGGCTTGGATGTTAAAATTTTCTGTTAACCCCATCATTTATCTGCTGTTCTCTGAAGTTGTTTACTTGCGTGTGAAAAAATATCTACCTAAAGGGTTTTCTACCCTATGTGAAATACGTTGACACAAAGGGATTTTTTTGTTCTATGAAGATTTGCCCTGCTTTTAAAACATGGTTTTACAAAGAACTTGAGAAACAAACCAAATACACCGATGTTTTAACAAGAGCTTGGACTTTGGGCGGTACGTGATAAAATCCGATGGGATGAAAGCGTGGCCTACTCTAGGTTAGCTGTCATATAATTGGCTAACGAAGAAGAGTACACTGAACTCATTGACTCTCCTCTTACTTCATTCAAAAATGTACATTTCGTTAAAACAGCGTCAAAGTTCACACAACAGAGCAAATCTTGGCAAACAACTTTCCGATTTTGAAGTCTATGAAATAAATTAGCTTCTCCTAGCGAATGCGAAGAAAAGATGTCAATATTTGATAAACAAAGAAGATAGTTACATCCCACCAAAAATCCAAACTCTTTTAAAAACGGTTCTTAATCTTAATCATTAATTTTTATTTTAAAGTATAAAATGGGGAGTTGAGATTAAAAAATAAACATTTTAAGCCAAACTTTGCATAAGAAATGAAAAACTTCAGATTCTTCTTCAACGAGTTTTAGGTATACAATAATTCATATTGATATAAATCCTTGATTTTTTTTATTTTGTTACAAGAAAAAATAATAATCTAGCAAATTCTTCGAATTTGATGATAAATACCTTAAACAAAAAAAGCGAGCTAAACTGAAATTTAGTCATTCTTTACAGAAACAATTTACGCCCTTTCCAAAAAATGCTTCTACAAAGCTTGAATTTATTTTCTGTTCAATTGCAGCACACTTGATAATAGAATCTGGATTACTTTACTAAAAGGAGAACGTTGGCTAGGATATGATGGCTGTTTGGAAAGTTTTTGTTGGCGCTCGATAAAAAAGTATTTCATAGTGAACATTGTCAGACAATGTTGTCGCCATTAAAGAAGCATTAATAGATGATACACATCACTCTATCAGAGAGAGAGAGAGAGAGAGAGAGAGAGAGAGAGAGAGAGAGAGAGAGAGAGAGAGAGAGAGAGAGAGCATTAAGTGTAAGAACATTTAGTAATATGATATATAAATATAAATATGGTATTGATATCTATAAATATCAATACTATATTACAAATATCAAATGTTTGGCGATTAATTGTGGCGGTATTGACTCTTTTGCATAATGAGAGAGAGAGAGAGAGAGAGAGAGAGGGAGAGAGTGAGAGAAATATTTGCTTTAAATGATACTTTTATTTCTCCTATGCCTTTGATATTCAATGATTAAAAAAATATGCAACAGCTCGAGTTATCTTTCCTTTTATCTTGCGCCGTGACACGTGTTAAAATATTGTTTTAAGGAATTCTTCATACATTGATATACGTTATGTCTTCACTATAATTCTGCAGAAATAAATCACTGTTCTAACAAATATTGCGCTAAAAAGAGTGTCATTAATCAAGGTGGTGTTTTCACAGCTTAATGCTACTTTCATATTCCGTTTGCCAAAATCTTCATATTGCAAATCATGTGCGGAAAGATATATATATATATATATATATAGAGAGAGAGAGAGAGAGAGAGAGAGAGAGAGAGAGAGATTACTGACGTCAGCTTTGTTCAATCACCTGCATTTGTTTGGAATAGTTATGTCCATCTAATGCATGTCTTATGTCATCAAGAGAAATTTTTTTTTTGCTTGAGTGTTTCAATTCTACAACGAATTCTTTTAAACAAAGATCGCAAACAGAGTGAAGAGACTTTAATTTTGTTTTCTCTTTCAAACACTTGAAAAATGCTTTCTCGTGAAATTACATTACGACGAGGTACAAAGAATCTATTGATTACTCAGCGATCTTCAAAATTGGGCATTTGATAAAAGAGTCTTGAAAATGTTTTAATGTCTTATGTTTAAAAGAAATTTCAAGAATAATAAAATTAATATGGTATGTTCATCACATATCAAATAAAGACTCCTATCAAAATTTTGATTTTAAAAGGATAAAAAATTAATAGAGTTAATGATGAGTCTTTGAAACAAAACTTACGATCGTGTTCAGAATTTTTCATTTGTGTTTATTGTCGATTACCAACGAGCGATTTTATTTTGACATAACATTTTCTGAATTAAAAGATGGAAGACTCAAAGCCGTGGTTTGTGCCGATGAGGGTTTTTGGTATGATGATACAATTTGTTTATTTTTTGTTTATGTATGAATGACATTATTTGAGGTTTTCAATCATTTAGTATACCTTATCTAACTATTGTCTTAAATCTAAAATATTTGTTACAGTAATGATGTTTTTTTAATCAAATGTTTAGAACATTTTAAAATTTCCAACAATTGTTTGATATGAAAATACTTCTGGCATCTCATTAAATTTGATTTATATTTTCATTCTTCCTATGCCCTTGACATCCAAGGATTAAAAAAATGCATATATATGTTCTCAAGTTATCTTTCTTTTTATCTCGCACTGAGGCGTTGAGTCAAAATATTTTTGTAGGAAAATATAAACAGTGATACATGTATACATCATGTCTTCACGATGATTCTGCAGAAAAAAATTATCACTTTTTATGATTCTGACAGCGATTGCGCTGGGAAAGAATGAAATTAATCAAGAAGGTGTGTTTACAGCTTAATGATACTTTCATACATGTATAACCTTCTTCTGACAAAGGATGTGGGAAGGAGAGAGAAAAAAAGAGAAAGAGATAGATTGCGTACGTCAATTATGTTCAATCAAATATTTATTATTATATACAATATTTATGTCCACCGAATGCATGTCTTTTGTCACCAAGAAAGATGTTTTCTTGCTTCAATTTTAAACAAAGATCTCTCACAGAGCGAAGACACTCTTATTTTATTTTCCCATCTAAACACTTGAGTAATGTTGTAACATGAAATTATACTACGAATAGGTACGAAGAAGCTATTGATAATAAAGCGATCTAAAGTATCAAATTCAAAGGGTCTTTAGAATATTTTAATGTCTTATGTTCTCATCATATACAATAGAATGATTACCTATCGGAATTTTGATTTTAAAAGAGCAAAAAAAAAACCCAGATAATGTCGAGTCGTTGAAAAAAAACTTGTATCCATTGGTTAAAAATCGTGTTCAGAATTGTTCCTTTGTGTTAATCGTCGATTACCAAGCAGCGCTATCACATTTTCTGAATTAGAAGCTGGTAGATTCCAAACCCTGGTTTGTGACAATGAATCTAATTCTGTCTACATAATAATACTGTCTAAATATACTTTTTATTTCAGGTTAAAAGCCGGCAATAAAGCAACTACACAAACACACAAGGAGGTACAGTTATTGTTTAAGAGAGACAATAAAATTGTTTACATAATTCACAAAAATGCAATTTGCCAAAACTTTTAAAATCAAGGAAGAGAAAAACGGATCTTTTCTGGTCCTGAAGTTGTTTTCTGGCCTGCAAAGTAGTTAATCATGCACGAGCACGAAACATTAAATGTACTACGGTAAATCAAATGACAAGTGTTATCACCGAGGTGTTTTAGTCATCTTGCAACTGTATCTGTTCGGTCGAGGAGTTCGAATTCATTACCATACACTCAAGAACTGTCTAAAAAAACAAAACAAAACAAAGAATATAAAAAGTATAAAGATGATTTACTTGACACATATTATTGTTATACTACTTTTTTCATTTATTTATCTACCAAATAAACTTCCCACTGAATGAACATTAATATCACTGGCATTGTCGTTGAAACATTCTAACGTTTTTGTAAAGGTGGTCCCCTGTACAGAAATAATTTCTATAACCTCATAAGTAAACATTTCCATAAATTACACTTATACACATTTCTTTATTGTTTTTGTATTGGTAATTTGGCCGCACATGTTGAAATTGTGATTTTAATTAAAATAAGAACAAACCTCGAAAATTCAATTATATCTACGTAAAACAATCATAATATTTTATTCAAATCCGAATTATTAGAATGACTAACCTGTTAAGGGTCATGTGTTTCTTTTGGCCAGCATGCAAGCTTTTTTATTTCTTAATTTCTGCAAAATCAAATTGGAAATCTAAAATTTTTACTCCCATTCAAATCCTACACAAAATACCGGTAGTCTGCCAACAAATGCCCTAAGTAAAGGGGTGCCGTCAAAATCAATTAATTCTAGAAGTTTTCATTTTACTGCTAATCTTTATATATTTTGTATTAATTAATAAATACGTATCTTAACAACAAAGAAACAACAAATATGAAAGATGAATATTTACATGAGCATTTTTTTTGTCTGTCATAACACTACAAAATCAATCCATTTTGCAATTTGAAGTACAATTTCTGAAAATTATATAAGTATTAACAAATCATTCTTTAGATACAATGAGATTATCAAATATGGTCAGGCCGGATCATGTCTATAATAAACACCTTTTGGCTTTATTGGATTTGATAACCTCAAACGTTTTTAATCAGCTAATTATACGTAAAATGTTTTTTTTTTCACTAAATCGGCGAGAGAGTAAAAATAAAATTTTTATGCATGCAAATGTATTGTTCTGCTTTTTAGAGTATGTTGGCGCAAGTGACTTAAATACAATGCAATTTTGGTCTAAATTTCTTTTTGGTCCGTTAGAGGAATAATAAATTTCACTCTTATGGTCTATTTATTGACCTCAATCATATCCTAATTAAAGAAGGTAATCTAATTCTGTTGTGATACTTGCTACTTTCAAGCATGCATAAACCACAACAGAACGCATACTGATATTTATGTTTATCTCTCTATGAATCTATTTTAATGATTCATTTAAAGTTAGCGAAGATAAGTCAATAATTGTCCGCTGTTTACCAAATGATGGAGTGTAAATATTCAATTATTTGTAGTCTGCCTCTGCATAGAACATTTTCTGAAACATGACTTCGTGTGTTTTTAGAGTGAGAATCAGGCTTTCTGACTTTTAGTTTGAGCGGGTTTTTTTAAAATGGTTTGAACATATTTTAAACCCGACACACGTTCCAAAAAGGCAAACGACACGATAAGTAAACATAGTCTTGCTACTTTATATATCAAAGTGGGTGTACAGGAGTTTTTTTAGATATATATTAATAAGTGACAATTAGCAAGCGTGTTAAAATCAAATGTTTCAATAGGGCTGCAGATGTCTTCAAGGATTATGGTGAATCGAATCTTTATTAATGATTAGTTGTGATTAACATTAAAACATGCATAATATACAAATGATAGAGAGAGAGAGAGAGAGAGAGAGAGAGAAAGAGATGCGCAGACAAAACATAGAACAAATAGATACAATTTTTTTGAAATTTATCAAGTCTAAAGCTGGATGAAGTACTATGTTGGTTTACCAATATTCTTAGATCATAGATGGGCGGCATTTTATGTACTTTACATTGAAGCAAGTGTAGCTTAAAATAAAATGTTTTCATGCATAAACCAAAATGCCTGACACCTAAGGAGTTATAATTCTGATTTAATGAAAGTTGATTACATTTTTGCGAAATTTATGGTAAATAAAAAACTTGCTTCACGCAAAATTTCTTTCTTTCTCAAAATAACCTTTAGGCTTCATAAAGGTATAAAATGGATATGCCGGAAAATATTCAGAAAAACATAATTAATGAAAAAGGAACTTAAATTTGTGAGCAAATCGTGATGCAAGCTATCGTCGAAAAACCCACAATTGATTACGCTTCGGTTTCCTCCGACATGCAGAATTGAACAAAGCGTTTTTAACCGTGGATTTCCGATAATGGATGTAAACTAAAATATTTATAATGTATTCATAATAGATTTCACTGGCTAGATAAGGGGAAAAAAATAGCAACCATGAAGCTTCAGAAAAAAAGCTAATACATTAATGTGTTCGCTAAAAAAAACACTAATTTGATTTGTGATCGAGTTTTTAGATGCCTGATAGTTACCTTGACTGGAATGAAGTTGAATTTGGCACGATAAACATCTACATGCAATAGATAAGTATATTTGTTGTTATTCGGAATATCTGTTTGACAGAAAGGAAAAGATGCATTAAAGATGTTACATGTACCAGTATCTAATGCTAAGCATGTTTTGCAGTAGGTAGGACCAATTATGGATATCCATAATCTACACGTAACATAAAAACATATTTGATAGAAAATATATCGGGTATAAAACTTGTAAATTAATATCAAATAAAACTCAGTTAAGCTTTTATATCCAAAGTTTTTTTATTACTAAAAAAGGAGACAGATTGTCTTTGTAAAATTATAGGTTTTTGTACATCGTGACTTTTACGGCAAGAATAGCACAATTAGTTTTACTTTGATTTTAACAATAATAATGTGCTCACACTCCCCTACTTCGTCAAAAAATACTTCAATCCCTCAGTAAGTGGATATAGCCAACTGAATGTTCGAATTTAGTCTCTTAACCCAAGACTCTTAATTATGCGGTTTCATAATAAAAAACTGGAAAGGATATCAAACAACAGATGCATTAAATATCAATCAGGATAGTTAAGGTGACATAATGATTTGATCAATGGTTCAATTGCGATTTTACTTATCAGATTCTGATCTGGGTCATCGATATCAAGCGATAGAACAGTTAACAAAAACGTATTATCATATATTATTTTATTATATAATATTTATTATTATTAAGTATATTACATCATTTTGCTTTGCTTTTTGTCTGACTTAAAATAAACAAGTCTTGATATACAGCGTTCCTTAATTGAACTTAATATGCATAAAAAACTAGTTAATAAAATAGATAAATTTTAGAAGAAAAACCAGTAATATTTTTCATTAAAATGCTCGGAAATTCAACTAACTGGTTGACATTTGAGATTTCTAGGTGGGTTTTTCAGTAGCCTGTTAAGTGTAACTGCGATCCTAAAAACAATTTATCATCCCGGCGTGCCACCATGTAAAAATTATGATAATTCTTCCTTCGGACTTCTTCTCATTTTTCTCCACCTATAGCTTAAACTATATAACAAGGATACTTAAGGATCTATCATTGCTTGTCCGTCCGTCCGTTCAACATGAAGTATTTGGATTATGTTTTGCTTGTTCTAGTGCTTTGCTTTCAGTGTGGTAAGATTTTTTTTATTTTCTTGTCTTGGAAATGGAGGGACTTATATAACATTTAAATATATCTTGTGGTTACCTTAAACCATGTGCAAACCAAATGCATTGTTAAGTTTTTATTTCTATATCCTTGAAGATAAGTAAGATATTCATTCAAGTTGTTTTATGTTTTATTTGAACCTTTTAATCTGGATTTTTACCTGAGTAAAGGTAAAATGCATCAAATGTCAGAATTCATTGGATAAGAGTGACAGTTTGTAGTATTTGAATATGTATCCAAAAAGAATTTTGTGTGTTAAATGTGAACCAATCTCTGCAGACAGGTGCAAAAAAAAACCCCATTTTAATCTTTTACTTACCGACTAGCTATGGATTGTGAAGATACAAACTTGTCATTCTGACATCGTGTAAATACAAACTTAATATACATTAATTTTGTTGTCAGCAAACAAGTTTTTAAATTTTGTTATATTTGAATTTTCCAGAAAAGCCAATTTAATTTGTTTCCCTTGAATACGTGGTAAAAAATTAATCATACCCGTTGGTAATTGAAGTAGGAAACCTTAATTGCATTTTATAATTATCAGTTCAACATTAAGAAGGCGCATTAGGCTAATTAATGTTCATGTAATTACTTGTGAAATGCAGACAGACTAAAGACCTTATATCTAATAAACTAAATTTAGGCCACTTTTAAAAGAAGTATCACAAAGATCATTAAATTTACATAGACTTTAATGTAGACATATTTGTTTTGCAAACCTGTAAACATATTTCACTAGTAACGTTATTGAAAATCACATTAATGTCTGAGCACTCAACATTAATATCTCTTCTCAAACCCTTGGTATACTTGCATATATCTTACACGTACCACACTATGCTTTTATATAATCTTGACTATCTATATCTCTAGATCTGGCCTCGGTTTTTTTATTTTGTATTCTAAGCATGAAAGTTACGGAAAAATTTTGAAATGTAACGGAAAAAATTGCCATTTTCAACATTAAAACTCAACAACAAGCCACAAATAATGCATGACAAAACTTGATTACTCTGTATCCTTTCGACCTGAAAGAGATAAATTCTTAAGTTAAAAGCGACAATAAATTTATCATCAGATTGTCTGGGATGTGCATTTAGTGCGAGTAACACCTTAGCGAGATTAGACTAAACATGACCGACTTAATTTATAATCTGCCCATCAAGCAAGTTATTTAGGCTATAGGGCTTGTAACAATTAGTGTTCCATACGGAATTAGAAAAGAGCTCATTTTTAAAAGAAAGATTTTGGCATTAAGATTTGTGACTTTTAACTTAAGACCATACGTTTGACCCAATTAACCACCCAACTCAACATTAAATACTTATATTTCAAACTATAGTGACATGCCTAATTGTTTTACAACACACAAGTATTTTAATGTACAAATAATGAGGCTAAGTTGTTTCAACTTATATAAAATCAGAGCTTTTTTGTCGAGTCAAATTTGGCATACTTTAAGGACTATTTTGAGTATTTAGTAAAACATTTATCAAACATATTTTTAAAATATGTTTTTATTTATAATGGCACTGATGAATAGGACTTTTCTGGTTAATGGGTATCTATTTTAATGTGTTGTTTGTTTACTTTATTGCCAAAAAAAAAAGCATTAAATCTTAAACTTCTTATCACCCCATTTGATCTGAGAAACGTTATTCTAAAATCGTATGTTAACCTTTATGGAAACCCGTTGGTACCACGTTGGAAAAAATATTTTATCTGGCGGCCGCCAGATATATAGTTATGTGGCGGCTGCCAGATATATAGTTATATCTATGTGGCGACCGCCACTTATTATCAGGCGGCCGCCACATAATTTATCTGGCGGCCACCATATAAATTATTTTGCAAAACGTGAGTGTTAGTGTATCTATATTTGGTTGAGAAGATGGATGTTGACACAGTCGCTGCTCTGTATTTTCATATGGTGTTAACATACAAAGAAATGTGTAAACACTACGAAATAAACATGTCGAAAGCTAGACAACAGTACCGATCATACCCAACTTAACACCAGAAAAAACCCAAACTAAGCCCCGGGTTTACGTTTGGGGTTTACTTTGGGTTTACTCTAGGTTTGCTTATTGAAAATTTGGGTCCACTCGGGGTTTACTTTGGATTTATTTGGAAATTGTTTTTGAGGTCAACCGTACGCACTGAAGTGTGAAGCAGACCCGTCTTTTTTTCCCCTTAGCATCCTCACCCCTGCGAATGTTATTGTCATTTAAATTTTAGACCACGTGGTTTTATTTGACCCTTTCAGTTTCGCAGTAAAAATTGTGCCTCGTGTTTATAGTCTAGTTCACAGAATCTAGGTACTATAGTAGTCAATTATTAAATCTAGAGGTTTATTGATTTGAAACTTTATCTTCATTAATTGGTGGATAAAATGTGTTCTCGAAATAAATGTAAAAAATACAAAAAATAGTTTTTGTCTGCTGTTGCAACAATTAACATGCTAAGTGGAGATCCCCCTGAGGGTTAGTTTTCGATCCGCGCCTGACCTAGTAATAGGATCAATAGTGAAACAGACAATACTATTTTATGCAGAATGTTCCTTGAAAATGACTCGATATACTAAGTTTTTATGCAAAACAGACATCCATTATTTTTTTTTAAACGTGGTATTGCACACCACAAGCATCAAACATGGATATGATTTTATTAAGCCACGCAATGTTTATATTTTCAACCACTCAACACGTGGTTGAACACGAACGATAACTCTGTTCTGAATATCATCGTTTAATATAAAAACCGCTAAATGGTGAAATAAGACAAACATATTAGGAGAGTTTCATGTTTTAACAAAAACCAAAGTAGGATACGATATGAAAAACTACGTATTTTGAGAATATTATCCGAACACTTATACTTCCGCTCGAAATTTCACAGGAACTGAACAAACCTCGGTGAAGTCTCGTGAACTTTCATTCGAGCTTCTCTGGATTTATTACATACTTAGTAACGATAAAGAAAACATTCCGAACACATTCGCAGGGGTGATCCTACTGCCTGTTATTCCTGACTGGATTTACTCTCTGTGTCCACTCTGTGTTTACTGTGGGTTTATTATTGGTTTAATCTGGGTCCACTCTAGTAAACCCGGAGTAAACCCAGAGTAAACCCAGATTAAACCTAGAAAGTAAACCCAGGGTTTAGTTGGGGTTTACTTTCTGTTAGGTTGGGTCTGATCGGTCCTGTACATGCATGACTATTTTCATTCAAAGAATGGAATAAAAATGCATGCTGTCCCTGTTATGCCTCTTATTTTGTTATGTTATATATAACGTCTAGTCATATTTTAAAAACTATTAAGTAATTCCAGTGTTTCTGTTGCTTAGGGGTTTTTTAGTCAATGTGTTCTCACGCTTGTATTGGTATTTGAGACATTGAAATTCGCCAAGTCTTATATTCGTCCGCTGACAACCAGGACAAAAGGGGCGAAAATAAAACTGAGCGAATATTTCTCTGTATGTAGTACCTAAAATTAACATTTTACAATATGGGTAACGGCATTCAATATCAATCTGTTGCACCTGATGATTGTTTATCTATTTCATTAAAACCTCTCGAGAATAATTCACTCCTGTGCTGACTTCTACAATTATTGACAGTAAACATTTTTTTCGTTTACAGTATACCTGATTGCAGCAACCCTTAAGGAATGCTAACCCTATTTTTTTTTAAAAGTATATTATTTGCATTCGGGATTCTACACGTTTTTCTTAAGAACCTTAATGAGAAAACGTTTTATCGCTGTTCATACGTTTTTACAGATGAATAAGTGGAAATTGTAAACTTCTTATTTTGCACAATATTTTCCCCTTAAGAAATTTATTACATTTTTGACACAATTGTTGATTTTAAATCTTTACCCTAAACAAGGTGAAAGCGTCAGTATTCAAAACGAATTTTTGCCAAAATATGTGACTTAGAAAAGTAAAATTCACAGCATTATTCAAATTGATATGAGCTTCAATATGTAAGGCGCTTTCTAATCAAATATTTAATGATTAAAAAAAAAAGAATTAAATAACGATTGTTCTTAAAGATAAAATGAACATGTATTCATATTTAACCTGCAACTACGCGTTGCATTGACGGAATAAAGGTAATCTAATAAACCAAATTTATATTTGGTCAGTGCCCTAATATAGCCTCGTGCATTTATCCGACGTTCAAATTCATTGTGACGTCTTCTTTATTGCTTCGTTCACGCAATGGCGTCATGGTTTCAAATGCAGGGTTATATGCAGCAAAAGATGCCGAAAAAAGCTCGTTCGAGGCGATAATTGGATATAATATTCCAGGATAAACAAAATACAAGATAACTGTCTTGAAATATAAACAATGTTTGGGCTTAAGTCAAAAACATGAAAGGGCTCGGAAAGCCTCGCCTTCTGTCAGGTTTTCTAAGTCTGACAGTAACCATGTATTTTACAGTTATATTTGTAATTATATATATATATATATATATATATATATATATATATATATATATATATATATATATATATATATATATATATACATATATAAATATCTCAAAGTGTCCCATTCTTCCAAAATTAACTTACTTCCTTGTCTTGAGGTCCTAAATGCATTTTAATGATAATCGGTATTAATTAGACATCAATCAGAATATATAAACCTGCAGGTAACAATAAATGCAAATACAAAGGAAGACAAAAGACTCACTCAATTAATTACTTATCTTTCCTTTGGTTATGATGATTCTAATGTTGCTACAAAGACATTCAACTAAATGACTTTGGTTTTCAAATAAAAGTTTGAGTAATTATTACACTAGTTAATTAAGACCTGACACGCATAATTAGTATGAAAACACTAGGAAAATATGAAGTTGTCATATCCTGTCTCTGGCACTGGTGGTTCTTACTCTAGGGTTTGGCATGCATGCATGTCGCCTCCAGATCTAAATAGATTTATTATCCGTAAAGTTTTTTTTTGTCAAAACGAAGACTTTGTTTAAGAAAAGCATGCGTCATAAAATGCAAAATTCTACAATACTACATTTGGGATACTATGGTTGCATGACACCCGGATTCTAAAAAAAATGTATTAAATGAAAAGTTTTGACCTAGCGGTGGTCGAAATCACAAGGTGTAGCGCTGTGCCATTCGATTAACTAAAACGTGACTAAAATGTGACTAAAAGGTAACTGAATGGTAAAGCAATGCCATTCAGTCATCTTTTGATACCTTTTAGTCGTTGAACAATTCAAAGTTATTCAACTGATCTTACTTTCTCTTCCCCATAATATTTTGGTAAATGTGAAATGAATTTTAAATACAAGTGAGCTTAAATTAGTCCATGATTACATGTCAAGAAATGATAAGAAATTTGATTTCATTAACAAGACTGAAAACATTTCTATTCTATCTTTTCCCCTTATTTATCTTTAATTGAATAATAAATCATAGAATTATGAATGTCATTGTACTTAACCGTTGTATATCCTTTGTTCTTTTAGATGCGTTGTCTCCATGTGAACAAGAAGTAACAATAGAATTAGGATTAGAAGCTAAAAGTGTTTACCATTACAAAGAACCAACATACGAAAGGTGAGTTTAAAAAAAAATTCTTTTGATTATGCACTCTTTTCTTTTTTCAATCGGTTATGCTGCTGGTTTCACTAAATATATTCAACAAGAGTATACGTGATACTGCTTATGAAATTAATATGAAGTATTTTATAAATTTTTATGGGTTTATGGTTTTTCAAAATACCCGTGATTTGACTGTTATTAAACACCAAGATAGTGCCTTTGTATAAATGTTAATCAATAACAAAATCCATTCAAACTCAGTTAATAGAGAATGTCTTTGAAGTATTACTGTTTTTATAAAATTGTATGAATTTGAAATAATCGTTCATTCAAGATTCCTTCTCTGTGAATGGCGATTTCTGGCGAATAATCCAGACAGGCAGATAGTGTATCAGCTCACTAACATCAGTGTAGATTGCGGTGATACATTGACTGCCTTCACTAACGGTGAGTGCATTTTCCTACGCTATGTGAAACAACTGGGGTAATCACTAGTAAGTTTCAAGAGACCATTTGCTCTTTCATACTTTAATGTCAATTTGACACATTAATTTTAACTTTTTAAAAGATATATTTTATACGTATGTGTTCATGCACTTTTCTAAAAAATATGACATATATACAAGTAGGTATTAAGTATTGCTTAACATTTGTTGTCTTCAATGTTAAGAATGATTTTGGAACTTTAATGTTCCCTTTCTTTCACAAACTTCAATTCATATGCATTTACACTTCCCACAAATAGACTGCGATATTTACAAAAAGAACATCATTATAACTGCATATTAGTTTTCATTTAATGTAATGTGGTTAGCTGTCATTTTGTTTTTAATTTCTTTTCACAGAAACCGAATATACCGCTCCACCCATATGTGGGATTGGTAAAAATAGCGAGACAGAAACGACACCAGCAGGCGAGCTAAAACTAGTTTTAAATTCTGACAAAAATGTACATGAGCACGAAAAAGGATTCACTTTGCATATGATTGCAGCTAAAGGAAACGGTAATAAAACGTCTTTCTTCTTTAAACAAGTATCTATCTTACCTTAAACGTATTTGTCAACATGAATTCAGAAAGGTCGATGGTCATGATAATCTTTTAGAGATTTGTTTTATCTCCTTATAATGAAGAGTTCTGTATAAGGATACAGGAAAATGATCAGGTATTAAAGCTAAAATATTTTGATTTTTATCTTTACCAAATGTTTGTGTATAGCCAAACTATCATATGTCGAAGCTTAAGGCTGATTTGGTCGATAATTTTTTGAACACTGAGTCTCTTTAAACATGAATTCATGCACCTAAGAATATTTCTGATGCCTGGTGTTGGCCATATGCTTTTGCTCCAAGACTAGGAGGTAGATATCATCTTGTTACAATGAATAATACACTCTGAACTGTCATTCAAGGGACAGTTTTCTTTAACTTATAGTCAAAAGATGTTTTTAAAGATAATATACTGTCATTAAATTGACAACTTCTATTCTTTATGTTATGTGTGGAAGAGGCAAACTTTTAAACTTTAGAATGTAAGTGCGCTATCAACCATATGTTGGCAGCACAGTCACGAAATTCTGTAGGTTAAAAGAACAAACAAACAATGCATGTCACGTTTTGAAGAGATCTAGGTATTTGAAATAATGAACCATCTAGTTTTTAAATGAAGGACATGTGGTAATAACAAACAGTGTCCACAATGAAAAGTGCAAAGGAAAATTGAAAACAGTTGCATAACAAAGCAAACACGGACCTGAAAAAAAAAATAGGGGTAGGATAAGGTCCTATGGGGCATTGAGCATCCTATGCTGACTGGTCACACCCGAAGTGTGCTCTTCAATGTTGAAATCGGGAAAAACGGAAACAAATAAAGTAGTGTTATTATATGATGTCCATGGCTTGGAAAAAAATACATGTAAAAGTAATCAGTTTCGACCTTTTTTCTTAAATTCACTCGTTGTCGTGTTTATTCCGGAATGAATAATGACGAAATGTGTACAAAACAAAATATCATTCTCTTTTCAGAAGTATGTCCTCAACAACCAATTAATGTTACCTCTGTAAAGCAGCAGATCGCCTCTCCTAATTTTCCCAATTTTTATGCAGCGTATGTTTAATTAATCTCTGTTTCTGATGCTAGCTCGGTCACCATCTATCTCTTACTTTCATATTTTTTTCTCTCTAAGAGGACATTATACAAACTCAATCTTTGAAAAATGGTTTTTAGCAATCTTCAATGCCGTTTCATTTTGACCGCACCTACTGGAGTGGAGCTGACATTTGAATATATAGACATCGAAAAGCACAAGGACTGTACTCCAAATTCTTGCTGTGACGAAATCATTATATACGAGGGTTAGTATCATTTCCTGGCGCACACATTTGAATGACTGAAATAACAAAGAAATAAATTTAATTCTTAGTTAATTATAAACTATCACTGATGGAATTGTACAGAGTTCTTACAAATTAAAAACACAATCTTGTTAATCTAGTATCTTTCGAGTATTTTATCTATTTGTATTAATATCATTTGCTTTATGTTGCCGGTTTCAAAATTTTCAAATAAAAATGAATTATGTACATATCTACTAAGTGTTGAGATACACATGTGATAAAAAAGTACAGTTGTGTGTCATATTTTTGTCTCAAAATCTCGTTATAAAATTAGCTATTAAAATACGTTTCACATAAGTTTTTTTGCATGGAGATAAAAACAAAGTGTGGAAAAATGCTGTTACATAATGACAAATATATATATATATATATATATATATATATATATATATATATATATATATATATATATATATATATATATATATATGATATAAATTTTTTACATCATTTAAGCATTTGCTGACTGTCATTTGTAATCTAATAGGACTAGCAGGTGAGAACAAGAAATTAGCCTCCATATGTGGTTTTGATATGTTCCATCCCAATTTGACATATGAAAGCGTAGGGAGAACCTTGACCTTAGAACTGCGAACAGACAACCAGAGCCCAAGAAAAGGATTTGTTGCAACAGTACAAGGTATTATATGTATAAAAAACATTAGCAATCAACCAACATCAATTTATCTAATTTTGATTTTAAATGAAAACAAACACATTTCCAAAGTAGTTATAAAACAGCGGGTAAAATGTTTTTTAAAAAATTGTCTAAATTACGTTGCCGGCACATTGACTGATACTTACTAATACATTAGGTTAGATGATATCAAATGCAATTAAAAGCCAGTATTATCCTTTAGGAAGTCATGTAATTCTGTTCATTTTTTTTTTTAATCTCCAAAAGCAAAAATGATGTAAATATAGGTTTTTTGTATACTTTTAATGTCAGTGAAGGTGATAATTTCTGTTAAAAATTTTTCAGAAAAACAATAATCAGGTAAAACCTTAATAAGTATAGAAATAAATATAAGATTTATTCATTTTTACCATATTTTGGCCTGCATCTTATTGTATTATTTATTAAATCAGCTAGAGAAGAGAAAAAACCCTTATAAAACAAAGATTCAACTGCTTTGATTGCTTATGTATCTTGAAAGACGTATTTTCCAAATGAGATAAAAATATAGTTGGCTAATGTTAGACGCAACCTATTGTCCTTTCTGACATATCTTAAATATGTCAGAAAGGACACTGTCTTCCATTATTTATAGTTTTTCCCATCTTGCAATGTTGAAATCTCCCCTTCGTAATTCCGTTATTAAATTTGTTGTATAATATTTTATATAAAGTTTCAATTTAAAAACTAAACTATGACTTTATCTAAAAGCATTTAAAAGTATTTTGCGGGCTATGATAAGGAAGATTCAAAATATTATCCAATATTATTGCTCAAAAATATAGCCTGATGGTTTATCCTGAAATTTTGGACATTAACAAGTTTTAATGCAAATAAATATAGAAGAAATCAGGTAAACTAATATATAACTGAGAGACTTCTTTTGTGTGTGCCTAATGAAAGAAGGCAGGATGTTTATCCTCAATTATATGTTGTTTTTGGTGTCGATATTAACTAACACGTGTTGCACAAACTGATTTAAACAAATGAGGTCCAACAGGTCTAACAGCGTTTATTTATTTATTTTATCTTTCAATAGTTGTTGAAAACTCCCAAATAAGTACGTTCATTGAGATATATCAGCAAACCTGACTCCATAGATTCATACTGTATGCTAAAGACACATGTTCATCTGTGGTAAGACTTGTCAGTGCCAAAGTGAACAATTTGTCTACGATAATGAAAGACAATCTATCACACTTTTGGCATTGCTAAAGGTTTTATTTTTGTTGTAAGTCAATACTGACGATCTTATTGTTTATAGCGTACCAAAAATGTTTCCCCAGGCAGGCACAACTGTTGCAACGATTATATATTTATATGAAATTTTAATAATTGTATCATTTGTTATATAATGGATAAAATACTCAATATTTTGATAAAATATTCTTAAGGTTTTTTAAGGAAAACCAAAGGCTTTAAAGTTGCTTGATAGTCAATGTGTTCAAATTCAATATAGTTGAAACATTGTCCGTCAAACTGCATATTTTTAAAGATGAGCACTTTGCATAACTGTAAAACGAATAACTGTCACTAATTAGTCAAAATGTTAATTTTAACAAAATAATAAAAGTCATTAAACGGGATGCGTGACTGATCCCTGGCGTTGCGATCTTCAGTGTAATTATAATAAAAAAAAAATTCCAGTGGTAAAAATGGATTGTTACCAATGTTTAATGAATTCATTCTGTCTAATTATGTGCCATTGTAACAGATGTTGAACGCAGGTGACATGTATGTACATGACCTTCTGATTTTGCTGTTCAAGATATGAATACCGGACAATGATACAGGATGGTAAAAATCTTATTCATCAAAGAATGGATTAACTTGTTGACAAATTTTTACCAGTCATTTGTCCTTTTCGAACCTGTGAGGTGGATTATATGGGTTTTATGTTTGACATTTCATTAATTAAACGTGAGATGTAAACAGGCTAAAGACCTGATGTTTTTGGCAAAGGCCACAAGTTCAAATCTTGACAGTGTGGTGTGAATGACATCCTAACTGCATTATATAATGAAGTTGAGTGTTTCTATGCATTAATGCTCATCTAAGAGTCAACAGGTGCTTTCATTCTATAAAAACGCCTATTAAAATTCTGACATGTTTGTTTTTTCGCATGCTAATATTAAAAATGAGCAGTAGATATGCCTGGATAAAGATTCATTTCAACATTTTGACTTATGAACTTCACTATCAAACTAAAGTTTCTTTGTTGCCTGATAACGTTTTTATGAACATTAGCTGTAGATCACCAGATAAAAATTATCAGTAGTAGATAATATTCGAAAGCCTGTTGATTTCTTCTAAGTTTTACACATATATTGTTCAGTGATAGATCATTTACGAGGGTTGTCCTAAAATAGTGTAGTCAGGTGACGATATTCAGTGAATCGAAGACACAAGATGAAACTTGTGCCACAGGGAGTTCAAGTAATTTGCATTAAATCTATTTTTTTTTAATATCAAATAATATTGAAATTATATTAGTAAAATACAAACACATCCGTTCATAAATTCGACATGCGACGCAATGTCTAAAATGAAAAATAAAAATAAAGAAATGAAAATTGTTACAATTAGTATTTCTCAAAAAAAGGATCAAATAAAACTACATTTAGATTTGATAATAAATAATTTGGTTATAACACATTTTCTAAAGATTTTGTTGGGCGTTTTTTTTGACAAGTTGAAGTGTGAACTCGTAGTAAACCGATAGCGTTGGAGGCGGCTCATCGATAACTTAGTACAATTTTGTGAAGACTTTGAAACAAATACCTAGCAGATTTTAAAGTTTATAAAACAATCAAAATCTAGAAATGCATTTTGTGAATAAGAAATCTAGCAACATTGAACATATTTGGACGAGAATGATGACATCATGTGAGAAAAAGAAACCTTTTCCAAAAAAGATGGAAGACAAAATGCCGAACGACACATTTCAGGCATACATACGATAGGCCACAAGTAGTAGAGATCATGCTGTAGTCTTTAGATCGTTTGTTCTTAAAAAAAAATTATAAACAAAACAAGACATGCATAGTGCACGTGAATGTGCACTAAAGGTGTATATTAAAAATCGTTTTCGAAGACAATTTTAGAAATAGAAGGTGAATGTTATTGTGAATGATGTGATAAGTTTAACAACGACGTTAAGGCTTAATTAAAGTATTGCATTCCATTAACACATTTTTTGAAAACCCTCAGGGAATTTTATTCGTATCAATATTTGATTTCATTTTTACGCAGCAAAGAAAGGAGATCCTATACCAATAGTTACCCAGTCTACCATTGCTACAACTGAGAAAATTTTGACACCACCTGTGCTAGCTACTACTGAGGCAGTTATATATACCCCCGAAACGACTGGTAAATTAACATTATTTTTATGATTTACTGTAGAAGCACAAATTTTCGGTGGGTCAAAATTTCGTTGTTTTTAAACCAAGTAAAATTTCGTTGGCATTTGATTTTGTCATATCGTAATCTTTAGAATATATCACATATCAATCCTGCATTCATTATTACTTAGGTTTAAAAATTTGTCATGGATTAAATTTCGTTGATTTATACTGCCAACAAAAATAACGAAATTAAATCACCAACGAATATTTCTGCTTCTACAGTATTAAGAGAGTAATTGATGGCTATTGTCAATTTTAGACTACACGTATCTCCTTTGGAATAAGAGCTATGTATAAATATGTAGAGAAATGCTAGAAGATTTTAAAGTCTTTTTTACTAAATACAGTTTATGAATACGAAAATCGTATCTAAAATAATTAAGGTAGACCTATTTTGTTCTTTGGTTACCAACAGCTTCTCAAAACTTTCTTATTTTTTTTAACTTTAAAAATTTAAAAATGTATCAGATTTATAAAAAAAATCTATAGTATACTTTTTAAAATAATTCTGAAATAAGTACATTATGTAGTATTAAAGCAAATCAATATATTTTTTCTTTTATTTGCTATGAACTATTACATGTACATCGATATCCAGGTATATTTGACCATTTAATACTGCTCGACAATATCAAATTCTGTTCAAGAATACCAAATTGATCTACGCAAAATGAAAACCTAGCAAGGAGTAACATCATTTTTATTTTAAAGAAATATACATATATATAAAAAATTGTATATGATATTAATAACCTTGTAAAGGTGTTATTAGCAAAAACAATTTAGTAAATAAATTTCATGCCAAAAAAAAAAAAAAAAAAAAAAGAAGAAAAAACAAAAACCACAACGAATATTGAGAATCGACAAGAGTTTGTATTATTTACCCAAAAAATCATTGATAAGTATGGAGTTATCTTCATTTTTTATACTGAGTAGAAAAACCTGTAAAGCCTTTAGGAGAAAACATACCGTTTTGTCTTTTTTCATGAAGAATCCAGCATTGAGACTCTGGAGGCATGGTCATATGGTACCTTCGAATTACGTTGTTTGATCCCAACACTTGAGAGAGGCGTGGACATTTCATGGACGAAAGACGGGTACCCATTCGGACCTGCTCGCGACTCAACCAGGTACTACTTCATGGAGGATGATACTCTTGTGAAATTCACGTCCATCTTCAAAGAAGACGCCGGTGTATACACATGTAAAGCCAACGAACCGTTTTATCCAACCTACACTGCAAAAGTTGTTGTAAGGGACAAAGGTAAGTATAGTTCAAGACGAGATGTTTCAATATCAAAATTTAATTTTGAAAATTTGTTATACATAACGAAAACTACTGACTGAAAAAAGTTCCATTGTTTTTTCATCTATTCTTTATCTTATCAATATTCGTTGAATACCATTTTTCATGGATTTTGTTGTTATACATATCCACTAAATTGAATGTTATTTTGAAATGAGTTTTTTATAAACATTTTGTATCGAAGGGATCATTGGCCATAAATCCGCAATATTCATTTTATCCACAAAAGTTGATGCCCACAAATATTAATGAAACCACGGTATTGAATAATAAACTCCTTCTGCCTTCTGTAAGGATTTCTTTTGAGATTATGTAGTTGTCAAAGCTGACGCTCACCAGTGAAATTCTTATCTTTATCTTAAAATTCCACCAATAATGTCTAACCATAAAAAATCATGATCGCGGTCAATATCTAACAGATTTAGAAAAAAATAACATAATTTGAAATAATCCTTTAAAAAATACGTAACATAAACACGTGAAATCTTTGTCATTTGCCGACAAAACAATTAATTAGCCTGAATATTCGTTACTGAATTATTACATATGTTCCATAAATAAAAAAATCTACTTCATTTCTTTCAGATGTTAACGAATGTGAGCAGAACGTGTGTCCAGTAAACTCTATTTGTATAAATACTATCCCAAGTTATCGCTGTGAATGCCATGAAGGATGGGAGGGTCAACAGTGTGATATAGGTTAGATTCTTATTATCTAAAATAGTAATAAGCTATGTTGTTCTTCAAATATGCATGAATCAACATTAACGTGGATTTTTGACGGATTTTTTTTTTTGGGGGGGGGGAGGGGTGTTGTTTCAACAGGGTGAGTCTCTGTCAATCCGTCAACTGAAAAGTGACTGAATGTCTACTCAAAGGTGACTGTAATACATAATGTCGTCATTCAATCACCTTCCTAGAGTATTCAGCCAGCATTTAAATGTCTGGATCACACAGGTTCATTCTGTGTTTGTTTTATAACTGTTTCGGTTTTTTTTTATTTTTAGATAGACATACATGGATATTACTGAAGTATTATTATTTGCTTTGTTTTTTTTTCTTTTAAAGACATCAATGAATGTGAGATCAGGCCCTCTTTATGTTTACCGAATGGAAAGTGTCTCAACTTAGATGGGAATTATACCTGTAACTGCAATCAAGGGTGGACGGGAGATAACTGTCTTACAGGTAATTTTTTTTGTTCATTTTAGTTTAAGGCACACTGTATGGGACACTTGTCGATATTTATGTGAATAAAAGTGCACAGAATTCAAAATGCTTTCACTGTTTCAGAATTTTCGAATTTTACGATATTTGACCCAAAAAATTATATGTTTAAGAATTTTTTTTGAAGGTAAAATTTATAAAACCCCAGCAGGATTCAAACAAATGACATACATGTACAAAATCGTAGTCAACACTGTAAAACATTGAGCCAAGCTGTTAGATAACAATATTGAGATAAAGAAGATTTGTAAAATAATACTAGATTTTATTGTCTATTTCGATCGGATATACGTCATAATATGGAGATGTCCCACACCACCTTAAAGTAAATTAATTTTTTTTCGCTAATTTAATCTTTCACTCAGCATATCCGATCTATACGCCGAATGATATTAATTTTAGCAACCAATAAATACTATAAAACCAACCTAAATAAAAAAAGAAGTTGAAACAGCAATTTTGCAATGTATATATTATTTAATTAGTACATTGGGAAAAAATAACAATTGCTCTTTGATATAATTCACACTTAAACACGGTTAGACTTATTAGTAAAAAAAGTGTTTGGTAGTTTCTGTAAACAATAACGTAAATCTAGCTTGCCACCGACGATATTGTAGATATATCAATTTGAAATATTAGATAAGAATGAGATCCATTATCAATGAATAAGTAACAAATTGACAATTTCTAAAATTAAAACAATGTACCTTGAAGTTTAAGAAAATAGCTAAAATACATGTAAGTAAGCACAGGAACAATCTCATGTTTCATATATATCAATGAATGTAAAGTCTAACTTCATCTAATATATTTAAAAGACCAGAAAATATTTCTAAAAAGCTGAAATATTATGTCAGTAGCAGCTACATGTAATTTCAACGATATCATGTTTTAGATATCAATGAATGTGAAGCTGATCCTCACCCGTGTTCTCCAAATGGAAAGTGTGTTAACTCCGATGGGGATTTCACCTGTGAATGCAACAATGGATGGACAGGTGATAACTGTCTAACAGGTGAGACAAATCTCTTTTTTATTCAATCGGAAATGGTCAAAATATAAACAATATATCACGATGTCTCTCTGTTCACGAAATTATTTCCACACATTTAAGAATGCATGATACCTGCAATTACATGATACATCTTCGAAGGTTAACAATGCAGACGATAGAAAGATTTTCATTTAAGTTAAGTAATGAAAAACTGAATACGAATCAAAGTGCTATAATTACCTCATTTTTATTCTATGATATTGTATTTAATATACAGGTAAATATCGGTATCTCGAACATGGGATATCTCGAATACCCCGGTTATGTCGAAGTCGGCCGCCGGTCCCGGTCGTTTTCCCTATATATATGATTTAAAAAACTACTGATATCTCGAATATGGTTATCTCGAATACCCCGCTTATGTCGAAGTATGTTTACGGTCCCAATAACAAATTTTACCTCGGTTATCTCGAAGTGAAGTCAATTTTCCGGTCTGCTAATCGCACCCCGCATGTCGTGTCCTCGTTATTCTCGCCCGCGGCAATTCACACCTTTTCTCAAGACTGATAGTCTATTAACTCCGCGCTTAGCCAGTGCAGCTATCGATGACACGGTAATTGTTATAACAGCTTGGGTATATACTCCGGTGATTGATAAAACAAACAAGTTCACAGCTCCCAAAAGTAAGCACCCCTAACATTACCGATAATATGAATAATGATGTACGCTACTTATAAAGCAAACAAGTTCACGGTCACTCAATTACCAAATAGCGCAGCGTAAATTATCGTATAATCGATATCGATGCATGATCAAAGTGAACTTCTACTTAATGAATAATATACCAAAAATATATTTAATAACACACACTAAATCATGATAAATTACCAACGCGCTGATTTAAATATAACAAAAATAAAACGTGATTTATTTATATTCTGAAAAGTTGTATACATGTACATTATGCTTGTATGTTTGATTAACTTACTATAAATTCTTATTTAAGTGTATATGTGCAATGTCTATAAATGTCTATAAATAAAACATCGTTTCAATATTCCGTCTTTTTTTTCCCGTTCATATCGGTTCTCAAATTATAGTGCATATAAGGACTTCCTGTGTTAACATGTCAGGACAAAAACAAAAACGCTAATGGAGTCGAAGAATTTCGACTTCGGATATCTCGAACACCCGGATATCTCGAAGTTTTTCCGTGGTCCCCCGAACTTCGAGATATCGATATTTAACTGTAGTTCACTTTATAGTTTAAAAATATTTTTAATAACAGGGAATTTTAGATTTAACAAACAAATTAGTATTACCTATATCGAATTCAAATTTTAGACTAAGTTAATGTTTGCAGAAGGTTTTTTCCCCTTTCTTGTCCTTTCTACCATTTTACATGTAAAATAAAAAAATGCTGGATTGAAGCTTGTTTTGTTTATAATTGATTTTCCAATACAAATTTGTCGGAGAAGCTTTGATCATCCATTTTTGAAAATCCCCAAAACGTGGATTGCGATTTCTGTAAGAATAAGAATGAAACACAGACCAGAGATGAATTAATTGCAACAATTATTCTGTCATATAGATGTGAACGAATGTCAAGTTCAACCTAAATTGTGTGCTCCTAATGGGAATTGCGTCAACAAAAATGGGAGCTATGAATGTCGTTGTAAACCAGGATGGACAGGAGACAACTGTCAGAAAGGCGAGATAATACTTTGTTTTATATTATGAAAAAAATCCCTATATGTGATTTCTTATAATTTCATATAAGAACCTTTTAAACAAGGCCTTGGACTTTTGGTAGGTCATAGTTATCTATTTCTTGCGTCAAAACAAGTTAAAAATGACACTGGTTTCAAGTGAAATATACACCGATTGCGTAGTCTAAGCTCAAAAGCCAGACAAATTTTGTTGATTTGAAAGAGCAATGGTTGAGTGGACTTCAATGAAAAATCAGGCCTACGTCACATCGCTGTTAAACACCAACTACCTAAAGTCCAAGATCTTGTTAAAATAGTTCTAGGTTTATTAATGTATGGTACCATCTGAACAGCTAGTTTCCTCTACAGCAAGTTCATTCGTAAACACTACATGCTATTTAAAGCAGAATTCGAACTCTTTTATAACAAAAATACGATTTTTATTTTCAAACAAAATCCATATGTGTGCAGACCTTTTTTTTTATAATAAGATGTATACATTATGAATTCTTACAACATCAATCGTAATACATTTTAGGCTTATTGATACCTTATTTTATAATACTTCTTTAATAAAAATGAATCAAATAAGTCAAATTATTTTACTTTGTGCAGTTTTATTAATTCCGTAGTTGTTTTTCGTAGATACAGCCTTAATTAACCATTACAACTAGATGTGAAATTCGCCTTAACAATAAATGAATGATTATGAATTTAAGTCTTAACGATTTTGTACCTGGACATTTTTCTTGTCTATCTTGAAGCATTTATTCTAGAAAAACGTTAACGTACAAGTGATTTTGAACAAAACTGTAGTGTAATATCTTTAAATATGAAACTAGCAATTAGTCACAGATGAAAAAAAGTACTTCATATTCATTAATGTTTCAGATTAAAGTAGTTATGTTGTTATTAAAATATTCTGTAGAATGTACCTTAAATGAGCATTTTACCGAGACAATTTTATTCTATACTTATCGGTTAGCATTTCTTCACCTGGAGAAAGTCAAATTCCATAAACATTATACTTGAAATGACATCAAGCTGACTAAACAAGTCAGCATTTTGTACATTAACTGCCATTTTTCTATTAAGTTTATTTTCATGTTTAATACTATTTCTTTTATCGTTATTTCTGATTGTTTTTAAAAAAGTCAATTTTATTTTTGATTTTAGATATCAATGAATGTGAAACACTCCCTAACCCTTGCTCTGGTCATGGCAGATGTGTAAATTCTAGGGGGAACTACTCCTGTTCGTGTTACAGAGGATGGGAAGGCGGGAGATGCGAGAAAAGTAGGTCAAATGTCGACATACACTAGTAAACCGTTTTTTAAAAGATAAAAATACTGTATCAATATTCGAACCCATATAACTTATTTAATTCTATATAATTAACTAGCGACATATACGTTCAACATATAATGTTTGCGTATTCCTTATTCTTTACATAAAAAAGCAAAACAAGTTGTTCTCTAAATTTATATTATATATTATGCAGTTATTTACTTTACATTGTATTTATAAATTAATGTTTGATATGAAAATAAAGGTAACAAATCACGTTTTTTAACGTTATAGGCGTTAACAAATGCGAACTGCAGCCCAAACTGTGTGCACCAAATGGAGAATGCGTGAACGTGAATGGAAGTCATATTTGTAAATGCAAGATTGGGTGGACAGGAGACGACTGCCGTACAGGTGAGATAAATTGTTTTAACAAAAAAAGGGTAATAAAATAACAGATCGTATTAATTTCTTTCTTTTTGTACACAATTTTCCAAATTGCTCTCGGTTTTATAGCGTTCGAAAGATAGGTCAATTCCATTTCATTTTACTTATGTTAATCAGTCATTTAAAAAAAAGAAACACTTATCAGTACAACATAAAATAAGAAATTATGCGATTAAGCATTGAAATCAGAGAGATAAAAATTTTCAAATGCATAAAATCTCTCTTTATATAACGTATGCATACTTACTTTAATCGTATGCTTTTTTTAAGCAAGCAAGGATAGTTTTATTGATTTTATAAATTTATGAATAAATATATAAAAGTGACTAGTTTTGGCATGCATATTTTGAATTACAAAAAATAGGTTTCTTAACTTAGGATGAAGCTTTGGAATTCACACAAATGAAACGAAACTGAAATTTAACTGATTATTATTGCCCAGGCGTTTATTTATCTCTAGGTATTTCAGTTTACACACAGTTGGCTGAATGAATGCACGTGTTTATTTTGTACAATGTATAAGACGTAAAAACTAAGCAGTTCACATTTTAATTTACTGCAATGGTTTAATGTTGTGTTTAGATGTCAATGAATGCAAAGGCTTGCCTAAGGACTCTCGATGCTGGCCTAACGGAAGATGTGTGAACCAAGATGGAGGTTACTACTGTGAATGTAATGAAGGGTGGACTGGAAGAAAATGTCAATCAGGTGAGACATGACATTATATTTACATCGTTAAGAAATATTGTCCTATATTTTCTAAGACAATTAGATATAATTTACAGAGAAACTAAGAAGACTGACATATAGGAAATCCAGTAATATGAAATGTCTTCATGTGAATATACGTTTTCCTTTTACATTGAATGACTGATTTAAATGCATTGTTAAGCTTATCAAAAGTTCAATTTAATACAAAAAGCCGTTATTTATAATTTGTTTTCTTAGTTTGTACATTTGAATTGACTTGGAATAAATTATTTTACTACTGCAAAACTAGTCACTATCATAACTCCATAAACACTGCAGAAAACCAATTATTGATGAGTTAATTAATGACCTTATAAGTAAAGTTTTGCTAATATATGAATGAACAGTTCACAAAAGAAAATCATTTCTATTAATCAAACAATCCTCCCTGCAAGAAAATGAACAGATGATTTTAAAAGCTATCATTACTTTGAATTAAACATTTCGATAAATTTTATTAGCATACTCAGGGTGTGCAATTACAAAAATTGGCTACTAGCCCAGGGGCTACTGGCAGTAGCAAAGTTACTAGCCCAAAGTTAAAACTTACTAGCCCAACATTTTCTTCATATCAGTTGAATTAAAACTGTAAACAATGTCAAATAGATAATAATGCAAACAATATATATATAGTTACTGTTATTTTATTTTTAATCAATTTGTTTTTCAGTAGTTTCTGTGTCATCCAGGCGATCAAACAAACGTTTACGCTTACTTATCGTCAGGTACTTCTCCATGTTTGAAACAAAGCGTCATTGTCATGCGGACCAGCGATTAGTACGCACAATGCACATACATTAAAGCGAATGAGAGATCTTGATTTTGCATAACAGTTAAGTCGTACATAAAATCAGTCGACGTTATAATGACACTTACGGAAGTCTGATTTCGTTTATCCTCGTTATTATTTACTAGCCCGACAGACTACCACAGCGAAGATTTCTGCTAGCCCGACCTCTAAAATCGGTAGCCCCGGGCGTCGGGCGATGGTAATTGCTCACCCCTGAGTCATACTAATTTCAATAATGAAACAAATAGCCAAACTTTACACAACGATAATTTTTTTCTCACTTACCTTTTTATCCATTTTTTTTTTCATTTTAGATGTTAATGAATGCAATACCCTCCCCAGGCCTTGCTCTGGTCACGGTACCTGTGTAAACTCTGTAGGGTCCTACTTCTGTACATGTTATAAGGATTGGGAAGGAAAGAAATGTGGGAAACGTAGGTCTATTTTTTTTACAATTCTATAAACAAAACTCTTCATGTTTTGACTTTTACTTATCTTATTTCTACGTCTTCAATACCAAAATGTTTGTTTAGAGAGTAAACATTTATATATTTGTATAAATTTCGGTTGTAATTTGAAATTTTCGTAATGTTAGGTTGACTTCATCAGGGGATATTTTTTAAAATCATAATGAAATGTAATTTACAAAAGTTCTTTATATTTACAACTTACAAAAAATATGGATATCTATATTTTGTTGCATACTTTACAAAACAAGATTTTTTTTAAAAATAACTGCTTAAACATGTATTCTTTTTCTAGGAATTGACCCTTGTTTAGCGGACCCTTGTCCAAAAAATTCCATCTGCAAAATGAAAGGAAATTCTTTTGAGTGTGTCTGCAAGACTGGATGGGAAGGACCTCTGTGTGAAAAGGGTAAGGAAAAAACGGATAAAAAATCACCATCGATAATGTAGCTATTAATCGTGAATATCTGTGTAAAAATTATAAGTGATTCAGCATGGATAATGTAGGTTAATCTTTTGCTTATTACATGTATGTTTCCATAATCATTGCAATATCTTTTTCTTTCTCTCTATCTCTCTTTCTCATCCTTTCTATCTATCTTTTGTGATACCCCTCTCTCTATTTCTCTCTCTCTCTCTCTCTCTCTCTCTCTCTCTCTCTCTCTCTCTCTCTCTCTCTCTCTTACACACATTATAAACATTCTGACATTCATTGTAAGGTAAAATGTGATAAAAAAAATATATATATTAACTTCCATTATTGAGTTTTTTCATATTGTAGAGGTGCAAAAGGCAACAGGTAAAACATTTTGATTAATTTTTTAAACTGGCCTTTTTTTTGTTGGTGCTTTTCAAGACACGCCTTATATATATACTAATTCTGCCTTAAACCTATTAAATCCAATCATGATTTTAATAGAGGCATTGGCAACTAAATAAAATCCTCTAATAAAAACCAGTGTTGACCTTTTACAGGGGCATGTGCCACAAAGTGTCGGGGGACGGAATCATGTTATATAGGGCACAACTGTACACATTACGAGCATTGCTATGCATGGAATGGGGCAGAGTGCCACTGTACGCTAATGGTCTGCTCCTTTGGAACCTTCTGGAACTCCAAGATAAACAACTGTGACATGGTTGCACAAGTGGATTGTAAATCTGGTAAGGAGAAAAGGCATTCAGATACACATGTATCTAAGAGAGATAGATTATCATGGCCATTTTTAAGCATTGTCAGTTTCCTTGTGAAGAGGAACCCCATATGAATTTTCCAAAAAAAAAAAACCCATTAAAATGATAAAGCGGAATTTTTTTCTTCATTTTTTCATTAATTCATATTAAAAATATCCCATAATAATTTTTCTATGCTAGATTTCATATATAATTTTTTTTATTATCAAACCTTTTTAAACATATTGCTATATATCGTTTAGACTCTATCATATTATAAACGGATGTAATTATTTTTCATTGATATCACGCAGGTAATCTTACATTGGAGTTTTATTATCAACAGTTATTGAATAAACATTAAAACAATAGGCTCATTAGAAAATAGTTAGCTGACTTCGAGTCCCGACAGCTTAATTCAATATAAAAAAAAAGAGTCATTTCGAGTATTTTTGCTCGTGTTGCATCTTCTAATTAAATAGTTAATACCTGAAGCTTGAAGACCTTGTAATGTATTTTCTAAAATTGAATTGTTCAATACTAAATATAACATTGTTTCATTTTCAAGCATCGGTTTTTTGTGCTTCTTTTGCAGATCCTTGTTTGCACTCAAAGTATGGAACTACATACCCCAGTTATTTCAATTGTCGAACATTTTACACATGTAACAGACATCAACACTCGCTTCCGATGTGTTGTAATAAAGGATACTCGTATAACCACCAAGCCCAGAAGTGTACACCCAACCCTTACTGCAATGTAGAATGCGCGGAGAGGGAAATGGCACAAACAACAGTATCTCCAGTAACAACCACAATTTCCATGGGAAGTAAGAACGCTTTTATGTTTTAGCTTTATTCATGAATTTTCATCAACTTTTTGACATTTTTTTTGTTCTTGTAATAATGAAAATGAGTATCATGAACTGTTTATTTATATATATTTTCCAATATGACCTCTTCATTTTCATTATTGTTCTTATATAAATAGAGTTACAATGTTGAAATATCAGCTAATAATTTGTCTAATTAGTGAATTAAGGAGTAAACAGGCTATTCAGTATATAGTTAACGTATATTCCTCACTTTTTATGTATGCAATTCATTACGTCATATAAAAAAATGTGTTATAAATCTTAACTATGAAATCCTAAAATTAAAAGTTTTAATATCTTGTTTAATTGTTTAAGTACACTAACTGAGTAACAAGGCGACTATGTGTAATAATAATCATCTATTCCTTTAAATGTATTTTTAAAATATAAAGAAATGCATAAAATATAGAGATTATTTAAAAATCCGCAACAAGTCTATTTAACTTGACTTATATCCCAAATGAAAGAATTATATAATTTGTTTTGTAGCTTGCTATTTTCGTCCCGTTGCTAGAAGGCCTACCAAGTACCTCAACTTAATTTCAAACATAATTCAAGACTGTCCCCTGGGAACGATCTTTGAGGAAGACTATTGCGTCTGTGTACAGGACTTATCATTTTCTAGAGGAAGTACGTTTGTTTTATTCAGGTTGAAATGCAAATACAATAAAGAATTAACCAAATATGTATCAGTTTAATGAATTCATTTATGTTGCTTATTAAAGAGTTTAGTAACATCTGCAATAGGGCAAATAGGTTTATGATATTTTCTATTGTGACCCAATTCCTGTTTCGCATGAGTACGTAAAAAAAACAACTGTAATATTATACAATACAATTTGTTTTTATAAAAGTGTTTAGCTTTGCATCCAAACTAACAATATTTCTTTTATCTTAAAGATACTTTCACTGTACTGTACATTGAGTTTTTTTTTATTGTCTTCCAGAATGTGTTCCGATCGTGAATGTAGACTTTCATGGGGATCATATCATAAATCTGTCTCACGAAAGCTACTTGCAACTAAACAACGTTCAACAAGTAGATTCGGGCATTGCGAACGTCTCGTACGGTTGGTTCAACGGGCAATCATCAAGCATACAGATCCCCAGGCTAAACGCAGTAGCATTGCCTCGTCTGAAGATTCAGCTGAGGTTTTATGCATCTATGCCATCTAATTCTAGGTACCAGGTATTGGTCTCAAACTGTCGGTCCAGCGCCAAGCCTTGGAATATTCTGGATGTGGCTCAAGATCAATCGCCCTCTTTGGCCATCATAGCTAACACTTTGGATCAACATTTAACCTTCCTAGGATACAGTGAGGATTGGAAAGTTACACCCGTTAAGTTCCATTTACCTTATAAGGTAAGTATTTTGATATTGGTGACCGGTGTTAAAAAGAGAATGAGACAAAAAAAGTGTTAAAAGCCTACATTATATCGGATGACATTTTAAAATAAATACATGTATATGTCTTTTTTTTCTTCTAAGGGGGGATTTAAAAAAGATATGTTTCTATTTTTTTTCTTTAAAGGGGCATGGTCATGATTTTGGTCAAAAAATATTTTTCCGATTTAATGTGAACAATTCTTAAGAAAGGTAATTTTCAGTTATGAGTGAGTGAAAATTGCTAGTAATAAATAAGCATAAACTTTATTCTTATGTTTTACATCTTTTAAAGGCAGGAGCTTGGAACAATGTTGAACTTGCATTCAATGGAAGTAGTTTGAAAGGGCGTGTTCGCTCTGTGAATGAAGATCAATCTGCATTCGAAACAGTTGAAGAAATGCCATTTTCAGGTAACTGTATTTCTGAGGGCAGTGTACATATAAGAATTGTGAACAAACTTTATCATAAATATATATGCGTGTAAGCATGTAAAACATTTAAAAGAAATATGCTTAAAAATTTAAACGTCTTAAAAATCTTGCATATGATGCCTAACGATGTTTGAAAAATTGTGAGAGATTATCAAACAGTTTTTCTTTCCACCTTTTTTGCACTCTTTGTTACGATACAATCACTAAAAAATGCTTGTAAGGTTGAAGAAACATATGAATTCTTGTATATTTATAACAGTTGTTACGAGAGAAATAAGGAGGTTTTACTAATTGTGTTTTTGTTCAACCTTTTTGTACTACCCACATCTTACAAGTCCTTGGTTACTTAAATAACAAAGTGTTGTCACGTCAATTAAAATGTTCAGTTGCAAATATTAAAAAATCATTTTGATGAGCAAAATTTACAAAAAACTCCCTGGATAAACCCTCAACTTTAATTAAATTCTTAATTTCTTTAAGCTTTACAGCTTATCATTTTATATAAATGGCATACTTTTATCTTTTGAATTTTTATCTTGATACTTTATGCAATTGACCAAATTCCTGTTTTCTTAATGATGAGAAATTGTAACAATCTGCTATATTTGGTCTTAACAGGACGAATTGCAGCTCCAACGGGCCCTCTTGTTATAGGAAGGTGTTCAGATAAAGATGCTTTCTATGGATATATAGATATGGTAGGTATTATTCATTTCAACTTTGAGCAATAAGCTCGTCAGCATTAAACATAAGTACATGTATAAACATATGCGAGGCACGTGAAATGCGAAGCCAGTAGGCTTCAGAGTCTCTGCAGAGCGAGCACTCTCGCTATGGAGAACAACATACAACTTTCATATATGTTTACATCATATAAAAATATTGTGAGATACAATAGATATATATAATACTGAAATTATAATTTACCTATTGGAATAGAAAAAAAAGTATAATTTTAACTAGAGCAATGAATTTCTGAACATAGTTGCATAGTGAAGATATTTACCAAGGCTACATAACTTTTTGGTATTGTTTGAACTAAATAACTGAACAAGTTTAAACACAGATGGTTTTTTAAACATAATAATTCTTAATGTACAAAGGAACAAAGACAACTCTTACATATTACACGTATTGAGAATGTTTAACGTGCATCGTACACCTCTTTCTATAATTAAAACTTCTTACAATAAAAAACAAGTTGTTGACGATTACTCGTGCTCGGATGGCATGTTCTCTTTAAAATAAAAATATTGAACAAGTTAATTTTTTGTAAATAAATAGGTTAAAAGGAATTATCTGGACATGTGTGACACTTTATTTTAGTTTAAACAAAAACCGCCAGAATTTTGTTTGGAATCGTTTTAGAAATTCAAAGGTATTTTAAAATTTAAAAAAATCATTTAGGATTAAAAGTTTTCAAAATTGGTACAGTTTGATTGTTTAGAAAAAGAAGGTGGATAAATAACTTACATTATATATATATATATATAGAATATTCCTTATAAATTTAAAGGTTAAATCTTTTGATGAGTAGTACATTTTGCTACAAGATGCTTGTCTAAAAAATCGTACATTTATGAAATGGGTCTAAGTTTTAGTTTTTATTTGTTCTTTTAATTATTGTTGATATTTTTTCTGATTGATGAAAACCTCATCTTTTCATTGCAGGTAAAGGTGTTTGAATGTGTGACTTCATTATGACGCAGTGTGACATAAGCACCACCTTTTTTTAAAAAATTCCAAAAGTGTACATGTATAGAGTTTTCATATGTGGTTCTAAATGATATGAAATATCCATTATGAACAATCCATATTTATTTTTAATGTTTTTTTATTATTATGCTATTATTTTACTGTTGGTGTATCGTAAAACAAAACTTTGTTTTCAACATGTAATAGTATTTGTCCTAATTTTAATGTTGTTTGTATTTTGTTATTGTTAAATGTTACACTTGTAATCCCCTCTTTACATGTTTGACTTTTTATTAATGATTTATTCTTTCAAATGAACAATTCTCACTTATTTGTTAATCATTTGATAGACTGTATAAATGATTATTTTTGAATTCGTCATTTCAATTTTGAATGTCATGATACATATGTATGAACTTATTTATTGCGTAAAATTAAAACCTAATAAATTCTTTTCTTGATCTTTTGTCACGCATGCAACTGATTGCTCAATGAAAAAAAAAACAAATGAGTTTTAACACTGTGCCGGATAATTATGCCATTGCCAAGGTGGCATTTTTGCACCCGCTTAAGATGCAGTTTCGGGAAAATCCATGTATACCAAATGATAGACCATTGTCTAAAGAGTATATAACCACTTTTGTTTTCAGTGTGTTTCACCTGACAGGTGAGATATTTACCTTTAAAAACTAATATCCCATAGGAATATGACAATTCCCATAGAAGAATTGATACTCCTACAGGAAATATTGACAATCCTATAGGACTTTTTAAAAGTCCTATAGGAATTATATTTCCTATAGGAAAATGGTATTTCCTGTAGGAATTTGATTCAGACATGTAGTTTTCCTATCGGATATTAAGTTTTCCTATCGGATTTTCTCAAATCCTATTGGAATTGAAATTCCTATAGGAAGTTCTTGTATTCCGATAGGAAATTTCAAATTACCTGTATGAATATTGTTTTTCCTATGGGAAAAATTATTTTCCTATTTTATTTTTGAAAGGTAAATATCTCACCTGACAGGTGTGATACAATGATAACAAAAGTGGATGTTAACTCATTAAGCAATGGTCTATCATATGGCATATTTGAATTTTTAGATATATGCAGCTTAAGCGGGTGCAAAACTGCCACCTTGGCACTGGCATAATTATCTGGCACAGTGTTTTTATAGTGTCAGAAATATAAAGGGATACATTGACTGGGATGGTATATGGGTTTTGAGAGAGAGAGAGAGAGAGAGAGAGAGAGAGAGAGAGAGAGAGAGAGAGAGAGAGAGAGAGAGAAACCGTTAGATAGAAAAGGCTTAGGTAAATGATGCGAGTGAAAACTAATTATAAACCCATTTTTTCACAAACCAACATATTTAAATAAGTTAAGATTAAAACAAGATAATGACTGCAATAAAGGTGCAAACAATTTAATGCAAACACTGACACGGACAGCCAAAGATAAAGATTAATTGACATATTGGCAGAAAATTAAATAGATTGGAAGATGTATTGTACTTTTGACTTGAAATCAATGGAAAGATAAATACTGTAGATGGATATATACGATAGATTGAGAGAAGATCGTTTGGACGTACAATATTTAGGTGATATACAAGATACATATGTTCATCTCTTTTTGTGTAGGCCGGTAATTATAGATACTATGATTATGGACAATTCAATAATACAGTTTGCCCGGTTTGACGTAATGCAATTGCAAGGTGAAAACTATAAAGGACTGATATTGACACTTAATTCTTTTTTGTGATGCGTACGCGTCCGACTTATTTCATTACAAAAATGAATTTATACTTTTTCGGATTGTTTGGATTTTGGCTGTTATACAAAACTGGTTAGTATGATTACACTGTATACTATTAAATATCGATGCATCACTAATGACTATATATACAAAAACCGCAAGACGTATTTTTCTGTGTATTGGGTATTAAAAGAAGTAAATAGGCGAAAATTATATATTCAAGGTAGTGCAAAACAGATAAGCTAAACTTTTCCCATAATTCAATTTTTCTGATATTTTCATGTTTTTTCCTTTGGAATGAAATCTTTTAATACTTTAAATTTGAAAAACAATCCGACCTCACAATTTTTGCCCAATTCGCCCAAAACCTACCATTGGAATCTCCTTTCAGTGGAGTGTAAAATGAAATAGTCATTGTTATCATTTTTATGCCATTAAGTTTTTTTTCAAGATATTACAAATATTTGTGCTGCTATTTAAATAGGAGACCTTCTTGTTACTTAAGATACTGAAATAAATTCTAACTGGTAACTTAAGATAATTTTTCATGCGATATAATGTAAAACTAGTGCTTGTGAATACTCTTTTAAGACGAAAATTTGCAGCACTTAACGGTATCTAAAAAAAAATGTATGATTCAAATTTAACAGTATGATCGTCATGACCCTGTAATTAAAATATATCAAAATAAAGAAAATTTAAGCATTGGTTTTAGATGAATTAAGGTTTAAGTATGTTTGACGGAGGTATAAATTGATAAAAATCCTAGATGACGTCATCATATTTGACCTTTGACCTGTTGATATGACCTTAAAATTTGTTCTACATAAAGCCTAAACACTGGTGGTGGTTATGTCCAACTTTCAGGTCTTTACTTTGAAAAGAACACAAGTTACGTATTTTTAAATGATTTAAGGCTAAATTGCACAAAAATCATATGAACACCATCCAAATGTATGTTTCAAAATATTCGAAATACGTTGTATCCTAAATTTATTTAGTCCTGAGTAATCGATGGGCGTGATTTATATTTTTTTTCTTAAGATAATGGACTGAAATTAATTTCTACATAACATTAAGTCATTATTTTGTGTATTTGAGAAAATATTTCAAATAAATAATTACATGGGTGTTTCGTACTACCTTAAATATTACACCTAGAAACTACTGTAAATTATCACTCTACGATGACGAAAACTAATAAACAAAATATTGAACAATGATGGTTGGGTGCATTATCACTTTTCATATGCAAACATATCTTTACATGAATCCTTGCAAAGTTAAAACGTGCCGATTATTTACAACACAAGAAATTAGAATTCGTCAATTTTTTTTTTCTGTGAGATAGCAAGACATGTCACCCTCTTTTATATTAAGAAGGTTTAAAAAGTCAAATTTGACATACAAGCGTTGCTAATGATTCTATAAAATTATAAGCTACCAAAGACAACTACATTGTTATGATAGCCTAGCACATCTTCTTGCAAAGGTAGGCTAGGATGAAGACTTACTCCCTATTTAATTATGGTAAGAAGCCTTGTTATGTATACCATTTTAAAAAAAAATTGCTGCCTGAGTTCAAAACCTAAGGTTTCTGCTATCATTTAAAACCAGTCAAAAAAAAAATAATAGGCAGACATCGATTTAATATTGTAGTTTTAATTGTTTTGGAATTCGTTCATTAACTAAGAGTTTGCCAAATAAACTCCCACAATGTAAATAAAACCATTTTGGAGTCAAGTGTAGTATGCTGTATCTGCACAAATATTAAGCTTCAAGATTCGGAACAATATCATGGTGAAAAAGAAATAATGAACAAAAATAAAAAAAATATTTAAAAGAATAATTGAGTTAAATCTTCATTTGTGCAGTTTTCATCTTATTTTATTATTTTTTTTTTGTTACATTTATGTCAAATGTTTTTTTTTTACAAGAACAATTAAATCAAGAGTTGGGACTTAATCTAGCTTCTTCATTACATTCATTTCTTTAAATATTAGAGGCATTTAATTCGTGTGGAAATGGAGGAATCTAAACGCTTAGGACTGGAGGCAGAAAGCATATCATTTATTGAGTCAACGATATTACTGCCGGAAATCGTTGAAATAGATTTAGATATGGGAAATCTAGACCTCCCAACGACGACAAAGATGGACAGGTTGGAAGGAGAAAATCCTTCCAAGATTTACACGTACGTATATTCTACTAAAAGATTCTTCTGTTTTTTGATTAGTTTAATTCATTTTGCGGACTCCACAAACGCGCACGTACGCACCACGCATGTGTGTGTGTGTATATATATATATATATATATATATATATATATATATATATATATATATATATATATATATATATAACAAGCACAAACATTGCAATTACTCTCAAATTGACATATACCTGCCCATAGTGAATGATATAGATATATATATAAAGCACAGAGAAATTCACTTTTGTTGGAGCTCCACCGTCTGCCCCGACCGAGGCTTGATCTCACGACCTCTGGAACCCATTCTCCTAGCCTTCTGTTCGTTTCAACAATGAAACTGTTTAATGATTGTCTCTTCAACTTTAAAACTCTTTATAAAGTTGCCCCCACAAAGCAATATACGAATGGCGGCATTTTTATCAAAAATGCTCCGCCAATTTTACCCCGTAGTACGGTACTTAATTTATTTTCACAAAATTTAATGCATATTCTTGTTACACAAATCTGTGAATTTTAATCATATTTGCATAGCTCCAAGTATATATAAAGAAAGACAAAGAATACATCATTATTCTCACATGCTCAGCAAACTTTCCTTAGAAAAAAACCCCAAAAATATAAATATTCCACAACAAATATAAGAACATCATTTAAACAGAGATTGATGAGCTTGGCCTATTCTTTGATATCCTAAAATTCTTTCTACCACATATACTTAGACAGTTTTAATTTTAAATCAACTTGTTATCTCCGTTTGACTCTCTTCAACATTTGTTGCTTCGACCAATATTTTAAATATATTGTCGTCGTTTCATTTTCGTTTCATTACATGTACATATTATATGGTTTTAATATGATGTAATGAAACCTTTTTTGTTGTTCTGATCTTATGACTCTTATTTGGTAAATATTAGCAACTACATGTATATTATATGCAAAATTAACTTAAACAGAAAGAAAGCCGAAACACATTATGAAAAAGACCCAGAAAACTCATGTTCGTAAGCATTTACATTGTCTTGCATAAAACAAACATGCGTTTGGACAAATGTTCACTATGCATTTATGCTAATTTCATACTCTGTTTTGAAGAGAATGATAAACAGAGCGTTAGATGATACAAGGGTCTAACTGTTTGAAGGCAAAATATTGAATCACTGTATTTATATCTTCCCCGTAACCATATAGTTTAACAATCCCCAAGTTTAAGCATTCTCACTTTATTCATTAATATCTACAGGTAACCAGTTTTTTTGTCGATGTTAACACTATACATCAATATTGTAACGCATAGTCCAATACAGTTCATGAATGACGTGGCTGGCGTACAACATGGTAATTAAACACCATGTTGTTTGCAACAGTATACAAAATGAAAATAACGTAAAATGTCAATAATTTGATAACCTTAGACGTACATAAATCTCAGTAATATGGAATCACTCTGATTATTATAAGGGGATCAAATAAGGTCAGATTTTTTTTTTATAGATTTATTCACTTTTTAATACTAAATTAATGTTTCCTTTTTCCATTATTTGAACCTGAATTTCATATTACTTTGAGCGGTACAATGTCATTCCTCTATTTCTCAATATGACCCCAAGGATGATTTTTTTTCTCATGAAACAGAAGCTGTCATTGGCACTTTCATGCAGATAATGCAGATAAACAGATAGTATATAAATTCACGGACTTGCAAGTGGACTGTGAAGATGAATTGACTGTTCTTCCAAATGGTAAGTAAAGTTACTTTTTTCGCAATAATTGCCAAAATGGTGCGCATGCATGATAACTACATAAACGTTTCTTTAGATACTAAAGTATACATGTACTGTACAAAAACATCTAAGATAAACAACCCCCCCCCGTAATATTTACTAAAATTTCTACAGAAAGCATGCTTTATCATGTTTTAAACGCTGAAATAACTTTATTCCAAAAATACAATCGATGAATGTGGCATATAAATTCAGAATAAAAAAAATTGTCAGAGTTCATCCGAATACGAAGGAATATACATGTACATGTGGTAAGAGAGAGAGAGAGAGAGAGAGAGAGAGAGAGAGAGAGAGAGAGAGAGAGAGAGAGACAGAGACAGAGACAGAGAGAGAGTTACGAACACTTAATAGTACATGTTCCATTACATTACTTCCAGAGGCGGAATCTACTCAAAAATACTGTGGGATTGGAAATGTTGCAGCATCAAAAGAAACACCAGCAGACAAACTCGAAGTGCTTTATTCACAGTCTGACAAAAACAATCTATTTATTATAAGAAGTTTTAATTTGCATATGATTGCAGCAACAGGGAATGGTATTTCTTAATATATATATATATATATATATATATATATATATATATATATATATATATATATATATATATATATATATATATATATATATATATATATATCAGGCTTGGGGCGAATTACAATGTAAAGTAATGCATTACATTACCATTACTTCATGAATTCGGGCATTAAATTACCATTACCATTACTTGATTTTCTTGAAGTAATGCATTACATTACCATTACATGGGTAAAGTAATGTATTACCATTACCATTACTTTGTTTTAAAAAAGTAAAGCTAATAAAGAGGTTTTGCAAATGTTTCAAATATAAAACACTCTTTAACATATCTACAGCTTCATGCTAAGTATCAGGTTCAAATTCAATTACTACGCAAGAGTCATTCTTTATTTGCTCAATATATAATCATCTTCTGGCAATATGAACAACATATTACATAAGTAAAATGATATTTACAGACATTTGGCATGATACAATGTCAGATACGAAATAGAGACACATAATTACATGCATAACAAAAAACAATTTATTGAATAATGTTGCGGTTATTAAAAGCTAAATAGAGATATTTCCCCAGATTACAAAAATCTTTATAATTTTGGACACTTAATTGTATTAATTCATAAACAGATGGTTTTTCCCAGTAATGTTTCTTAATATATTTTAATCGTATTTCTTTCTACTGAGGACACTTTAAGACAAAAAATTGCTGTTGCACATTATGATCGAAGTTTCAAAGGGTGCATCTTTTAAGTGCATCTTGTTAGTTTGAAAATCTTCCCAGCTATACTAAATAAATGTTTTACATGAGCAATCGAAGCTTGGACTGAAAAGTACTGTTTGACGATCTTTATCTTAGGATATATTTAGTGCAATAATAGAAAAAATACATGAATCTTGTATTTTCTATCAGTCCAAACTAATGTACAGTGTACTTAATATACAAGAGAGAGAGAGAGAGAGAGAGAGAGAGAGAGAGAGAGAGAGAGAGAGAGAGAGAGAGAGAGAGAGAGAGAGAGAGAGAGAGAGAGAGAGAAAATAAGTAAGTAAAATTATTTTCAAATGGGTTATAATATTGGAAGTGATATTGATTTTCATCATGGATGGACAGTGCATTCACTTTGCTTTTAAAGGTGCATGTCTGTCTCCTATTCTATTGGGACATAGCGAAGGGAAGGGGATTGGGGTGTTTAGCACTTCTTATAACAATAGATTGTTTTCATACTTAGATTATCCTGGGGGCATAGTGTGTTGTTGACACATTTCTTATTGAAGTGCAAACTAATTGGAGTAAATTGTTTAAATTGTTTAAATGATTAAAAACTCTTAATAACAACGCTCTTAAAAATGATATGAAATTGTGCTGTTATATTTAGAAATATTAACAATTTTTTAATAATACAATTAAGGAGGCCGATTTGGGTTTTTTTGCGGAAAAACTACAATAGCATAAATCTTTTTTTTTTTTAACCATATGTAATTTAAAACAACTCTAGTTTATTTGCGAAGGTTCAAGAAAATCGACCGTCCGGTTCTTTTTAGGGACCATCTCAAAATAAAGGTACATTTACTATAGGAATATATAGGAAACTGTCATTTTCCGCACATCAAAGCAGTTTTAAAAAATACTACAATAGATTTTTTTCTCAAATTGTTATATATGATTAGTAATATCATTTTCTACCTTATATGTAAAAACACAAAATTCTACCGTCTGGTTTTTAGTGGGGGCCATCTCAAAATATTAAAACGCACCAAATTTTGCTATATATTTGGATCATCACGAATGATGATTGGTATAATGGATTCATTCCAAAAATGAGGAAAATGTCCCCGAGGATAGCATCATTCTGTATTTAAAATTTCAACAGCGTACAATTTTTACTTTTTCTTTGATGTTATTTCTTATAACGTACTCCTACAAAGCTTCATTTTATCATAACGCCATAAAAGCGAAATGGCAATGCTCCCCTACCGCACAACGTAAAAATCGTGTTAAAAATAAAAATTTCCTTTAAAAATCTAAATATTTTTATCTGTATTTTGTTTATTGTGTTCAATTTTATAAATGATATCGAAAAAAATTCATCAGAAGTATAAATCAACTGTATTATATAAGAATGCGCAATAACATGCGCAATGCAAACTAAAGTCGGCCTCCTTAAATCATTTTTATCTCAAGAATTATCTCTTTCTTCTTTAAAATCAAATTTAATCAAATTCAATTTCAACTATTCATTTATTCATCACATTTTTTAAAGTGAACATGCATAAATAAGCATAGTAATGCAAAGTAATGCCATGTAATGCCAGCATTACACTAAATTTTGGAAAGTAATGAATTACATTACCATTACTTGTAATACTAATTTTGTGGCATTACACATTACTAGCATTACTTTGAAAACATGTAATGCATTGCAATGCATTACCATTACATTTTGCATTACCCCAAGCCTGATATATATATATATATATATATATATATATATATATATATATATATATATATATATATATATATATATATATATATATATATATTGTCAAATTTTCGGGACAACCAGTCCCTTCTTCAGGACAAAAGAAATAAATTACATGGGAAAAACAAAGAAAACAAGCGCTAGCGCTACTACTAAAAGTACTTAAGAAACTATAAAAGAGCAACTACATTAGAAACCGTTTTAGTTCATATTCTTAAAGGAGGTTTTGATAATACGTCCGATCGCTCTGAAGTAATCAATAGACTGCCAACTTTGCGCCTGATAGAGTTAATTAGCTAATTAAAATTGACGTCCGATTTAATAAATGAAAATTTGAACCACCTTTATTAACTCCTGCGGCACTTCTGATTTAGACCCGAATTTTTCAATAAAGTTTATAGTGGGTAAGAGTTTGATTAAAAGGAGAAAAAGATTAAAAAGAAAAAAAAATTAAAAATAAATATATCGGTATATATATATATATATATACAATATATTATGTTTATGTATATATAAGAAGCAATAACAAACCAACAACACTCGTTATCTAAATTGTCGGATTAAAAGATACACGGTTATAAGATGAATTATCTTACTAGTATAAGTTAATCAACAGCAACCCCCATTTAGCAATTCAGCTCGTTCGCGTTATCTTACAGCACTTCTACACAGACCGTCCGTTGCGTCGCAATGGACTGGATTTTTCATTCTCGGGCTTATGATCTTAAATACAAAGATGTAGATGCCACGTTCAAAAAAAAATTTTGATCTTATATGAATCACGTCAATTTCTATCTTTCTTTCATTTTTAGCTCACCTGAGCTGAAAGCTCAAATGAGCTATTCTGATCACATCTTGTCCGTCGTCCGTCCGTCCGTCCGTCTGTCTGCCCGTCTGTCCGTCTGAATGTCCGTCTATAAACATTTTACATTTTTAACTTCTTCTCTAATACCGCTTGGCCAATTCAACCAAATTTGGCACAAAGCATCTGTATGGGAAAGTAAATATAAATTGCAGAAATAAAAGACCGATCTTTATTCAAAGCGGAGAAAACCTCAAAACTATAGAAAAAGGGGGTGCATTTTTAAAAATATACTTTTCAAGAACTACTGTGTCAAATTCAACGGAATTAAGAATAAATCATCCTTATGGGAAGGAAAATATAAATTGCAAAAATTAAGGGCTAATTCTGTTTCAAATTTGAGTAATTTACGAAAATAATAATAACACAGAGAGAATTGGGGTCAATCAGTTTAACTTCGGGCTCGATATTTGATATATCGAAAACCAGTCTACATGTATGTTAGAAGCAGCCATCTTGAAGATAAACGGAGATGCACTTGGTTGTTGTGCAACAGACCAACAGTGTACGTGGGAAGGGAATATTTAAAACATCCAAAATATATTTGTGCCGTTTATGTGAAGTAAATTGAGGTTAAATATTTCAATGCGTTGACATTTTCAATTGTGACGTTGGTTTTATCTTGCTTTGATTTTCGTTTAGCATCTTTAGTTTAACTTGAGAGGAACCGTCGCCTTTTTGTTCGAATTTAAAATGTTTACGTGTAGACCGGTTAATCAGACAGCTGATTGTTTGCATGTACCTGCGCAAAATATGATGCACTAACAACATTTTTAGGATACTATTCATTATGTTAGTACATGTAATTCGGTACGATCTCTACGTAATGGTTGATTAATGCACAATGTTTTATGAAGATGCTCAGCAATTTCAATCTAAACGGAGATTTTTCTCGCTGCTAAAAATATATAAGTATATATATGATGAAAAATAGATTGTGTTTTTTCTTTGTTTTAGTGCATTTTTCTCTTGTTTTAATTGTTTACAAATTTCTATTTACTAACCTGAGAGTCAAGCATCGAGTTATAAGCAAGACACAGAGCTTTGCGCACAATGCTACTGTATGTTTGTACACGAAGCTGAGGTCATGCTTTTGTTCATTTATATTTTAAATGCAGCTATGCTGAATAGGAAATACCAAGTTTAAAAATCTTAAGGTTGAATGTAATAAACTCATGTGAACAAAAGCATGACTCGAACCAAGCTATGTATCTTTCTTATAATTCAACGATTGACGCTGAAATTTTGGTTGATCAATAGAAATGTCTTACTAAAAGGATGATATGCTGTAACTACTTTCTGGTGTCCCTTCTACAGCGATGAATTGCATAAAATCTACACAAATTTTTGATAGTTTTTCGAACAGAAGTAAATAAAAACGACGTCTTTTAAACAGTTTCCATAGTCCTGACACATTATTATTATTATGAGGATAAAAGCATTATCAGTGTTCTTAAAAATTATTGCAACGGAAAATCATCTTTGTTTGTAGACATTTGTTGTTGTTTTTTTTTTTAGCAATAAAATGAAAATAATGGGTTGGCCTGCCAATACATAAATTTGAATTATAACTCTTTAACATATGTGAGAACATTTTTCAGTTAAGTTTATTCATCAATCAAGTGAGTAAGGATATGAAACGTCATACGAAATGAATTCATGCCTGGTAAACATTAATCGTTTATAATGGAGAAGGCCTATGAAATTTTTCAATGTTTTTAATTTGAGGAATTAGGCGCATTCATTCTGGTGCATTGAGGTACACTTTTCTTCTTTCACATACAGGATTTAAAAAAATAAAATAAATTAACTATAGTCTGTCCCAAGTTATTGCTTTCATCACTTGTTGATGATTTTTAATAAAAATACACATACCTGTGAAAGAAGTACAGTTGTAATTGATGAAATGGAAAATAGCGAAGATATCTTCATTGACAAATTATCCCTTTTCTCTCATAAAAGTTTACAAGTACGAAAACAAATTTTAACAGAGATTTATAATGGGGAATGTTTACATCTTTTCTCCATTCGGAAGTACTCAGGACACCTCGCGCAATTTTTCAACGTTATCATCCGGGCTTATTAATGGCTGATGCAATGCAAAATCCCTGTAGACTTTTTATTTTTGGATGTGCATTGAAACCTAAAGCGGTAGAGGTGGCATTTCAAAAGAGATAATCTGGACATTTTCCATATTAGTGGATGATCATAGTTTGAGCAGAAAGGTATTTATTATTATCGAAATGTGAAGCAAAAAGTGGTGGAAGCAAAAAATCGGGACAGAGTATAGTGAGTAGTGGAGGGAGAAAATGTACCTTTATGCTCTCATGTATTTTAATCGTTTTATAAAGTGATTGGGGGGGGGGGGGCTAAAATAAAGGGAACTTGAAGTTAACCGTGAACACCAACTGAAAATTTAGTTATTTATATTGCATATGATCTTATTTTCTGTACAAATGGTACTCCATACAAGGTAAATATGTCAAAGATTAAGTATGTGCAAATTAAGTTTAAAATTCGGATCGATATTCATTTTTGGTTAGTCTACCGAGGGGCCACATTTCACAATATCCTTTATTTACAATTGCAAATATTTTTCCTTATATGAACCTATAGAAAAGCGAAAACATTCAGTTCTGTATATTTACATTTGCAAATAAGTTTCCTTATATGAACCTATAAAATAGCAAAAACATTCAATTCTGTATGAATTTTTTCATGGCGTCACACTAATCATAGCACGCGCTTATCGCTTGGATTATTGTAAACTTAAAATTTCGGTAATCTTAACAGTTCTGAACGATTTGTTTTATTTTCGAACGTAAATATAAGTAATAAACAGTAATGTTAAAAAGTTGACTGGAATATGAAGTTGGTTGGTACGTGATCAAATCTACTGAGAAGCCCTTCGGGCTTCACAGGATTTGATCATGTGACAAACCAACTTCATATCACGGTGAACGTTTTAAATTGCCATTTATTTCTCTATTGAACGCCCACATAAAACCAGTGTTGATCAGGTGAGCGATGTGGCCCATTGGGCCTCTTGTTTTAAATTATATATTAGCGATTGAAATTATATAAAACCAATGTTAAGGATGTAGTATATTTTCAGAATGTCAACTAATTGTCTCAGGTGTTTAAAATAATCCATAAGAATATATTCATAACACATACTGTAATACAACTTCTCTAAACCACTGACTTTCTAGACCTGCTTCTGGCAGAATAAGTATAAAAACATCGAGTGGAAATGGCGGGAAAATCTAGCCAATGAAATAGTACACATACTTTTTTTAAGTTCAAAGGTTAAAGTGTAAATAGTTATGATCTGGAGATTTTCAGATTTAAACCAATTCATATTTATTACCTTATTTACTTAATTGATAAATTTTATTTTTATTGATTTGTTATTACTTACTTATTAAACCTTGAAATTTATTTAATAACTTTTAACAATACAGAAAGAAATGACAATACATTTCATTTATTTAACACACTATCACACATGTATTTTTTTTAAACAATGAATTAAACTTTCATATCAATTTACTTTCAGAAACATGTCCACAACATAACATCATCGTCACGCATGAGAAACAGCAGATCACGTCCCCACGATTTCCGGGACAACATGCAGCGTAACTATTTTTTCCTTATGACTCTTAACCTTCATTTGCCTACCCATGAACCTCTATCTTTTCTCTTTGCTCTTTTATAACACCTCTCTCCCATTCTATTACCTAACGTGTGAAAGTTATTTAATAGTTACAGAGCTCTCTCTCTCTCTCTCTCTCTCTCTCTCTCTCTCTCTCTCTCTCTCTCTCTCAACTTTTCATGAGCAGAATGCTATCTTCGTGAGAAAAACAATAAAACATAATTTCTCAATATGAATGCGTTTAATGTTTAGGAATCTTGATTGTCGTTACGTATTGACCTCCCAAACTGGAGTGGTGCTGACATTTGAATACATAGATGTTGAAAAGAACTCGGCATGTTCTCCTACTTGTTGTGACAACATCACTATATACAATGGTAATCACATGTATATAACATTTATGGATTTTGACATGTTAACATAAAGATAAGCATATAGTTTACCAGTTCTCTCTTCTTTGTCGCATTATACAAGCTTAAACACTTTCACATGAAAGTAAAAAAATTCATTTGAGTTAAATGATGAAGGATTCACACAAGTCAATTACTTTAAAACTGAATGTATGCCAACGTGTTGTTAACATTGGGTTCTTATTATTAATATTGAAAGGACTCCCCAGCGAAAACAAGACAATAGATTCCTTCTGTGGTTTAGATAGGTTCAAACCAGGGCTCACTTATGAGAGCAAAGGAACGAACACCTTGACGCTAGTACTGCGAACGAATAAAGAGGTACCCAAGAGGGGGTTTGTTGCCATAGTTCAAGGTATGAATTTGAGGCTTAAGAGAAGAAAGACATATATTTCTTAACTTATTAATTTAGCACTTTTAAAAAATAAATCAATCTTAATATTTCTTTAAAAGATTAAGACAGAAAAAAAACCCCAGGTATTGTTCAACATTTTTTTTTTAGAATTTACTCATAGTTCGCGAACGAAATGAGCAAAATAATTACTCTTGTCTTGTTACAATTGATTTGGTTATGATTACTTTACTTTGGAATTTAAGGGTTGTAACTTTAAGTATATTCAGGCTCTTAAAATCCCTATCTAAGTTGCACAAATTTTATCCATATGTGGTATATTTTAACTTGTTTTGATTATTGTTTTTCATAAACAGCAAAACCAACAGAAAAGGCCTCTTTATCACCAGTGTCATCGACTGAAGTGTCTAGGACCCAGACACCATCGACCGACGATGTGATATCCTCCACGCAAATAAGAGACGTACTTACTACGCCAGTTGTTTCCGGACTTGATTCTACTACTTATATAGGTAATATCAATACCCATAGAAAGGACATATCAGATTTTAATTAGAAAACATATTTGATATACAAGCTGCCTTTATAAATATCAAAGAAAAAAAAGAGATTTATTTTCTCCATAACATACTGTACTCCAATATAAACAAAAACTGAATCAAATACATTATCTGTCAGATCACGTGTAACAATCTGAAATAATTAAAAAGCAACGCATAAAACCATACTAATAGTACGAGAAATCTGAGACAACATTTAAAGACAACTTTCAAAAAGTATAAAATATACGAATACATATAATAAGAGAGAACAACTATATTGTACATGTAATATTATCATTGTTTTAATCGTTATTATGTTTATTATATTATGCTTCATTACTTACGAAAATTGTGCTATACATTAAGATATAGCCTACACAATGCAAAATCATATAAGTATTATGTATAATACAATATTTACCAATACTTAATAGGACCTTGCGCTGCAACGTGCCAGGGGAGGGAGTCTTGTTACGTTGTGCACAACTGCACCCATTATAAGCAGTGTTATGCATTAAATGGAGCAGACTGCAGATGTACATTGATGATTTGTCCCTTTCTAACCTTTTGGAACGCAGAAATAAACACATGTGACAAGGTTTCACTTGAAGACTGTGCGTCAGGTAGGAAGTATTATTTTGAAACACATCTAACTCATTAGCGCAGATCTAGCTATCTCAAGGATTTTTTAGCTCACCTGACCTGACTCTTCAAGTGAGCTTTTCTGATTATTTTCTGTCTGGCGTCCGTACGTCTGCCTGTCTGTAAACTTTTCACATTCCTTAGATCCACTGAGCAAGTTTTAATCAAATTTAAAACATAGCAACTCTGTTTGATTGGAAATATCAGTCCTAACAATCAAAGACTAATTTGTTTTTAAAGAGAGGATAATATTTATAGTGAGAAAAAAAAAAGGGGGGGGGGGTCTTTAGAATTATCCTTCTCTAGAACAGCCAGAAAAAATGTTGTTAAATTTGGCACAGAGCATCTTTATGAAAAAGAGAATGTAAGTCTTAAAAATCAATTAATTTTAACTAATATTAACTTATTTACTTCCAGGGATGATAATCGCGAATCTGTAAGAAAAGTGGCGGCGAGTTTAAATAAAAACTTGCTTCTTTACTAGAAGCCCTTGGCCAAATTCAAACATATTTTAGCAGAAAGTGCATTAATTAGAAGGTATACCCTCTGATCTTATGTAGAATCTAAAGTGTTCTAATCAGATTTTTTTTAAAAATGTAGCTTTGTTAGCACATTTAGAAAAGCATCTCTGCTACTCTGCATTATTTTCGTGAAAAGCAACAGTGTTTTGTATTTACACCACTCGGCAATTTTGTCTTAACAACGCAAATAAAACATTTGCAAGATTTACCATCAATTTTAATTTTGTTGTAAACTTGAATATGATATTTCAAACTTTCAAAACAATTGATTTTGTTAAATAGCAGTAGAAAAATATGGTTAGTGGAGAGTCTAATATTGTGTAAATAATGACATGCATAGAATGATATGCTGCTCAAACTGATTTTAATCATCTTTCTTAAAGTCATTAATAAAAAGGTGATTTTCTTAAAATAAATTTTTCGCACCAGTTTATCATTTTCATGTTTAGGTTTAAATATAATGGTAAACAGGAATTTGCGAAAAGCGTATATATAAGTCATTTTAAAATCTGACGGGTGCTTTATCTTGGAAAAAGTGGTAAATTGTTAATTAAATCAGAATCTCAAGTAATAACGTATGCAAGTTGTTAATTTTAGCATCAAACAACATGTCAGAATTTAATTTAAAAAAAACCAAAAAAAACAAAACATGGAACACTTAACTGCGAGCTTGCTGTTTTTTTTTAGCAGAGTAGGCAAATCTTTTCAATAGAAAGCCCTGCAGGTTTACGTAATTTTTGTTATCCGAGTTTCGTATAATTGGTAATTGGAATGGTTAAAAAAAAAACGGTCGGATGTGTGTGCAGCTGCTAAAAGGGTACCTTAGTTTTCAAGATAGGAAGTTTTTTGTTTTCCAGATCCATTGCACTTGCAAGTATATCAAAGAATGATACATTGCTAGGAATTGAATAAGTTCTTATAAAATCAAAATTATTTAAATCAGAAAGAATGGAATTTTGTCAAAAGCACTTCCTGTCCAATTTTTCATAAAGGATCACATCAAGGGTCCATCAGTTCCATTCTGTAGGCCTTAAATCAGGTCCCATCATGCTGCTTGTTTTCTTGCATGACCACTAAACAAAGTGTGATATTGTTTGTCCGGTCTGAGTATCATAAAGCTGCTAAAACAAACACAAATCAAAAAGGACGATGTCCAAGCCCGCGGACAAGAAAACTTAGACGATCCCACTTTCGTTCATAATCTTACTTTTCTGGAATATAAACTTTTTTGTAAAAGTATATGCAAAAGTGGAAAATGTTTTATTTAGAGGCAAAATACATAATTAGATCTGCACCTGTTTTAAATGTCAAAACTGGTGGACTTATCATAAATTTGTGTAACTATTGTTTATTGGTAGATAATTGACCCTCTTTCTGAAATATTGTAGAAAAATTCAATTAAAGAAATGACTATAATTAATTGTGGAAAACTAGTAACTGCTTAATTTTTTAAAAAAATCCTCGCTAGAATATTTGGCCAAGTTCAGACACTTTTTCGTAAAGCATCTAGCTCAATTATGCAAAGCAAAATACTTCACTGTGATTTTGATATTGATTTTGATAAGCTGTTTGCAATATGTCAATCTGCCATTGTTTTCCAGGTGAGCGTTGTAACAGTTAGGTCTCCAGTTAAAACAAATACTAATAAAAATCGACGTAATCATCGAAAGAGCGGTCGCAAACTTTTTTTATTTAAACTAATTCAGATGCTAAAAAACAAGCCACTCGCTTCACCAATACACTGTTATGATTCATAAATAATAATAAGATTGCGCTAGTTTTTACTACATAGGCTTAAGTCACATTTTTAAATTCATTTGGAAGTATCGAAAAGAAACATACATGTAGTTAACTGTTATAAATTTATATTTATAGTACATTTTGCCATTGAAGCCGTGAAATATGATAAGATTATGTGTGTGGGTTTCAGATCCTTGTTTGCATATGGAGAAAGGATCAACGTATTCGAGCCATTTTAATTGCCGAACATACTATAAATGTGACATGAACCACAAGTCGCAACCAATGTGCTGTGATAAAGGATATGCATATGATTACCAAACAGCAGAGTGCATATCGAATCCTGATTGTGGTTTGGAGTGTGTGGAAAGAGAAGGGAGCCAAACTACTCAAGTTCCCAAAACCACCCAAACATTCACTGAACGTACGAATGTTCTCTTCATTTATACAATAATACAATAATATAAATTTCGTTGTTTTTAAAAAAAAAAATTTTTTTTTTTTTGGGGGGGGGGGGGCAGGTTTGCATGTAACATTTGTAACTAACACTTAAGAAAAATACATGAATCTGACAATGCCAATTTTATCACGCAATCTTATTTTAAATGTTGCGATGTTAAATTATTTTTATCTAAGTACCTTTGAATTTAAAAAAAGTTAAGCTTAACTTGAAAGACACTTTTCACCATGTTTGAATATTATTTGATTTTCTATATACACACATCCATTTGATTATGTTGTAGCTTGCTATCTTCATCCTGTTGATGGACGACCTACTGAATACTTCAATGCAATATCAAGTATAGTACAAAAATGCCCCATTGGGACAGTCTTCCGAGCTGAGTTCTGTGTTTGTGGTCAAGACACGTCATTTTCTAAACAAGGTTTAACATTATATATTTCTTTCAAAAATCAAAATTTCGTTTTGATTTAAATGTAACTATGAAAACATAATACAGTCCTGTAATTTTATTATTATAATAAGTTTAAAAAAAACTATGTGTAATAAGATATTAAACTGTATTTACAGTAACCAATGAAGTCTGTTAACTGTTTGATGTGTCCGTTTTTAGAATGCCTAAACATCGAAAGTGCGCATGCTATTATAAATGTTTGTTTGTCTTTCAGAGTGCATTCCTCTTGTGAATGTAGATTTTAAAGGCAGACCATATCATTAACCTGTCCCAACAAATCTACATACAAAGTAAACAATGTCATCAAAGTTTTATTTGAAACAATCTGACTCCTCGTACGGTTTTTTCAACGGTCGATCCTCAAGTATTCAAATACCAAGACTTGACTCAGTGGCTCTTCCCAGGCTTCAGATTGAGTTAAGGTTCTTAATGTCCCCTGCGACAACGTCATCAACTTCTAAGTACCAAGTGTTGGCATCAAACTGTCACTCAAAAGCTAAACCTTGGGATCTTTCGGAAGATTACACAAGATCTTACACCGTCGTTGGCTATAATAGCTGATACTGTTAACCAACAGTTGCTCTTTTTAGCTTACAGTGACGATTTGAACGTGAAACCTGTTAAGATCTATTTACCATACGAGGTAAGTGTTTTTCGAAAACGTTATCGAGTGATTCTCATCATTTCTGAATCAGAATTAAAAAGCAACCAAACCTGATATTATATTGCTTTTTTATCATTTACTGTTTTTTTTTTTTTAAAAAAACATCGTTTACTTGTCAATATCAATCTAATGTATTCAGCTTTCATAGTAATAACGTGATATTTTCTTCAAAACTCTTTGATCCCAAAAGACTGAATTAAACTTCTTGTGAAAATCAATATATGTAAATGACATTTATTTTACAAATCAAATCAATCACCTTTAAAAATATTTTACCATGTCTTTAAAGGCAGATATTCCAAACAGTGTAGAACTTGTATTCAATGGAACCAGTCTGATGGGGCGTGTTTACTCAGAGAAGGCAAACAATAAAAAATTCTCACTTTTTTCAGGTAATTGGTATAGGAAAAGAAGAAAACAGTTTAATTTATTTAAATTTTGTATTCATTTTTAAAAATTTAATTAAATGCTACACAAGCTACTGACCAGATTTACTTGATAAAGTCATTTAAAACGTCAGGATTATCAATCTTTATAAAATTAGATTTAGATAATTCTGAATTTTAAAACGGAGTCTCTTGATACGTTTTTGTATGCCAAAAAGTGTAAGTACCTTGGCGATGAAAGTTTAGTGATAAAGTTCTACTCGACTGTTAAAAAATTATTCTTATGTCTTACATTTGTTTGGTTAAACGAGCAAATTTTCATGTCATGTCATTAAAACAAAGAAGGTAGTAGTAATATGCAAAGTAGCATACAGTACCTATCAGACCCGACCTAACACCAGAGTAAACCCCAACTAAACCCCGGGTATACTTTCTGGGTTTACTTTGGGTTTACTCTGGGTTTACTTTTTGAAAATTTGGTTCCACTTGGTGTTTACTTGGGGTTTACTCGGGAATTGCTTTTGGGGTTAACTGTACGCACTCAAGTGTGAAGCAGACCTGTATCTTATCTTATCATCTAACTGCCTGTAATTCCTGTTCCTTGTATATTCCGAATACACATGTAGCGTCTGCTTTCAGGGGTATACTTCTGATCGGGGTATACTCTATGTGTCCACTCTGGGTTTGCTTTGGGTTTACCCTGGGTTTACTCTGGGTCCATTCTAGTAAACCCGAGTAAACCCAGAGTAAACCCAGAAAGAAATCACAGGGTTTAGTTTGGGTTTACTTTCTGTTAGGTTGGGTCTGATCGGTACTGTATGTGTGTAACAAAAATTATGTCATTTTCAGGAAAACATGAAATATTGAATTTATGATGTTAAATACTAAAATATGATTGGCTTATACCAAGTCTATAATCCGTTCTATTATCCTCAGCGTTGGCAGCACACCTGGCAACGGGTAACACAACGAATTGTTACGTGCGCGTAAATTATGCGCGTACGGTTCATCGTAGAATCCACGTCATATAAAAGCAGCAAAGTTTTCTTTAAAATTAAGACATTCAATAAAATGAATTAAATAGTGCCTGTTTTTGAGGGAACATGTAACTGTTCAAACTGACACCCTTCAAAAACCATAGTCATCTTCTGCGTCAGTTAACAATGATTATCTCGGGGTGTCAATTTCAACTGTTACCCTCCCAAACAGGCACTATTTATATAATACTGTGGAAGTGAGTACCATTTCTGTCAACATTGGGTAAAAATTAACAAAAAGTATACGTATCCTTATGTAAATTGAGATTTTAACTGTTTTCTTCATTAGGACGTATTGCTGCTTCATCTGGTCCGCTTATGGTAGGAATGTGTTCGGACAAAGATGCATTTTATGGATACATGGATAGGGTTTGTACATATTTAAGTTTATTTCGGGGAAAACTCGCCATGTATATCAGTACAACATTAAAAGTGTATATGTAAGTATGATCGATTTTAAAATAAAACTTATGGACAAAAGCCTATATCTTCTCTTTCAAATTGCAAAATTGTTGTAGCATCTATCTAGAATTAAACCGAAAGGAATTAAAAATTTTTGCTAAAGGCCAGTATTTTTTTATTAATGATTGAAGTTAATTCATAAAATGAAAATATTAGTTTTCATTGAGAGACTTCTTTTATTCAAAACATCGATCTTTATTGTAGCTGGAATCTAAAAATGTTTTATTTTCCAAATTTTTCATATTGCAGATAAACATATTCGACTGTTTGACCTCAGCATTACCTTCGGTCTTGTAAACATTACACGTCTTGCAAATAATTCAGCAGCCGTGCACAGCGAAATCTATGATAAATAAAAAAATGAGCATATCTTAGTCAGTTGGATTGTATTTAAATTTGTTTAGAAGTTTGTAAACTTAAGTCTTCCTTCCTTTACTTACATGTATGACCTGTGACCTGTCTACACTGTCATTGCACACATTTAATGTACATCCTTACGTTACATGTTTGTATAAGCAAGATGAAACTGATGTAAAAATATAATTCTGACAAGTATTTTACACAGAGGTCTGTTTTACCACAATCTTTTTCGAAATATTTCGTTTAAAGTCACTGCAATTCCTATATAAAAAAAAACCCATGTGGTTGAATAAAAAGGCAAGAGGATTATGCTTTGAACAAGTAGAGTCTGACGGAGGAATGGAGGAAGCTATCACCGTAAGGTGTCCGCAACACCTGTCGTATTAAATACCGTGGTAAAACGATTTTTGTAGAATAACAACGGTTTGACTGATGACTGATCATTTCTAATTTAGTGTCGATTTCAATAGTTCTCATAATAAGTCTCAATGAAGAAGACTGTCTCATATTTAGCCGCTATTTTATTTTTTTGCTCTTTCGAGCAAATAAACAATCACACATATAACAAATATTAAACATCACGTTATCGCTGATAGCTTTAGTGAAAAAAGGGGAAAATAAAGAAAGAAAAGATTAATTTGAAGTCAACCGTACAAAAACAAAAAAGTAACTTCCTCCATCTCTTTATTAGAAAATCTCCTCCATCCCTTTATTAGAAAATCTAAAAACAAAAACAAAAAAAAAAACAAAAAAAAAAACATTTTTTACTTATAAAGTAATCAAAACACTTTTATCAAATTCATGAGTTCATTGTATTGTTTTTGTTGTGCGTCAATAATTTTTTTAAAATTCATCAAGTTCTGATGATCCCTGTTGCGAATCATTAGGTATTGCTAAAAAAAAAAGCAAGGATTTTGGGGAGTTGATTTAAATCAACTCTCTTAGGCAGTTACTCTGGCAAACCGAAAGTGAAACAATGTTTGGACTTATGCACAAATCAACACCGCTGACAAGACTTAGATCTTGAAAATAATATATAAATTCGGTGTACTGTATGCTGTACCATTGTTTTTCAAGGGAACGTATTTATAAATACCTTGAAAAAAGTCAGATTTAAATAGTACGAACAACTAATTTATTTTTTTGTAGTCGTATATTTCCCTAAGCCAGAGTTCAATATAGTCTCGTTCAACCAGACGCTCAGCTGTCTCCGTAAATCTCCGACAAGCAGAGAGTCTCTCTTGGTAGTCGGAAATTAACGGAGACAGTCGAGCGTCTGGTTGAACGCGACTAGATCTCAATCTTGCTTGGATCCAGACGTTTACAATTTTTAGTTCTAAACATTTCGATTACTAATACATAGTTTGATGGAATTAATTCTATCTTTAAATATCACACAACATGATTCATATGGGGTTTTCCCGAAATTCCTGTCCGAAAAGTTCGAGAATTCACATTATAAAAATGTGCGTAATTTAAATACATGTGCATAATTTAAATACAGATTAGAAATTAGTTGCCACGCAAAATAACATATCGTTGATTTTAAAATTGATAATAATCGATAAAATCAACTCCCGACAGTACTTCATTACTTTGATTAAAAATTGTATAGGGGAAAAAAGGAAAGTTATACAGTATAATTTGTTAAATTTTTTTTGAACGCCTTAATTAGATATATTTCAATAAATTTCTGTTGACCTTTCTTTTCACTGTTCATCGTAAAATTGGAACGTTCAAGTTCATATTGTTTACATTTAAGTATATAAAAAAAACTTCTAAATTTAAACGTCTTTCTTTGCACAAGTAATAGTCACTCCTTTAATCTATAGATTATAGAGGGACCAAATCAGTTGTAACATTGCAAATTAGCAATTTAAAGCAATAAGTACTGCAATTTTAATGTCAGGAATTGTAATTGTGAAATTGTAATGTAATTCAATACTTAAATGTCTAAAAAGGGTTTATTTCATCAACGTCTAATCAGAGCCCTTGCTTAAAGCAAAACAACATTATCATGTTCCTGCAGAAATTTATTTTTTCTGTGAAGGGATCTCTCTTTGGAAGGAATCCCATGATAAGTTACCTGCAGAATTTATATTAAAGGAGGTTATGTAGGAAAAACATATTTAAACAAATACAACTTGTATTGCTATCATAATTATTTTTTTTAATTTTCTTGTCAATTTTAAACAGCACTTCATATTTGAACAATTACTCAGATCCCTGCTCTGGTGATAACAGCTTAAAAGTATTTCGCAATTATCCTTACGATATGACATGCATATATTGGCTATTTTGCAACAAAACACCTTCATCATGTATCAAATAGCCAAATTAAAGCAAAATTGGATTAATGAGTGACATTAGTATATATATAACCTTTCAACGTTATTCAAAAGTAGTTCTCAGCAAACTGACGGAAATGGAGTTAATGAAATACGGTTCCCTCTTAGTGTTCGTCATCAGCATGTTTTGGCTGCGATCCTTCACCAAAGGTTCAGCAAGATGATTTCTGTTACGCAAACTTTGGTACGTTCATAGACTATATTTCTTTCCTTTTTTTTTGTCAAAGTTAGAATCATCATAATTTACTATAGGAAATCATTTAAAATCGCTGTATAGCATTTAGATAGCAGATGATAACATTCAAATCTAATAGGAGGTCATTTAAATCTTCTTTACCATATATGGCATGTTTTACAACTTATTCCAAATTATTTGTTTATAGCTACTAAATTTTTTTAATGAGATTAAATGGACAAAATGATTTTTCGACAACTCGCATTTAATATTGTGTGCATTCGGAACAGTGTTTACAATATTCAAAAGAAACAGTTGCGAAGGAATAATAGCATCACATTTACCGATCAGGAACTATTTACACTAATGCTTTGAGATTTTTGAAACTCTCCTTTATTTTGGAATGTGTTTTCAATCTAGAGTATCCAGCCCATGGACATATTCTAGTAAACATCGACTTTTCATTTGCATTTTCTGTAGTTTTTGAAGCAAAAATAACATCCCGTAATATTGGTGAGCTCAATATTGAGTATGGGTTTGACGTACAGGCCATCTACAAGGTAAGAAATATAATTGGTATAATCAATTTGTAAGAAGAACTAAATAAAAAAGAATTTTTTAAATGGCTGGTCTAAAATCAACTTGTACATTAAAGTTATTTTATTGCCGATTTACATTTGTATTTTACTTGTATATGACATTATTGGTAAAAATATTTCTGAAAAATGATAATTAAACTATTTCTTGTTTTTTAAAAAAATGCCTCCTAGATATTATACAAGTCATATATACTAAACTTGATTATTTCTAATTGAAAATCTTTAAATTTGTCCGTAATAAATAAAATGTAATTCATTTGCAATATGCCAATCACATGTATATGTGCAGTAAATAAAGTATGAATGATAAATTAAGAATTATATTCTGGATTAATCTTACTTACATTCAGTCTTTGATTATCTCTGGAGATTGCTTAAAAAACGTTTGCTCACATATGATCAATTAGCTGCTTGCTCTAAAGTACAAACGTATAGTTGCATAAGAATACACTTTACTCGAATATTGACGTGTTCATGTTTATCACAATCAATTATCGTTCACTTTATTTAGTGTTCGTTAGAAAATACAAAGTAAAATTTTCACAAATAAAAGTTTGATCAGAGTACATCGTAATTTAGTAACTGTACTCAATAAAAAGAGTCCTAATTTTGATAATACTTTTTACATATATGTTAAAATGGTCCTTTAACAGGGGACAGCAGATAACATTCCATCGACACTTGTCGGCGATGGATATTTCATGTCCTGCGGACCACAGGAGCTCAAAGTGAACACATTCTACCTAATATTTGGTAAAAAAAAAAATACTTTTTTGCGATTTGCAAGTCTCATTCCATTTCATCATCCTCGAAATTCTTAACATTGATGACCATCACGAATTGTGTTTTCTAAATGATTTGATTTTAGTGTAAGGCATTTGTGCATATAGAAAAGTGTGGAATGATATGTATAACCAACTCATTAAGCAAATACAATTTAGCTTACATTTTCATTTTAGCAAAACATCAGAGTGGTGGTGCATTTCAAATTGTAGACTATTATAACATGGCCAATGTTAAAAACACCGATATTGAGCGCATAACGACAAAATATGACTGCGATTGCATTGTAAGTATATTATTTCGATTAGCTAAATATATGAAATCGATTAATGATTAGTTGATTATATCGACTGTAATAATACTGGTAATAGTGCGGTAGACGATTATTTTTTAAATGATTTAATGAGACACTAAATGAAATGATTAAGGAATATGTGTCTTTTGTTGTAAGAATTGTCCAACTTTATTTAATGTTTTTCGAAGCTCTTTTGTTTGAGAATTATTCAGTTATGTCGAATATTGTTTTGTTATGTATTTTGTTTTTGCTTTTTTTTTTATTAATTTTGTTTTTTAATTTGATTTGCTTGATAATGTTGCTGTAGAGGAAGGGGAGTAAAATTAACCCTTGAATAAAACTATTAACAAATTAAATGATATTTTGCATTACCTTGTAATCACTGCTCGTACGTTTTCAAATACTGTGATTGTGAAAAGGTGCCTCAAAAAGAAATATTTTTTAAATCACAATTTTTTGTGTCGCTGATTTTCTGCAGATAAACATCGATGATTCTTTATACGGATATGTATCAGGTGCGCCAAAAATCAAGCCGTCAAAGGAAGCGTGCATTACCCCAGCAAACTTTTGTCCAAGAAGTGGGTTCTGTCGAAAGAATGTTGAGGGGGCCTGCACATGGGGGAATTATGGTGAATGTTACTAAGGCGAGAAACTCCCAACAAGTCTCTGATCAGCAATAAAATATAATCAAAATCAAATTTGAGTTTATTGTTTTTGTTATTTTTTCTAGATTGTTTTTATCAATAAGGGTTTAGGGTTTGGGATTTCGTAAGTTTTCGGACAGAACAAAAAATATTTTTTTTTAAGTCTTGGTAGAACTTGTAAATGCCATCTTTGATAAAAAAGCAAGTGTTTAGAATACTTTGAAAGAGATAGATAAAGTAGGTGAAATCTGTATGAAAAATATGAAACTGGGAAAAGTTAAAGTAATTTGTTTGTCATTATATATCGTCATTAGATAAGTTAGTTCATTCCTTTAAAAATTATGTATATATAGAGGTGAATACATGTAAATGTTCAAACGGTGAATTTTGATGTTATTTTAAAATATAAAGTTATGGTAGAATCTTCAAAAAATCAATTTCCCTTAACAAAACGAAACAGTGTTGTCGAAGATCAAGGTAGTTTTGTTAAATGTAAGGATAAGAGAACTATGCTCCAGACAAGTTCATGTTGTATCGGACAGACGAACTTGTCACAACAAATCACCCGCATAGCGGGACCGGATAAAAGTATGAGAAACATTTAGATTATATTCAAATCAAGGCATGTACCGTCTTTTGAAACAGCATTAACATTTCATACGTTTTCGATATAAGTATAAATGCAAGAAAAAACCCTGCAATTATTGTTTAATAATATTACTTTATTTGTTAATAATATAATTTAATCTGTTTCTTTCATTAAACTTTATAGTCAGGATACAAATTATCTAGTAGTTAAAAGGAATATATTATCATATTATTAATAGTATATATTAAAATTAAACCCATATAAGTCACTAACCCACCTATGTTTAATTGATTGTTTGTTTTGGAATAGAAATAATCAACGAATGTTTTCTTTGTCTTATGAATTGCCATCCACAGATAAGAGATACCATTTTTGCATTAACAAATGAAATGTAAATAAAAATGTCATTGCTAGTAGGCCATTTCGTTCATCTGAATTTTAATCAATATCTACATTAAAAACTTGTTCTGATTCTTAATATATTTTTTCCTGCGTTTATAGCTTCAGCAATTTCTTTCACATTGAATTGAAGTCGAGAATCTGCAACCAACCGTTTTTAAAAGTCATGCTTAAAAATTTCAAATCCTGGAATCCAGATATTTAAGGATGAAGTAGTTGTGCTATCTGCTTGTAAAGCCAGTAGTTAAGAGTCATTTAGGAATTACTGCAATAATGTCATATAACGGGGGGGGGGGGGAGGGTCTGCATAATAGCTGTGACAAACAAATAGAACATCCATGCTCAATTGTTTTATTGTATTTCGGCAATCGAATAAGTGAAAACTGTTGTAAATAGCTGTAGAACCTGAAAATAATTTTATAACGGTTGGATTTGATAAGTTTTGTTTAAATCTAAATATTACACATTTCGTTTACTGCATGTTTATCATTAGCAAACAATCTCATACTGTAAACGTACTACATTTGGCTGTGTATTCTATTTAGCGCTTTTGGCGGAATGCGACTTCCGCTAAATCAGGTACATCGCTAATTGCCATGCATGTCCGATAAGAAGTCAAGAATACGCTAATTCAAATCTACGCCAACTTGTTCAAAAACTAATTTCCGTAAAATATGGTACACGCCAGATACAATACGTTTACAGTAATACAACATTATAATAAAATTATCTGAATGACTGGAACGAGCATTTTGTTGAAATAACAAAGAAAGAGTTATTGCTCGTGATATGTAACCATATCGTCCTTATCCAAAAATATTTACATTTTCCAGTGTCTTTAATTTGTCCGTGATAACCATTACATATCGATTTTGTACTATATAGCCCATAACTTCAAATGGCACAAAATTGAGGCGGCAGCGGGGTTTCCTCATTGATATTTAAATATCAAATCGTAAAATGACATAAAATTATATAAATATAAGTAATAAGGAATCATTCTCTAAATACTATAAGGTGATAATCTCGGTCGGGGCGTGATCAAATCTATCATAAAGCCCTTCGGGCTTTATTGGATTTGATAACGCCCCGACAAAAAATACCGGTATCACCTCATAATACTCAAAGAATGATTCCTTATTCCGCAAGTAAATATTATTCCTGATGTTATATAGTTTTGTAGGTCAAACAATTGTAGATCTTGACTGGGTCTTTCGAATTTTCGTTATCTACTTCTGTTACATAAAGAAATACTGTAGATTCCTTATTTTACGCGAGTACTTAATTCCGCGATTAAACGGTTTTTCATTAAATCGCGAGAACATACTATTGCGAATGCCGATATTTTAACATAGTTTCATGCGGCGCGTCTTTTAACCACAATGAACCACAATGAACCGCAATGAACCACAATGAACCACAATGAAACCACAATGAACCACAATGATACTACAATGAACTTTATTAAGGTGATAAATGTTTTTAAAAGTTATAAAATTTCATTAAAGTTAATTTTAGGTCAGATGCGACCCATTATCAATTATTTTCAACTTTTTCCTATCTCCGCAATGTGAAGATTCCCATTTCTCTTATTCCAAATTTACATTTGATGTTATTTGATAATTTTCTATATGAATATATAGTTTCAGTTGAAAATGTATACTACTACATTATCAATAAGCATTCAATTGCATTTTGCATGCTATTAAAAGACAAAATCAAAAAATCTTACTCTAAAAATGGCCTGGTATGATGCACTCTGAATTTTTAGCATTAACAGCTGGTTTAAATGCGAATAAGGAAGAAATGTTTTATCAAGGAAAATTATCTTAAAATGAGGACCGTCGCGTGTATCCATAATATACCTCAAAAATTTCTGACGGCATGTTATGTTACAGAATTAATGCATTCAGTCAATGATTTATATATATGTTCAGGTACACACGTCTTATTTATTTCATTCATTCAGAATTCAATTATTTTAGTGCATGTAACGCTTAGATGGTGGTTTATTATAAATGTGTAAAAATATTTATATGCATGTACATGTATAAGGTAAATTTTGATATAAGTACAAATATAAAATGTTATTATTTAATTAAAGCTTAATATAATTAGCTAAGTTGTCGTATTGGTTTTTTTTTAATCAATCACATTACATGACATTTGAAAACGTCTGATTAACTGTTTAAATAAGATAATTTTTTAAAATTTCCAATATTGTCATCTTTGGATTAAATTTGCGTGCTTAAGATGTGCAGTGCAATGATACTAATAAACGCATTCTAATTTATCGAGAAAAAAACCCAAACGAACAGAAGGGATCAACTAGCTCTCAATATTACCAATGTCCATAGAATCTAGATCAGAAAAGGGAATAAAAGTACGAAATTCCCAAAAAATTGTCATCTAGATTTGTTTGATAACTAAAGATTGTGCAATCCATTTTTTTTTTATAGTTGTAAACTATAGGGACTTTCAAATAACGCTATCATAGCGAGGGTTCTACTGGAATTTGTAAACTTTTTTTTCTTCATCTAAAACAATCCACTCCAGATTTTATAGTATATGGTTAACTTCAGGTACGTAGCATTAGGTGGGGTGGGGGGATTGGGCGCCTCCCCCCTCCTACTTATACTCGCATCAAACATTTTTTTAAATATTCATATAAAAAAATTATAAAATTGTCATGGCGTTGGCCTCCCTCCCATCCCCCCTTCACTTTTGAGGGGAACTTGTAAAAAATTGAGGAAATGAAAAAGGAACACTACGCTATCCCCCCTTTTTACGGTTTTAAGATATATAGGAAAACTGCCATTTTTTCTTTTTATTTACTTGTTAAGATTTTTTGGATGAATCTGCCGCCCCCCCCCCCCCCCTTCCCCAGTTTTAAAACGATCATACGTGCCTGAACTTTGAATTTATTCTTTAATTAACAATTCAAATCCAAACACGTATACTAACATACTCGTCCAATTTATAGGTGGAGAGGAATAGAAAAATTCCAAACTAATGTACAGACTAGATAATATTGTTATAAATAAAGCCAGAGAAAATTTGAAAATTGAACTTGCAATAAATGTAATAGGCGAGGAATAGATTAGATGCCTTAAATTTTTTACAAATGTTTTTATTCATAATTACGCCTAAATTTGTGAATGTTTTCCAATTATTGATCAAATGTATGGTAAGAATCCCTTCACAATAATTATGACATCCCCTGTGTGTATTGTTGTTAGTATACACACGCCAACAGTAGCTCTCGTGTATACACGCCCAGTTAAATGACAGCAGGTGTAATAAAGCCTCCCAATATGTATTAGAGGGGTATCCCAAATTAGAGAAGGGACGGGATATACGATACACCTTGTTGTTAATTGGGGATCTCTCTCTCTCTCTCTCTCTCTCTCTCTCTCTCTCTCTCTCTCTCTCTCTTAAATTACAGTTTATATATACACACATATAGACACACATTGCTGACATTTGAATCTTGAAAAATACAGTAGATATTTTTTTTTTTCGGTTTTTAGATGAATAGTATGTATAGTCATATCTGTGAGGTATTCCTATAGCTTGAATGTGTTGTCCTTATATTAAAGAAACTCTTAAAAAAAATACTCGTCATCTCTATATAAGGAAACACTCAATAGTTTGTTAGTCAGATATCTACTGAATTTTGTCATCCACTGCGTTCTTTAATGTAACCATCCGACCCACCTCCTTCCTCCCAACAATAAACATCGCATCATACATGGCTTGGGAGAGGGTTAACTGCTTTTCGGTGAACATGATGGGCAAATACAGAAGGAACTTAACGCAGCACAATTAAAGCTGTCAATAAACTCCGTTTAGACAAAAAGTACGGGAAATGTGCATTATGACATCACAGTATATTACAAACCTCGAAAGTACTTATTAATCTATTTATTAGCAAATTTAACTTATACGTCTAATTTTTTAATTGAGAACAACAAATGCTATTACTTACAATAGGGTCTGTAAGTCTCGTTTACTTTCACTTTCGTTTTCCAACTTCCGGGTACATCAGCGTTCGTAGCAACATTCCTGTGCAATGGTGTATTGTTTCGCAATCGGTTGTACGCATCGCACTGGCGGAAAGCAGACATGCAGTTTGTTTAGATTCCCAACTGATGTTAGGGAAAGGAAGAAATGGATAGATAGGTGCAGGTAAGTCATAAAAACTACAAATAAAACGCATCATTGTCTTTATATTCAGTGCTATTTAGAGGTCACGAAAAAAAGATGCATTAAAACAATTTTTCGTCAAATCGTGAGTGTATTTAAAGAAATTTAAGACGGATATGTTCAGGTCAAACGTTTCTATAAACCTAGCATTTGATTTGCATACTTTTATCTGGCAATGTTGAGATTAAAAACCCCTTCCCACAATTTCCCACCAATGCAGTAATGCCATGTTATTCTGGACCTTTCACTTTCCCCTCAAAATAAAACCAGTTCTAATTTTCAATATCACATGCCTTCAGTATTGTATTGAATTCAAAATATAGTTTTATTGATATTTAAAACAAATAAATAATACTGAGCTCGTTTTTCAGACGAGCAGACAGAGAGTACAGCAATAATGACAGGTTGTGCAGCTGTCATTTCAAAGATGGGAAGAAAGAATTTGGACCTACCATTTTTGCATATAGCAAAAATGTGGGTATTTTCCAGAGGTGTACACACCTAAAAGGTAATAAAGTGAAGAAGAAGGACTGCATGATAAACATTGATTTATTATTGCATTCAAGATAATTGCAGTTTACACCAGTTTTTAAGAATAAAATGTACTATATGATTCAAACAAAGTTATATATATGAAAGTAAAATGTTAATATTTCTCTGATTTATTAATTTTCTAGAAAGAAAGTGGACAGTGTATCCTCCATTTCCCACCAGATGCCAAGTGATTCAGCTTCAGGGTCAGATGTTGGACATAATCCCGCTCTGGATCACAATTACTGTGACCATCATGATGACACACAAGATCATTCACATGAGGGTAATTAAAAATAGTTATAAACATAATTATGATCTTATATTAATAAACATCATTAAAAAATATATTGATGGTTTAATTCACTAACAACTGAATTTTTATTGACAAGCACTCAGCAACAGAAAATAGACTGATCAGAAAAACTTCACTTTTTTAAACTAAACCAATGAATACTAAAATGTTTATAATTACAATCAATTATAAATGAAAAATTAAAATGTATGAGAGGATCAACTAAAAATATTTTTGTATCAAAATGAGTGAATCTTATGAATTGCACATTACAGTGTCCATCTTAAAGAATCAGATCGCGAGTCTCCAAGAAGAAATTGAAAATATGAAAATACAAACACCCAAAATGTCAATCAAAGATATAATAAATGACACTGAGAAGGTAAGTTACATAAATGGAGTCATGGACATTTATAATTTTAAATGCTTCATTTTGTAGAATTATAATTGTTAAACTTAAATGCTTGTGCATAATGAAATACTTGTTATACTAGAAAAAGAAAATAAATAAAAAATGACAGTGCATACTAAATTGTGTTTGTTGTATATGTAAGTACATTTTAATGTGGCTTTGACACTGACAAGAAAAATGTAACAATAATGAAATGTATAAGCTTTAACATATAAAGAAGTGGCCTTTAACAAATAATATGAAATGTACACAACATAATAAATTGGATACAGGTGGTCAGGACATACAGTTATCAACACTGACAATGGCCCAGTAAAATAAAAGACTTAATTTGTTTGTAGATGTTGCTCTACACCTCATTCCCAGCTGATGTGTTTCAAGTTGTTGTCAGTATGCTCTACAGAATGGCACCGTTTAACTATTACTCTGGTTGGGCTGTGACCTGTTTTTCCATTGAGGACCAATTGTTAATAACATTAATGAAGCTGCGGCTTAATTATCGTGACTTGGACTTGTCGGTACGATTTGCAACAAGCAGGGCAACTGTGTCAAATATCATTAACACTTATGTTTCAGTCTTGCATGAAATCTTCTTTGACAGCATTCTTAAGGAAAAAGGTATTCCAAGTCAGATTAAGTGCAAAGGATCAATGCCCAAGTCCTTTGAAGAGTTCGCGTCAGCTCGAATAGCTATGGATGCTACCGAGATTATTCAAGATGTGCCATCTGACATGAACTCACAGTCCTTGTCTTACAGTAGTTATAAGAGCAGACATACTGTCAAGGCAGTTACATGTGTTTCACCCAATGGTGCACTTGTGTTCTCATCTGACTTGTACCCTGGTTCAACTTCAGATGCAGCCATCGTTGATCACTGTGGAGTGTTGCAGCAGCTAAAAGCCGGAGATCTCATATTAGCCGATAAAGGTTTCAACATCTACGACAAACTTCCTTCTGGTGTCTCCTTGAATATTCCACCATTTCTTTCACAAAAAGCACACTTCACCAAGGAGGAGGCAGCATTATGCTACAAGATAGGAAAAGCCAGGATTCATGTCGAGAGAGCAAATGAGCGCATCAAAAACTATGAGATTCTTAATCACATTCCAGCTCAGTATCGACACATGTCTACTAAAATATTTCAGTTATGCTGTTGTCTCGTAAATATTCAGGCACCACTTCTCAAGGAAATTTCAGATAAATACGAAATTTAAATAATTATGCTATTAAAGATATTAGAAATGTTTCAACTTGACAAGTAGTATTGTTCTTTTATTTACAGATGTAAAGAAAAACCAAATTCTTTATTAATAACTAAGAATGTTCATCATATGATCTTATCGCATCAGTGATATAACTAACCTAATTTACTTCAGTGATTCCAAAAACACCATGAAATAAAAGTCTATCATGGCAGAAATGTTTGGGGCCCACATCTTGTCTTTTACAATTCTTACAATCTGCATGTCTTTGGTTGTCCATATTACTAAATCGCAACACTCTGTACCAGTCAGGTGAAGCTGGCCCTGGATTTGATGCCAGTAATCATGTGTTGTCTTTAACGACAAACTTCCATTGTTATCAACTGAAAATACACACATATAGATGTATATATATATATATATAAGTAAATTTAATTTTGGTCAAAGATAAAGAAGTTTATCAAATTAAGAATTTTAATATTTGTCTTGCATGTACTACTTTCATACTGATTTTGGTGTAGTTGATGCAATTCATTACAACTTAATTCAATAAGCAACATATGCCATTACATAAACATTTTCATGCATTCTCTCCTTACTTTATAATATTATGTGATGCAAAAAAGATAACAAAGTGTGCATACGATAAGATTTGTATAAATTATCTAACTACCCAAGAAAAAATCTTTGACGGAGGAGCACGCCTCCATTATGGTCTTGTCCTTAGCTGTAAATGGGCACTTGACCTCTATGATAGTCGGTAGAGTTGCTGGTTGGTCGTTCTGCTGAAGGTGGACAATGTCAGTTTTACGAAAATCTCCTTGGACAAAGCCATCAGGTGATGCACCCAAAACACCTGATTCGTGAAGCCAAATTCCTGAAGTACACAAGTAGTAGTATGTACACAAATGAAAAAAAAAAGTTTAACAGCCTAAACAAAGTAAAATTATAAATATCTGTAATTTGACTTCGAATAGTGATAATATTGACATTAAAGCTGTGCTAATTGCAGAAATAAAACATTCTCATTTCATGTTTAGTCTCTTAAGATAATCACAATCATCACATCACATATAAAACAAAAGTGGTTCCCATCTTGTGATAGAGCACAATAACACAAAACTTGCCTGTCTGCAAAACGGTGACTGCACCAGCTTTACAATATTCCTCAACACCCACTTTCTCATGCGTGATACCCCACTGAATAGGAGCTCTTCTTTCCAAATTATAGGCACTTAAGATTCGTTTCTTAAGGGACTCTGTCAATCTACAAAAGAACTATCAGATCTTACAATTCACTGTTTCAAAATCAGTCATACATTTACCTTTCAAAGTCAAATTATATAATGCTACAATGCTATAGAAATAAAATAACATACATGGCACCTGATCATACTTGTGTACAGTATAAATGTTATAAAATCACACTGTATTTAAAAAATATATTTTGTTGACATTTTAAAATATTTTTTGGGAGTGTTGGGGTGTTAAATACCTCTTTCGTCTAATCGCTCCAATAATTTGTCCAAAGTTAGACGCAGTAAATCGAAGCTTCCTTACAGCTGCCCACAAAGAGTTTTCTCTCTGACCAGTTGATGCGAATGCTGCCTCCATTATCTTCTCTGGAGAGAGAATAAGATGTTTTCGAAGCCATGTTCTACTGTCTTCAGCATTAGTGTACCCCTCACTCATCAGTAAGTCCTCAATCAAAGGTACTGGACTTTCCTCAGACTTTGGCTCCTCAGAAAGAATCCAATGTAAAGCTACAATGCATTTTGTTTTATATATATTAGTATTGATAAAAGCAGTGGTGAATACTATTTTACATATGGATTTTTTTTTTCAATTTCTTAATTTGGACACCTGGATTTTTGAATAATAATCAGGTAAATGACAATAGATACCAAGTTACTTCAAAGTTAGACATTATCAAGATAAACAATATTCAAAACAAAACCAGCAAACTGCAACATCAACAATAACATAGAATTGGAAACTGAAACAAATAAATAAAAGTAATCTCCAATGCACAGAATGGCAACCTGTGAAGCGCCCCAATTGTCCCAGCTGATGATACAAAAATGATCTGTCTTCGTCTGTTACTTTTTTTTTCAATGCTCTAAACAATTTAGCATTAAAAATATATATTCTTATATAATATATATATGGTTATTAACTTTGTTAACTCTCTCTCTCTCTCTCTCTCTCGTTAGCTAGCAGTTTATTTATAAATACATACTTGTACTCCTGTTGCTTTGGTGGATACAGGTCAGACATAGTAACAGTAGATTTCGGTGGTGCTGACTTTGGATGCTTCAGCCAACTACATTTAACGTCGGTTTTGCTCGCTCTTTTATAACTGTAAATGAATATAAACTTTTCTCTATCAAGATAAATATGAACGGAACACATCATTCTTATGTATACTGAATGGTTTGTAAAATACTTTCAATTCTTTTTTAAAATGACAAGTTTTAATATTAAAACATATTTTTAGCTTTCACTGTACATACCTTAAATCCATTTACGTAATTAAATAAAACATGTTTACTAAAATAATGGGTTGATATTTTTTAAAAGTAAACATACCCAAACAAAAGTGCTGCAGCAATATGATGGCACTTGTATTGTCCCATCGGGCACTGGCAGGTTGCATCTTTTACCACTCCTGTATCTTCATTATCCAAAAATATCTACAAATTCCAAATTAAAATTAATGCTTGTAATGTGTCTCTGGATATTCTTTGCAACATTTTTTCATTCATTATTTGTTAAAATGATTATAGTTTTTAAAGCATATGCAACTCAAGGGCCATTGTGAATAAACACATTTAACATGCGCAGATTCCAGATTTTTTTTCCAGGGGGGGGGGGGATCCGACAATTTAGCTTGACAGAAGGGTCTGAGGCATATTTATTATGTAAATTTTAATTTGCAGGTGGAGTCTAGGCACCCCCTCTCCCCATCTGGATCCGCGCATGATCATTCACGAGAAACCTGTATTACATGTACCTCACCCCCCCCCCCCTTTCCCGTCGCTTTTTCGAGAGCACACCTACGCAAACCCACACGCCTTTATAAAATGCATTGGTTTGTTTATTTTTCAATAGGTACAACACTCTCGCTAAACAAAAGTGTGCTCTTTGGATTATCTTCGCCATCAGAAAAGTTCTAGAAAAGTGAAGAATGTTGACATGACATTACCTGTACTTTGTACGACGTGTCCCTCATAGAGGCCTGCACACATGCAGTAATAACGCGCAGTTCGTCGACAACAAATCGTAGAACTCTCCCGCTCTCCACCGCAGCCTCGCTCTTCCTTGTCAACTTAGTATGCCCCTCAACGTAATTCACCCAATACAAAACTGAAAGCGTTCAAAGCGCCATTCTCAACCATGTACCCGGAAGTTGTCTTTCACGCGAATTCTCGCTAGTCACGTGACGAGACTTACAGACCCTATTTTGATGTCCGTTATATCGTAAACACTGAAAAATAAGCGAGATGTCTTTCTCGCTGTACTACAAAATATGACGTCATATGCTTTAAAATGACGCAATAATTTAAGTCATTGAAGGCTATTATGCAGTTTTATAGCGAAGAAAAATAAATTTCATAAATTAACGGAAACTTATAAATGGATATTTTGTTGAACATTTTTTTTAATAGAATGCTACCTATATAGTCTTATTTTCATTTTGTTAAAAGTATGCATCGTATAAAGAAGCAACCTCGGTTTTGTATAAAATATCGTATATCTTTAACCTGAGTACCTAAATAAATCACTTCATTGCAAGGGCATACACTTACATGATCCTGAAAAACTTTTACATGTGAATTTGAAATATGCAATGTAACTTAAAAAAACTTCTACGATCTTTGTAAAATCTTACAAATGAATTATTTGTTAATGCAATTAACCCTGTGACCTTCAAAATTATTTAACATATGCAATATAAATTACGGTTCCTACTAACAAATATTCTTATCTTATAAAGTTCGCACCGTTTTTCAAAATTTACGATATAACATTAAGTTATTTTATAATTCAGTTGTGAATTTTGACATGATTATGCCCTTGCAATATTCAATTTTTTAAATGACCTCAAAACCACAAATACTTATGCTTGTACCATGCGACTGCCATATCACGTGTTCACTATGAACATAAAGTATTGTACTGTTATATATATTTTTTTGAAATATATTGCATTTCAGTAACTGTAATTGATTTTAAAAAGGACATGCCAGTTGAATTAAAGTATACGTGTTTTCATCACAAAAATTTGCCGATATTTTTATTGGCCGCCTTCGCAGCACAGTTAAGGCTGGAATTTGGAGGCGGGGCTTATTTTGATCAACTTTGAACTCATGAATATTCATTAGATATGTAATTTAACGTAAATAGCATCTATTAATGGTAGTTGATTAGTTTTTGGATTTAATTTCTTGTTGAAGAGAGTTAAATCAAATATTAAACCCCTCATTGTGCAATAATGATCTTTATTTACTTATTTTCAATGAAAACATTAATTGTCGTTTGGTTCCGATCCGCTCCCTTCCGACGCTTGTATCGATCCGTGACGTGTCGACTATATTTAGCTGGTAGCAAAATGGCAGGCATGGATGTAAACATGTGCGCCGAGATGTTGTGGATTGATACTATGCGTGTGGATGTCGAACTATGCAGGAGATATGGTAAGTATTGGTCAAATCATTTCATAAACTAATGCAAACAGTATGATAAAGAATGTAAACGCAGTACTTATTGTGTGCTGAAACAACAAAGTGATGTACGGATCGATAACGTTATGTGTTTTCATACGACCACATGTTGTAAATAATTATGAAGTTTTATTACTTTTCAAAGCACTAGCATGTCATTTTGTTACACAAATGATTATGTATATCTATACTTTAATTGCATATAACTTATTATTTTAAAAAATATTTAAAGAGTATTTAAATCCAACTTGTTGAAAACGTCTTGGACAAATAAATGTCGATGGCGATTTATCAGCTTTTCCCCATGACATCAGATTTTACCTGAATGCACAACCTTCCAGTTCCACATTGATTATTTATCAGCGACGCCTTACATGTATCAATGTAGATGATAAGTAGTGCCACTGTTTTAGACTGTGTTGGTATATTTACATGGACTGGTATATAATCAATATTTTAATTTTTGCATGTGTACCAATTAATTAAAAGAAATCATATTTACTCTGACAAATTGCCTGAAAGTATCACTTCAGGCTTCAGGATCATGAAGGAATATTAGACTAAGTCAAAATTTCAGGCAACCATAATATTATTGTTCATCATAAAATATCGATTAAAATTTGTAATTGACAAATCTATATCAAGACAATGTTAGTAGCATTTCAATTTTGCCAGTGATTTCAATCTAGAGGCGTTAAGACAGTGTACAATTTTTGACTTAAGTCTAAGATTGCTTCATGATCCTGAAGCCTGACTGCTGATCCATGTGGCTTCAAATGAAAATGTCACTGCTTAGCTTGTTTACATTGAAATTAAATAGTCTTAATATTTATTTAGAATTAATTTCAATATAACAGTGTGTCATAATTTATATTACCAGTATATGTAAAATTATGGTCTAGAATAAAAAAAAAGATGATACAAGATAGGTTAATTGTTGTGATAACTATTACCTCTGAGTCTCTAATATTGTATTGTTTTGCTGACCAGTCTTAACTATCAACATGATCATGCAGGTTGTTTAACATGTTTAATTTATCAGAACAATTTTAAATGAAAGGTGCGGGGTACCCGTGTCATCTTAAATATCAACATGATCAGGTTTTTTAACATGTTTAAATTATCAGAACAATTTTTAAATGAAATTATTTGTCAGGCGCATTGACTGCATGTCCTTGCAGACAATTAAAGATTTTTTTCAAAGCAATACAGTTATCTTTGTTAGGTAACATTACATTGTTAATAGCTACAACTAGATTGTCATCCCCTTCATTCAACTCGCATCATGCAATTACTGTACACCCTGCTTTCAATGACAGGGGTCAGTCAAAACATTTCGTTGAGACTTATCTGAAGTTAAGGCGGCTATGTCGATTCAAAGCTTTTATGTAGTGCACTGTAAAATTTTGACTTTATTTGTTTTAATTGACCGGAATACATAATCTAGAAAGAAAAAGAGTGATAGCCTTGAGGTTTCAAAATAAGAGGTGCTATTTTTTGTTTTTCACACCTTTATTAGCTGATCGCCAGCCTCAAAGACTTCATACTAATCAACTATTACTTGTATCGCTGCATAAAATTTGAGTTCAAGTCTAAATAACTGGTAATTTTTATGATTTCATTAACGCTGTACCTTATACATGTATTTCATTTGTAGACTCCTATACTACTTGTGTTGTGTAGAAGAGGTGAAAGATGCGGGGTACCCGTGTCATGGTGTTTGATTCCATATGATGTATGCTCCAGTGACTCATTACAATCAACTGCTTCAGCCCCTAAGTTGAATTTATCCAATTGCATTTAACATGTTTTTGGTAAGATTTAAAAATACAGTGCCTTACATATATATATTCTGTGGGTGGAGACAACACTGCATGTATTTGTGTGTTTTCATTCTGCTGGAAATGTAATTAAACTTGCCTTGAGAGTATGCACTATATCGCAAACATTGATTGCTTAGCATTATCCCTTGACGATAAAGATTGTTTTAATAGGGGGCGGGGGGTTCTTTCTGTTATTGTAAACATTTATACATAAGTCATCTTGGAGTATTAAGTTCTCTTGATTTTATTTAGTATATTGGGAACATTTGTTAATTGCCACAAGAAAATCTGTAATGTTAATAATAATATATATTTATATTTAATATATAAAGAAATCAAAATTTAGGAAGAAAGAACATAATATATATGTACATGTAAATGTCCAAGTGGCATTTCCAATTATTCTTCTATGTAACGGTGTGCTAAAATATATAATGTTAATACCGGTATGTTAAACTTTGTAGGCTTATGCGTGAGACCATCTGTATCAATTGGTGAATTGGCTGGTTCTACCTCCCTATGTTCCTGCCTGTTACCCAGCTTTTCCTATGTGGAGACCATCGGCATAATTTTGTATGAGGAAAACAATTATGGGCATTGATAACCTCCAAACAGAAATTTCAACATGATTATATATGTTAATTATACATATACAAACCTAATCTTAGTACATGTATTTATATGTTGAATCTGAGCTAAGGATTTTGCAACTCTTGGTGTTTTTTTTAAAAATTATTAGCAATGATATTTAAAACTTAAACAGTCAAAATTAATGTTCATATGCAAATATTATTTATTTAAACCATTATTTATTTGTTAACAGTTTCCTGACTATGAGTTATTTTTTCAATATTCCCTTGAAAAATGAATAATAAATGTTTGAAAATCTATGTATTTGTTGTTGTGATCAACACTCAAAATCTAGGAATTTACATTTTTGTTCATGTATTGTTGTTTGAGTATTTGTTTATTAAGAAGGGGGTGAGGGTAAGAGTTTTGTGCTTGTCCTTTCTTAAAAACTAACAGCAATGTTGAGGAATACTTTCAAAAAAATAAACAGCAATTTTGAAAGAGAATGTGTTTTAAAATATATTTCATTTACCAATTATTGATTTAGGTAAAAAATAAAATGAAAAAATGCACGGCTTTGATTGTTGCCGATTACATGCACGGATCTTTTTTTTTGGGGGGGGGGGGGGGGGGGGGGGTGGTCAGCTAGATGGAACCAGATCCCCCCTGCAAAATTCAAATTTATTTAAATTACATTACAAAATTATACCTTGGACCACCCCCTTCCTGGCAAACTCAAATAACTGTCGGACCCCCCCCCCCCCCCCCCGGAAAAACCTTCTGGATCCGCGCATGGAATAAAAAGAGGTAATGCATGTCGTAGTTATCTCTCATGTTTTTTTTCTTTTGATGAATTACTGACCCATGCTGTGACTTGAAATTTATAAATATATAATATTTATTTCTACTTAAGTTACCATTTTGCCTCCAGCAATACAACCAAGAGAAAATATCGACAAAATGCTCGTAATGTAATTCACATTTCCCGCAACACTATATCCACAGAGTTATTTCCCTTAGCCGAAATCTAGATCGGCATTGCGTTTGAAAAGGGGGTTAAGTTAAGGAAAATACATGTACATCATCTTCAACGCATTTTCGCAAGGGCATAACCTGCATGGATACTTTTGATATTTTACACAGTGATCAAGAAGGTTTTGAGGTAACTGAAAAATGCTGCTGCTTTGTTTCATTCTCCGGATTTGTCTTATTCGTTGATGAAAAATGACGTGATACCCCCGTAAATGATGGATTGTCGAGTGTATTTTTGGAAATGGCGTTGTAATTAACTCGATTCCATTAAAGCAGCAGTGATTTTTGGGTGAAGGAGATCACATTTTACTTATACATGCAAAACAAATAAATGTACAACGGGGGTATGCCCTTGCGATATTGAAAAATATGTGTGACATAGAAAAATGTCTATAAATATCGATGTCACGTGATAGGCACGTGATGACGGTAAATGCACATGTGTGTCGTAACACATGGGTCACTTGAGTTAAGCTAATATTATTATGGGAAAAGCTGTATGCGAGTTTTGATTAATACGATCATCATATTTGTAGCTCGTATTTGATGACATATTTCTTGGTAATTTAAGCATATGCAACCTTAACAGTGCTGCGTTAACTGTACTGCGAAAAAATTCCCCTAGAGCCCCATCCCACCCCCTCCCCCTCCCCCCACCCCCGGCTAGCATGTGATGAAATAGTCTGTCTTTGAAGGGACTGTTACATGGCTAAACCTTATGACACCACAACTTTATAGTATATTGCGACCCTCTTCCGGGTATATCGAAGCAGTAACTTTTATAAAAGTGGCAAAACAGGCACTGCGAAAAAAAAATGATCTTATTAACTGATTAGTTCATAATATCCCCCTCTAGTCTTCAGAAAGTAAAAGTAAATCATTATTTGAATCCATAATATATATTCACCCTATGCAATGCCTGCGTACGCTCTTTGTAGAAACATGGAGGGAAACATTTATAAACCAGTAATAATCAACACAAACGAATTGCGAATTTAATATCTAGGTAGCGTTGTAATACCATTGCATTGCATAAACAAAAACAATTTAACAAAAAAAATATTAAACGCATTTTTATACAGAAGCAGGTTTTTGCAACAAGGTCAGAAATTGAATTAATAATAAATTAACACAGCAATTTAAATCTAAGTGTTAGTAATTGAGTAAATTAAATCAATTTAGGCCTTTATCAACAGATGCTCATCAAGTACTTGTCATCATGGAATTTGGGGTTTAAATATATAATCAAAGTTGACCTGTAAAATATGACCAAGAGTTCAAATGTGAAGAAAACGTCTTTTATTTAGGAAGCGTCCAGCAAAAGTCATGACATATAAATCATAAGATTATAAACAATGAGTCTTTGCACATATAAAAATAGTGCAACAGATAATATAAAATATCAATGACCACATTATGTAAAATTAATCATATGACCTACATGTGCAAACATCAATAAAAATAAACAAAAGTATAAAAACCACATAAAGTATAAATGCTTATAATCAAATGGGGAGATTAACTTAAGTGGGGAGAATTAACTTTAATGGTAGAGAACTTCACTTGGCCATGATAAGGTACACAAATTATGAAGGAGCAGACATAAGCATAGGGTCTTATTTGCATAATTTCAAACTACATGTACTCAATTTAAATTCATGATTTGAATCGAAAGATATGTTTGAATAAAGATGAAATAGATTTTGATTCTGGACTTTCACTTATGAAGTTAAAACAAATAAAAGAATTGAAATCATTAATGCTTAATGAAAACACACACAGCATCACTGTACATGTCTATTGTCATAAAACCCTCAATCAGAATCATAAAGTATGCAATGACAATAAATCCCTAAACGAATTACAGTAAAAATATGTAATTATCAACTTACATCTTTATGCCATTTAGTTATCAAATGTATTGTGCAGATTAACAATGTTTTCCTTAAGTCAAGACATTTTCAATTCGGGCGGAAGCGAACTCATGTAAACAAAGCCGAGACTAAATTTAGAACTGGTCATGTGACACATAAATTTCCGGAAAAGTGTAGCATAAAACTAATAAAAAGAGTAATTCAAATATTCAGATAAATCTACCCAAAGTAATTTTAGATTTTCAAATAAGACAATTTTTCAATCGATACTAAATTACTTTTGTACACTTATGCATTTCAACGGCATACAATGGGATCTATGTAAATGACTAATTTACATGCAACAAGAACAAAGAAAAATCACATAAAATAAAGTACAAACTTATATTGATGTGTTATACAAATTAAGTAAAATTGAACACATAAACCTGAGATCATAAAACGTACAATACAAAAATAATTAAAAAGTAAGTAAAATATTGCCTACCTGTAAAATATGACCAAGAGTTCAAATGTGAAGAAAACGTCTTTTATTTAGGAAGCATCCAGCAAAAGTGACGCGCTGGGCTTCGATACAAAAATTCCTCTTGGTCAAGGTAGGGTACACGATAGGTTTACAATATTTAAGTTAATAAGAAAACAAAATAATTTCCCTGTCGGGGGCCTCATACCCAAAAGGAGGGATGTAGCGTGGCCTAAACAAAAGCAGCGCTAATCCGTAATCCTGACAGTAATTGAGTAAAGGGGACATCAAAAGGCTTTCTTAATTGATTGTCATGTGATTATGTAAAAGTTGTTTGTTAGCAAATTATCCAAAATTCCTTGTGGCATCGAATGGTGTTAATATGTACCTAACTTCTTATCGTGTCTAATTTATAGAATAAAAGATATTGTTAATGCTTGACACAAGTTAAACAGAGACTTACCGGTAGTCAAGAATTGTAGTAATTAAAAGTAGTAAAAAGCATTTAACCAAAAAGAACTGTTTTTGAATAAGTTTGAGAAATGATATATTACATTAAAATTATATATAATAAAAATAATATCAGAGGGTCAATGAGACCTGATGATAAATCCCTCCTGGTTCGGAAATCTTTGTCCCCGAAGATAAAAAAATTGTATGCATACAAAACCAAAAAATATAAAATCAACAAAAACTAGTGTTGACATCCTAAAATGTAGAAAAATACTACCCTAAAGAAAAATAACTAAACTAGGTACTCTAATACAAACATTGTTGAATAAAATAAAAAATGTATAAGGAAAACATGATATGAAATATTGAAATTAGAGATCATTGCAATCAATGTCAAACACAAAAATCTGGTAGAATATCTTGGTTAATTAGCAAGATGTAATTATATATACAAAAGTACATGTAGAAACTCATAGACATGTGAGCACATGTAAATACATGTACCGAGTACAATGGAAGTGATACATATGCATCAACCATTATGGTAAAAATTTACCAGAATACAATATTTACACTGTTAAAAACAAATCAGACTCAGTATCCAACTCTCATACCAATGGCAAGTTTTGATATCCTAGATCTACATAGGAATTTCTAATTAAATTTTTACTGAAGCAATTGATAATACTGATGATGGGACAAAAGGTAGTATGCAGTATATGGTTGTTGTAACAGACGACGTAGTCTCAGTGCTTTAAGTGGTAAAAGTCGGAATGTATTTGGTATGTTGAGTATGGTGTTGGTATGTTTGTTTTGTATGGTGAGGTCTGATGCATCGATTGTGAAATTAGCCTAGCCGAGGTATGTTCTTCTAAGTATGATGTTGTTGCAATACAGCTCTCTGTGTAAATACACTTTCTTGGGCAGGGGAATTTGGAAAGTATGCGACCAATACTCCTGTCCAAGATAAAGCTGTTGTTGTTGCTGAAATAGGACACCATAATTTAAACGTTGGTATGTGGCAGCATTACCAGTAGGCACAACTCCAAGAAGGGAGACAAGACAAATGAGGAACAATGTAGGCGGAAGTCCTGGGGTACCTAGGGAAGGAAGTGAGGAAGATTAGGGGAAAAAAAAGGTCATGTATTCATTGTTAATATTAAACAGTCAAAATAACAATAACAACTTTTGAGCAATATATTGAAATATTAACAATGATACATGATGAGGGGCTCAGAGAGCATAGTTAGAGGTAGAATTATAGGAAAGGGCAGGTACAGGATAGAACTAGGGCTTAATTGTTCATCTACTTAAAACAAGTCAGTTTTGTCTTCTTCTTGCGGGCCGAACCCTGTTGTGTTTTGGTAATATGAAACTTGCGAACCAAACAGGGAGGAAGATTTTCTTCAGGTTCCCATGTTCGTTCGCCGTATCCTAGCCATTTGACTCGGAATAGCTTCTTGCCTTTGACAAACTTGTAGCGCAGTAGTTTGTCAACAAAATAAGTTTTATCAGAGACGTCCTGTGTCTGTACTGAGGAGTCTGATGAACATTGAGCAGGTAAACGCTGCGGGTGAGGTGCTGGATTGTCAGCAGTTTGAGTAGGAGGTAACTTTGGCTCCTGTTGTATTTGTTTGGTTTGTTGAGGGGGTGTGGTTTCTGGGGGTTGATGAGTAGCATCAATTGGTGCATCTGGAGGTTGTGGGATTAGAGGGTCTGGGGGATAATGGGCATCATCAATGGGTTCATCTGGACGAGGTGGGTCAAAACTTGGATGATGATCTGGGTCATTGTAGGGTTTGAGTCTGTTCACATGAATGAAGGATTTGAGTTCCTTGTTGTTCGAGCATCTGCGCACTTTGTAGGTGTTGTTTGGACCAACTCTACACACATAGAAGGGACCTTCCCACGGGCTGGTTAATTTAGGTGATAATCCTTGAGGAACTTTTGTTGTGTGAAGCAGTACATATTGTCCTACACGAAACTCTCGAACTTGAGTTTTTTTGTCATACTGCTGTTTCTGTTTCTGTTGGGCTTTTTGGATGTTTTTGGTTGCGATATTCTTCACGATTTTAAGGTGAGACATGAGATCACTTACATGAGTTTTTGCATCCTTATTGAGTCCATTTTTGGGAATTAGTGAAGTATCAAATGGTAGGTTCATTTCTTTCCCAAAGACAAGATGGTATGGTGACAGATCAGATGCTTGTGTAGAAGGACTCATCCTCAAGGCCATCATAACTCCTGGAAGGAGTTTGTTCCAGTTTGTTTGTTCAGGATTGATGTAGGTGCGGAGGCACTGGGCAATGGTACTGTTCATTCTTTCGCAAGCTGCATTTGTCTGAGGGTGGTAGGCACTAGTAAAATGTCTGGTGACTTGGAATATTTCACACACTGCCGTAACAAGTTTGCTCAGAAAGTTCTGTCCTCTATCACTCACAATCACACGTGGTGCTCCATATCTTGCAAATATTTCTGCGAAGAGAACTTCAGCTATTTCTTTTGATTCTTGAGTTTTTAATGGAAATGCTTCTGGAAATTTGCTGAATGAGTCCACGACCAGTAGGATGTATTTGTGGCCTTGTTTTGATGTGGTAAGTGGTCCCAAGATATCCATATGGAGACGTAGGAAAGTGTCCTCAACTGGCATATTGACGAGGGGAGCGCGTGGTAAAGTGGTTTGTTTCTTGGCATGCTGGCATGTATCACAGGAGCGAATATAGTCGGCAACATTTTGGTACATCTTGGGCCAATAGTACTTCAGTTGAATTGCTCGATATGTTCTGTCAAGGCCAAGATGTGCTCCTCCTGCTAGACTGTCATGGTAGGATCTCAGAACATCTTCTCTTAGACAACGTGGTACGGCTAACTGTTTTAAGATTGGTTGACATTGAGCTATTTTCTTTGAGCGAGGTTCGTAAAAATGGTATAGTGTATGGTCTAAGAAAACATAATGTTTGCTCTCTGAGATAAGTTTGTCACGCTCTTGTTTTGTTGACGGAACAGCTCCATCTGTAAAGTAAGCATGTAAGGGACCAAAGTCTGGACACTGGCTTTGAAGCTGACCAATTTCTGTAGATTCGTCAATGGTGCATACGTTTGATTGTGTTTGGTGTTTAGATTGCTGAGATCCACAGTTTTCATTTTTATAGAAGAAAGTCGCTTGATTGTGTTCAGATGGAGTAGAAAGGACGGATACTGTAGCAGTACTGGGTATGACATCCTCTGGTTCTTCAGCTTTCTTGGGTGGTTGTGGGTAGTTTCTTCTGGAGAGGGCATCAGCTACTCCATTTTTCTTGCCTTTCTTGTGGATTACATTGAAGTTGTAGCCCTGTAAGAGGATGGACCAACGAGCGAGTCTGCCTGTATCATGCTTGACAGTCTGTAGCCATTTAAGAGCTGAGTGGTCAGTGTACACTGTGAATGGTTTGCTAGCGAGATAAACATGGTAATTCTTAATACCTTCAATAATGGCCAAACATTCGCGTTCTGATATGGTGTAGTTTCTTTCATGTTTGTTGAGGGATCGTCCACCAAATGCAATTACACGCTCTTTTCCGTTGTCATCAAATTGTCCAAGAATAAACCCTAATGCTGTTCCAGATGCATCAGTAGTAAGGATGAATGGTTTGGAGTTGTCTGGATATGCTAAAACAGGTGGCGATGTGAGAGCTGTTTTCAGTAGATCGAAGGCTGTTTGACATTCATTACACCATTTGAATTTGTTGTCTTTTCTCAGTAATGCTGTTAATGGTCCTATGATGGTACTGTAGTCATGAATAAATTTTCGATAGTAGTTACATAGGCCAAGAAAAGATCGGACATCTTTTGTATATTTTGGTGTTGGGAATGACTTCACAGCATCTGTCTTAGAAACATCAACTTGGACTCCATCTTTGGTAATGACATGACCAAGATACTGCACTTGGCGTTGAGCAAAAGAGCATTTGGTAGGTTTCAATGTAAGACCTGCTGAACTAAGGCGAGAAAAGATTTGATCCAAATGCTGAAGGTGTTGTTCAAAGGAGCTAGAGAAGACAAGAATATCATCTACATAGACAAGACAGGTTTTCCAGTTAAGACCCCTAAGTACTTGGGTCATAAGTGCCTGAAAGCTAGCTGGGGCATTGACAAGGCCAAAGGGCATACGTTTCCACTGATACACTCCAGTAGGGGTAACGAATGCTGATTTGTGGGCAGTTTCAGGATCCATGGGTATTTGCCAAAAACCAGAAGCTAAGTCTAGAGTAGAAAATATCTGTGCTTTAGAAATGCCAATTGTGTCAAAAACATCTTCCAAACGAGGTAAGGGAAATGTGTATTGTTTTGTGACAGAGTTTAGCTTTCTATAATCTATCGCAAAACGTAGTTGGCCATTTTTCTTTTTAACCATGACAACTGGACTTTGCCACATAGATGTTGACTCTTCAATGATATTGGCTTCTAACATCTCCTCTAGTTGTCTATTCATCTCAGCATTTACTTCTGGGGACTGTCGATAAAATCGCTGTCGGACAGGAAATGCATCACCAGTTTCTATGCGATGGGATTGAACAGCACAGTTGCCTAATTCTGATAATTCTGTTGCAAAAACAGATCTATGTTTGTTGAGAAAAGCTAGAAGAATCTGTTTTTGTGTGGGATTAAGATTAGAGTCAGAAAGATCAAAATCTATTGGACAACCTTGTGGTGGTTTGGGATCAGAGTCTGTATTGGATGGTTTTGGGTTGTCTAGAGATAGTACAGTATCAGGATTAACAACTGTGGCAGATGCAATGCATGTATTTGCTGACAAAGTAATTGGGTCAGTTGTAGGATTGATGACTTGCATATAATGAATCTCGTTGTTTAGGGTATCAACTAAGCATTTGGCTCCTGCAAGGCCTAACTTGGGAAGTTGTTGTGAAGGTTCCAACAGAACATGAGCACCTTTTAATGAACTTGAGATAAATACCTCAATTGCCATGACACACCCTGGGTTGACAGTGACTGTTTGACAAACTCTAGCAAGACCTGAATTAACGTCAATTGCAAGGACATGGTTAGAAATAGGGTCCTTAAGAGAGAGAGTGTTCTGTGCAATGCTAAGAACAGCATCATTTGCTCTTAAAAAATCTAAGCCCAAAATAAGAGGTTGATGGAATTTGTCATAAACCTGAAAATCATGTGTAAAAACAAAACCATCAAAAGAAATTGGCAAGGATAGAACACCAAGACTGCGATGAACTTCACCGCCAACAGCGACCGCATCAGTTGCATTAGTTGATTGAATTGAACTCTTGTCTATCCCTAACCTAGTCACAAGAGAGGATGTAATACATGAGATAGATGCACCTGTATCAACCAATGCACGCATGGGAGTATCATAGATATCAACACTAACAGTGTTTTTCATGATAGGCATAATCAAATTAACCGAGCTGTGAGATTTGGGTGTACTATTGGGCTTGGGTTTGGGAGATGGGGTAGGTTTTAATGAGGAGTGGGGGGCTTGGTTAGAGGGACTGATCGGACGGCAAGTGTTAGTCGATCTATGCCTACTATGCATACACTGAGTTTTTAGTGAGGATGCTACAATGCTGTTAGTTTGGTGCCTATCCTTGGAAAGGATAGGCGCGTTTCCCTAGTATGATGAATTGTGGTGTGACATTGAGGGATGGTTGTGTGATTGTGTGTTAGGCATGTGTGGAGTTTGTGCTTGTGGGGTTTGACACACTGAAGCAAAATGACGCCATCTGAAACATCTTAAACACTTTACATTAAAAGCAGGGCAAGTAGATCTAGGGTAACAAAACTTACCACATCCCTTGCACACTCGACTTGCTCTCTGGTACTGTCTCACTTGGGGTCCATTGTTGGTTGCTTGGGGCCACTGCTGAGCTGATTGCTGGACCTGGGGTTGCACTGGGGGCTGCTGTTGATAGGAGGTAGGTGGCACTGCAAAGTTTGTTTGGCACACTGGCACACTGTATCCGGGTGGTGGGGGTGCGAATTGCTGCCACTGAGGATGGGGGTTGGGTGGTTTGCTCCATGGTTCTGGCTGACCGTTCTTTGATTGACAATTACTCTGTGTTAAGGCACTAATTTCAGCTTTCAAGGAGTCCTTCAGCTGAGCAGCTAATGCTACCAGGGTTAAATTGTTCATGTCTTCTGTGGTGTTGCATTCTAGTTGTGCTTTAGCTAGGGACACTGCATGGCGTAGTTCCTGAAATGTTTTCGGCTCTTTGGATATAACCTTTGCCTTCACCTGGTTCTCCAGTCCTTGGATGGCGAATTGGACCTTGTATATCTCTGGCAAATCATGGCCAAGGGCGGTTTTCTCTGCCCTAGACAAGTACACATCAGCAGTTTCTCCTGCTTGTTGTCTAATGGACAAGAGGGTAAAGTTTGTTTCTTGAGGGGCGAATCGGTTTTTTAGGCACTCTTTGAACTCGGTTAAGTTGTTTCTCTGTCGTGGTGACAATGTTTGTAGCCAGGTTTCAGCTTGGCCTTCTAAACTGCATCCAATTGCTAAAAGTGCTGCACCGTCTGTCACGTTGTGAAATTTCTGCCAACTGTCTAAGTGGGACAGCCACAAGTGGACATTTTCACTACCACTAAACTTCTTTAAATTTATTCCAGTGGCCATATTGACAATAATTCTTTCACTGTTTTCTATGTGATTTTCAGTAACGTTTTCTGTAGTTTGTTCGTGGGATGTGTTGTTTACACCTGAGGCTGCAGCGTTTTCTGTATTTTGTTCCAAGGATGGGTTGTTATCACTTGAAGTTGCAGAGTTTTCAGTATTTTGTTCCTCGGATGTAGTATTTTCACTTGAGGTTGTAGAGTTTTCTGTATTGTGTTCCTCGGGTGTGGTATTTTCACTTGAGGCTGTAGAGTTTTCTGTATTGTGTTCCTCGGATGTGTTGTTTTCACTTCCTAGTATATTATGCTCTTCACTTGGTATTTGGCTTTCACTGGAATTGGTAGGTTGATTTGAGCTGGATTGTTGTGAGTCAGAAGATTGATCTTTTTGTTGTCTATATCTCAAGTTGTACATGTAGTTTATTGGTCTGCTCTTCATTGGGATCTTTGAGGAAACATCCACCAACTTGTCATCATGGAATTTGGGGTTTAAATATATAATCAAAGTTGACCTGTAAAATATGACCAAGAGTTCAAATGTGAAGAAAACGTCTTTTATTTAGGAAGCGTCCAGCAAAAGTCATGACATATAAATCATAAGATTATAAACAATGAGTCTTTGCACATATAAAAATAGTGCAACAGATAATATAAAATATCAATGACCACATTATGTAAAATTAATCATATGACCTACATGTGCAAACATCAATAAAAATAAACAAAAGTATAAAAACCACATAAAGTATAAATGCTTATAATCAAATGGGGAGATTAACTTAAGTGGGGAGAATTAACTTTAATGGTAGAGAACTTCACTTGGCCATGATAAGGTACACAAATTATGAAGGAGCAGACATAAGCATAGGGTCTTATTTGCATAATTTCAAACTACATGTACTCAATTTAAATTCATGATTTGAATCGAAAGATATGTTTGAATAAAGATGAAATAGATTTTGATTCTGGACTTTCACTTATGAAGTTAAAACAAATAAAAGAATTGAAATCATTAATGCTTAATGAAAACACACACAGCATCACTGTACATGTCTATTGTCATAAAACCCTCAATCAGAATCATAAAGTATGCAATGACAATAAATCCCTAAACGAATTACAGTAAAAATATGTAATTATCAACTTACATCTTTATGCCATTTAGTTATCAAATGTATTGTGCAGATTAACAATGTTTTCCTTAAGTCAAGACATTTTCAATTCGGGCGGAAGCGAACTCATGTAAACAAAGCCGAGACTAAATTTAGAACTGGTCATGTGACACATAAATTTCCGGAAAAGTGTAGCATAAAACTAATAAAAAGAGTAATTCAAATATTCAGATAAATCTACCCAAAGTAATTTTAGATTTTCAAATAAGACAATTTTTCAATCGATACTAAATTACTTTTGTACACTTATGCATTTCAACGGCATACAATGGGATCTATGTAAATGACTAATTTACATGCAACAAGAACAAAGAAAAATCACATAAAATAAAGTACAAACTTATATTGATGTGTTATACAAATTAAGTAAAATTGAACACATAAACCTGAGATCATAAAACGTACAATACAAAAATAATTAAAAAGTAAGTAAAATATTGCCTACCTGTAAAATATGACCAAGAGTTCAAATGTGAAGAAAACGTCTTTTATTTAGGAAGCATCCAGCAAAAGTGACGCGCTGGGCTTCGATACAAAAATTCCTCTTGGTCAAGGTAGGGTACACGATAGGTTTACAATATTTAAGTTAATAAGAAAACAAAATAATTTCCCTGTCGGGGGCCTCATACCCAAAAGGAGGGATGTAGCGTGGCCTAAACAAAAGCAGCGCTAATCCGTAATCCTGACAGTAATTGAGTAAAGGGGACATCAAAAGGCTTTCTTAATTGATTGTCATGTGATTATGTAAAAGTTGTTTGTTAGCAAATTATCCAAAATTCCTTGTGGCATCGAATGGTGTTAATATGTACCTAACTTCTTATCGTGTCTAATTTATAGAATAAAAGATATTGTTAATGCTTGACACAAGTTAAACAGAGACTTACCGGTAGTCAAGAATTGTAGTAATTAAAAGTAGTAAAAAGCATTTAACCAAAAAGAACTGTTTTTGAATAAGTTTGAGAAATGATATATTACATTAAAATTATATATAATAAAAATAATATCAGAGGGTCAATGAGACCTGATGATATAATTATGAAGAACATGAGACACGTTGCCAAGTTTGCAAAAACATGGGCAATTATTCAGCAAATTTATTTCAAAATTAAAGCAAATTAGGATTTATCATCGAAAATTAATATCGCTATATATTTCCGTCCAACTCTCTTTGAAAAGTTCATTCTCACCAATAGACCGAAGATGAGTTTATTCAACTACGCATTGTTCTTTGTGTTCATCGCAACATGTTTTGCGTGCACTCGTTTTCCAATAGTTGTACAGGTCGACTTCTGTAAATCCGATTTTGGTATGTATATGCATTTCATTGCTGATCATTTTTTTGCAATTTTGTACAGCGTAATTTTCTATAAGTTTTTAACATTATTTCACCATATCAAGAAACAATTATTGTGCACTTGTACATTTATTTTACATCTTGCATTAATTCTTATTTCCTATCTTAGCATACTACATTGAGAGTTTTTTTGGTACTTTTTCCTGCAGTTTTTGAAGCAAATATAACATCCAGTAAGACCAGTGCTAACAATATAAATTATGAGTATGGATTTGACGTAAAGACTGTCTTCAAGGTACGAAAAGATACTGTAAATTTCTTTTTTTACGCAAGTACTTAATTCTGCAATTCCGCAGTTGTGCAGCAATTCGCGAGAATAGATAGTAGCGAACACTATGTTTTGTTATAATGTCCTATAGGTCAACATTATCTTTTAAAAAGCGAGAATTTAAAATCCGTGAGGGTAGCATTTTGCGATTTTACGCGGTAATGAATCCCTCACGTTTAATTAGGAACCATTGGTAAAATCAAGTTAGTTGCGTTTTATAAATTTTAAAACATGCAATGAATAACATATGGCACGTATGGAATGATCCTAGGTGATTTAAATTTTTAAAAAGTTTGATCAATGCTACTCACTTTCCAATATTTTCATTTTCAAGAGTCTTTGTCAGTAATTGCACTACACATTAATTCTGTAACGCATAGTCTACTTCATTTAACAAATGGTTTTTATCGTGCAATATACAGTTAAACGTCGATATCTGATATCTCGAATACAATGGATGTATCGAAGTGATTGCAAGTCCCAATCACTTATTTTTTTATGAATTGCTGGACATTACATAAATTTAAGTCATAATGAATTAGTCTTTGCAATTTATCGGTTATCAAATGCGGTCGAGCGTGATCAAAATCTTTCCAAAAAAAAAACCTTGCCCTTTTATTGATTTGATCACCCTTGACGGTATTTAAATTACATCCTGTTACTTAAAATAATTATTCCTATAAGTTTTTAACACGGCAATTAAATCACATTTTCATCTTTTAAACGCACAAAATATATACTGAAAGTTATAATTTGTTATATGTAAATGTTTTATGTACAGGGGGCGGCAAAAACATTCCATCGACACTTGTCGGGGATGGATATTTCATGAACTGTGGCCCGGAAAAACTACGTCTGAATACTGCCTATGTAATATTCGGTAAGAATTAAATTGTATTCTTTTTATGATTTCTGCTTTTTCATATTGTATGGCAATTATATATGATTTTCAATAAAAATATCATAACTTCATAGCCTGGCTAAGGAGAATGCGAATTTAATTTTAGGATGATGAATGCTAAATACAACTATATTCAAAAATGCACTAAATCTATTTGTCCTAAACAATTTCACTGAAATCTTATTTATGTGAAATTAAAAGCTAGAGTTAATATCTCCAGACCTTTTCTTCAGTGGCAATGTATATCATCCTATTTTTAGTTAACCAAAAAAGAAGATCATTCTATGATATTTGTTTTAGTATTCTTCATTGCAATGATATATCAAGTATATGCGCCTATAAATGAAATCTTGTCAAGTTAGGGATATTAGAAAAAAAAATGACAGTAAAATAGTAAAGAACTTCTTTTGGGAAACCCCTTTCCTCGGTTTTGTTTTGTTTTTTGGAAAGTTTCCTAGTTCAAACGGGTTTTGTTGAGAAGCCACCACATTGTTTCTATTATTTCCTCAATCTTTAAGTTGGTGATTTGAACAAAATCACCTTTGGCAATATTGATTTATATGTTCAAAAATGCTTAACTTTTAATGTAAAAAAGGGTTACGTTAAAAACTACCTATAATTTTTATCATACAACACATAGACTATCTCTTTAACGCAATGTGTTTTATTTTAATCATTTCTTTAGACACACAGAAGCTCTTCTGTTCTGTAATATTTACATTTTCCAGTAGCTTTGCCTGAGATAACACGTCATATCAATTTTGTACTATATAACCTATAGCATCAAAATACGTATACTTGAGGCGCCAGCGAGGTTTGCTTATTTATATTTAAATACTTAATCGCAAAATGAATTAAAATTGTGTAAATATAAGTAATAAGGAATCATTCTCTGAATATTATGAGGTGATAATTTCGGTCGGAGCGTGGTCAAGTCAATCATAACGCCTTTCAGGTTTTATTGGATTTGATCTCGCCCCAACCACAATTATCACCTCATAATACTTAACGAATGATTCCTTATTCCTGAATTACATTTTCAGCAAAACGTGGGAATGACGGGGCACTTCGCTTTCTATTTTACATAAATATGCGCTTCGTAAAGAGCACTGATTTTGAGCGAATGACGACAAAATACGACTGTGATTGCAAAGTGAGTATTTTTTTGTGCAATTACAAGATTTTGATCAACTTGTTAATTGATACGATCATGTTTGTTTGCCTAAGACTATTTAAGTATAATAAAAAGAACTCTAGGTAAGGGACCATACTTACATGGTGATAAAAAAATCACAAAATGATTTTAAGGGTCAGTCGTTTGAAGTATTAACATTTATGCAGGCAAAATGGACTTGATTATGAATTTGTTTTGTACTTTATCACAATAGGAAATTGACAACTAAAACTCAGAGTAAACAATTTTCTTGAAAGCTTTATAAGAGAATAAAATATATATAATCTGATTGACAAATTATATTATCATGCTGCTTTATTGTCATTTGCCTTATTAAAATGTATCGTACGGATTTTACTTTAAAAAATTATCATGATTTTTTGTTATCATTAAGTATATCCCTGATGTAAAATGAATTTATAACAGAGGGAGACCGGTACTTTGTTCACGAATGCCGTTGGTAGGGACAGAGTGACAGTGATCATGAAAAACAACAACCCACAACCCCTACCCCCGCATGCATTATTTTATTCTACTATAATGTACCTATATATTTATTTGTAACATTTTAAACTTAGATTCATTTCATTTACTCTGTATCAATAAGTAATTTTGATAAATACGTTTGGTTTTGAACATTTATGCAATTATTATGCCATATAGATAAGCAGTTTATACGTACAAGTACCATGAAAATATTAAATCATAAAAATACAAGTACAATGTATTATTATTATTATCCTCTCACAAACATCCCTCGATTTTGTTCAGTCAATTATACACTGATCTTTATAGTTAAAATATCTTTCACTAAAATGGTGTTGCCAATATAATGTTGTAATGAAAATAAATACTATTTTTAGACCAACAGTTCATACCTGTACACGAATATAAAAGCAACTTACATTGAAAATTGCAAACAATTGTTTCTAGTGCGCAGGCATGCAATTACTCTCCAAAATCCTGAAAATCCTAATCCGGGGGGGGGGGGGGATGTATACTTTTCACTTCAATTTCACTGTTTATTTTCTTTTTTTCAATTCAATTTTTACATGGTCACAGAAAAGTGGAGGGGGGCAACTATATGTTAATTCAATTTTGTGTATGTAAATTAAAGAAAAATCTTTGCTGAGCAATATAGTGGGGGGGGGGGGGGGGGGGGAGGGGAGGAGGCTGATGTTTCGTGCCTGTTCAGAAATGCTCGTTTACTAAAACAAATTTAAACTTTGATTTTCAAATATATTTGTTTTTAAAGTGTACCAAATTACAAATACTTTAAAAAGCGAGAGCAATTTATAGAAAACTCATGAATTTTTTTTTTTTTTTCAGATTAACATTGTTGACTATTCTGACGTCAGTGTGCAAAGTGTGACGACATCCAAGCCATCAACTAGCGCGTGCGTCACCCCGCAAGGGTTTTGTTCAAGAAGTGGGTTTTGTCAAAAGAATTCCGAGGGTGTATGTACATGGGGTAACCACGGTGAATGCTACTAGAGTGTTTCCTTCTCTACAAATCCCTAATTTGTAATTAAATGTACATGTATTATGAATATGAATTCTGAGATTGCATTTTTTTTAGTTGTTTTTTAATGATATGTTCACATGTAACGGAAACATTGTTTTCCGTAAAACAATATTTAAAGTAGAGACATTGTGAAAAAATACAGGTTTTAAAGTCTTTGTTTGTTATATGCAATTGGCAGTAGGATAAAGGAAAGAACAAAAATAATTTAATTACAGTTTTTCTAATAAAAGTAGGGTACAGAATATTTGTTAGAGCAGAATAAATGTAAATTAAGTTTCTGTTCCTCTACTTAAAATGTTTTTACATGCATCAAAATAATTCAGACGGACATATAACTTAAAAACTAAAACCTTCAATTTTTTTATGTATAATTCACAATTTAACATAACTTAAAGGTTTATAAACAACAAAGCAGTATTTTAAACAATACATGTATGAGTTCATACTTTATATTTTTATTGCTGCAAACTAAATTTACCGATGTTGGACCTATTGTGTTACCGACATGTTTAATTTTCTTTAATTTTTATGAACTCCCGCGTATGAATACATACAACTGCAAAAAATATCTAAATTGTTCGTACTATTTAACATCTGACTTTTTCAAGGTATTCATAAATAAGTTTCTTAAAAAACAACGCTTCAAGATACATTACATCGAATTTATCGATTATTTTCAAGAACTAAATCTTGTCAGCGGTGATGATTTGTGCTTAGGTCCCAACACTGTTTCACTTTCGGTTTGCCAGAGTAACTGCATAGGAGAGTTGATTAAAATCAACTCCCAAAAAAACCGCACATGTATTACTGGTTGCGTATTTGTTTTATCATAAGTTTATATTCTAATGAATTTGATTAACCTTAAATTTAGCAATGTCCATTTATTTTAATATTCTTAATTTTTTTAGGATGGATGGGGGTAAGAACAGTTACACGTGGTCTTTAATTCAACTTTGATTAGAAATAATTGTGTTATAAATGATGATAAAGCTTTCGCAAATGAGTGTAACATCTGCTTATTTTATTAATGTTGTCTCGATTTGCAAGGTTGTAATCGTTCATCAATTTTTCTAGAAGTTGAATCAAAACAGTTTTATCTAAAACAACAGCACAAATATATAAATGCACTTTCACAATTTTTCAAGCAATCGGTTTGCATCACATAGAGAGACAATGGACTCGATGAAATTTGTTTATATGTTACTGTTTGCCTCCGCATGTTCCGGCTGCACATATATTCCGCGAAGTGAGCAAATGGACTTCTGTAATGCAGATTTTGGTATGTACATAGATGTTTACTAGAATTAATGATAATTTTTTTTTCGTGTCATTTATATATTGTTCTCCTTTTAATTTACCAGATCCTTCTTAACATTACTGCCTTTGAAAAAAGATTGTTACATTTCTTTGTTACCAAAAATTAAAAAAAAAAATGGGTGCTTAAATTATTATAAATTGTGTGTTTCTTTGATTTTTTTTTGTGGTTAACAGAAGGCGGTAGTGGTTTACTTTTAATTTCCTGAACGGTTTTATTTTCTTTTTGTGTATAGCGTTTGAAGCAGAAATTACGTCAAATGATACTGGAATAATCAGTATAAAGTATGGGTTTGACGTTGTTACTGTATACAAGGTAAGGCACTATTTAACTAATCGTTACTTAGTTGTTGTCCATTTTTTGTGTTTGACAAGTGTATAAAATACTTTATACGCCCTCCCCCCTCCCAAAAAAATCCACCTTGTTTTAAACAATTCCCCTGTCAAAATACGTGTTTATAAAAAATACGTGTGCTAAACTGTTAATAACGGTACCACTTATGAACAAGTATTTTTTTAAATTAAATTTATCTAAAACTCAAATTCAGTGTATTACAATAGACCGCAAAATTCAAGACTATTTTTACTTTTGAAACGAAAATCGAGTTGGAAAAAATAAAAGAAATAATATTCCGTTTGTAGGGAATATATACGTCAATATAAAACAATTCTAAGCAAAACTCTTTTTACTTGTCATTTTGTTGATTAATGCATAGCATGTCTTCAAACTTTGTACAAATGTAGTAATATCAAGTAATTAATATAACGGCATCCTTCTAATTCTAAACAAGTATAACATAGACTATAGACTAGGCATCGAAAATAAGTCGTCGCAAAATGGTCTACACCAGTGGTGTCGGAAGCAAATTAAAAGGGGGATGGGGGGCTAAACCTTATAAAAAATCTTAACAACTAAAAAAACCCAAAAGAATTATGAAAAAGGAATATATAACTTTGCAAAAAAGTGTGTGTGTGTGGGGGTGGGGGGGGGGGGAGGATAAGCCACCTCTACCCGACATTATATACAACATTTATTTAATAGGGTGCTGCCGAGAACATTCCTTCTACTCTTCTCGGACATGGTACTCTGTTCTCCTGTGGACCTCAGATGTTAGATCTGAACACTAAGTATTTAATCTTCGGTAGGTCAGTTATAATTGACAATAATTTAATTCTGGTTCTAACGCGCTTTCTGATTGGCTAAAAAATTATTTTATATCGTATAAAGGATGTTGCCTACGTCATAGTAAGACTTACGTCAAAAACGTATCAAACGCCTGACGTTACGTTTGAATTTTGTACAATTTTACGTTATTTTAAAGGTCAAATGACGTTTTTATCTACATTGAAGAGTAGAAAAATTAAATTATAAGCAATGAATTCAATATTTATTAGTTTTATACGATATAAAATGGTTTGAAACAGTTTACGCTTTTTTATAAACCGCTTCGCGGTTTATAAAGCGTAAACTGCGCCAAACCATTTTATATCGTATAAAACAAATAAATATTGAATTCATTCCTTAAGTGAAGATTTACTTTTAGGTTAAATTTCAACACGTTGTAACATGAACAAGTTACATTTGTTTTACAGGTTTTTTTAACATGCACCTGTAAAATTGTCTTCAATATGTATGTAGGTTTATAATCCCTGGTTTTTAGTGACTTACCTTAAAATTTCCTTATTTTGAAAAAGAAATCAAATTTACTATTAAGGAAAATTAAAGTTGTCAGTGCTACGACAAAATTTCGCTTGCATGCGTTTGTAAGTAAAGAAGCATCCACTACTATAAATGTTGTGTACTAACGTTCTAATAATACAAATTTTTGTTGCCCTTGCAGCCACAATCAATGGTGAAAATATTCAGATCACAACATACAGAAAAATGGCTGACGTGAAACCATCAGATATTGAACGAATAACAACAAATTATGATTGTACCTGCACCGTAAGTAAATCATTTATGGGTATAAAAGTATGTGTCAAAAAGGATTTAAAGAGCAAGATAAAATTTGACAATACACGGATAAAAAATGTTTGTTTTTTTTCGAGATATGTATTTGAAATATTCATCTCGAATCGTCATTACTGGACGCCCCTGTAAAGAATTCAATTTTCCGAAATCAAAAAGTAATGATACTTGGAAAATAATGCAAGAAATTTCTTTTTTAAAAGTTGATTTTTTAGAGGTTGATGCAATCACCTGTATTGGAAGTGGTTAATAAATCAGCAACTAGCTAGTGTTTTGTTTCAAAAGAAGTTTGTTAATTTACTACATGAAAAAAATACATGTCTTCAAACCATATATTACAAAAATGCTTCTAAAATGGGTGAAAAATGAAATATTTACAGCTTTTATAATTCACAAAAAAAAACGATCATCACCGTGAAAAAATTAAAAACCAAATCTTAAAAAATTAAGCAATGAACCTAATATTGCAAGTAGGACTTTCCTGTGGAATTCCTCGTCAAGTAAACAGTAACAATTAAACGGCTTTGAACCAGCAATATCTGTGTATTTGTCCAGCAAAAAAAAAATCATAAAAATCAACACAATTAAGTAGTTTCACTTCTTTGATTTAGAATGGTATGGTACATTGTATATATAGTGTAAGGATTATTGGCAACACTAAAAGCAAACACTTAACACTAAAAAGTTGAATTGCCTATGCTGCCAATAACTTTTGCATAAATTTTGATACGTTTTTGTTGTGAGCTCGGAAGTTCAATTATATTCGGTTGAAACACTGTTCAATCTAGGAAAAATGTCTCTAACAAACGATTTAACAAGCCAGAAAAGAGTAAATGAGTAATTATATGACAAGAAAGAGTGAAAGCTAAAACATTGAAGAAAAAATGAAAATATGTTATTTGATTAAATCACCTTTTGTTGTACATGTAGTTCAAAATTTGCCATTTTTTCTTCAATAGTTTTTCTCGTTTTAGATCAATATTAACTACGCAGCATTCCATGGGGCGCAAAGTCAGCAACTTCCGGAACCGTCAAAAAACGAGTGTAACGCCCCTGAAGATTTTTGCTCCAGAAGTGGGTATTGTCAAAAGAATTCGGACGGCGTTTGTATTTGGGGAGACACAGGCGATTGTTATTGAAGAAAATGTTTATAGAAGTTCACATTTCTCGATCGCTTATAGAATGACAACTGCAAGAAAAATTTATTTTGGCATTTTTTCCCGAGAAAAATAAAACAAATAAGTAAATCAATCATTTTGCATTAAACATATCAAGCGTCTATATTAATATGTTTTGCAGCAGGTTGCAATAAAGAAGAAGATACTATTTTTGTGTCGTGATATCGTTCAATATCTCTTCACCGAAATCAGGTATCGAGATTTATCATCTATTTACAGATATTAGATATTAAGTCTTCACCAATATCAGATATCGATTCTTTACCGATATCAGATACATGTTTTGAGATAAATAGCTTTAAAAAAGAATGAAAAAATAAAAAAAAAATATACAATGTACTAGTATTTAGCATTAGAACCAGCGATGTTCCGTAAATGAGCCAAACGTTGTTATTGGTTACGTTTTAGAAACAGTAGTTTTTAATTTTTTTTGTTTATCAATTCAACAGGTGAATTTTTGTGATCATCGAGCTTTTGTTTTATTTTTTCAAAAGCTTATTCCAGGTCAATTTAGAGGTTAGATTAGTTTTAAGTTTATCTCTTTTCCCTCCGGACTAATGGGACATGATGGTGTTAATGGGGTTTTTCTACAATCATGTTTATATCAATTTTCAACAGGTAGTGTATTAAAAGTTTAGCGCTTACGCTTGTATCACTTAGCTACTAATAAAGATCTTTGTAAAGAGTGCAACATAGTACCAGGACAATGGATATTACTTAATGCGTACTGTAGGGCTTGCCATTACTTGGAAGTGCGTTTCTAATTTTATTTGATAGTTAAGTGAGGCCATGAAATCAGTGCAAAAACACTAACGCAATTTACATGTCTTTAAGGCAATCATTTTGGTGACAATTTCTCTCTAAATCTATGACTATAAAAGATCAATTCAGTTATTCATCGGATTAATGACCCTGTTTACGAAATACTGATATTTATCATCAGAGAGTGGCTGCACAAATTAAAACTTCATTAGTTTTATAGACGATTCTCATTAATACATGTCATTTGTCATCAACAAGCTTGTACCTACCTCGCGCATAGCCTTAGGTAAACAAAGTCACTGAAAAATCTAAACCCAACCAATTGAAATCTATCAATGACAGGCATTGCAGCAGGTGTAACTACGAAATAGTAACATATGTCAGATGTACCAGTGTTCAACGTAACATCTCTCAAGGTTTGATTGGTACTGCTAAAATCTTCAAAACGAGAAAAATATCAGGTTTTTTTTTCCTATAGACACACGGTTAATCCTCTGATGAAACTGTGCATTAAGAAATGAGTTTCCTAATTCAAAATTTGGAAAGACAAGTATTCATTGATGTAACTTATTATATAGACAGTCACGTTGTGTACTAGCGTTCAACGTGGATTGATCTAAAAAGACTAGATAATAAAATACAAGCACGCAACTTTTTATGTTAGATGGTTTACTGTTTACATTTCTATTGCATATCAGCTGAACCCGTCTAAGTGTGTATTGTATAGTCAAGCAATACTGTAAAAGTACAATATTTTGCATAATTTTGTCTTCATGTAAAACGGAAAATAATTTCTAGAAAACGGAAATTAGATTTTTAAAAAAACACTATTATGAATGTACATGTAAAGATTCGAAAGAAGTGTTGCTTTAACAAAAGACAGACATATTATGGATGAAATCAGATCCATGGAATTTGTTTTACCTTGAACTTTGACTAAGACACTTTGTCTGATATAGTTGCATTGCACACACTATATCCATTAAGTAATATACAGTTGTTGATTTGGGTCGAGGGCAATAGTTGATCTGTCGGACCGTCTCGCAAACTTTTGCCAAAGGCCGCGGGCAACAGTTTGCGAGACAGTATGTTGCCCGAGACACAGTTCACAACTGTTTTGATACCCCTTCTAATCAATAACACGTTTACGCGGAATAAGGCGTCACCTATCAACAGTCTTTTTAACAGTCGATTTTAACAGTTTTAATCCAACAGTTCCAGACAAACAGTCAAAATACTGGACTTTTATTTCGTATAGAGTTATATAATAACTGTTTTACAGGGGTATAACAATTATATTTGAGTGAAGAAAGTGGGAGAAAAATAGGATCATATATTTTGTGATATATCATATTATATATCATATATTATAATATATCAGGCACTAAATTGGTGAAGTCTAAGGCAGACAGTCTAACAAAGAATTAAATAGGGTCAAATAAAGGATTTTTCACAGATGTCTGCATTGATCTTGGCATTCGACATTATTTCAAGGTCACTCAAACTCTGACCTGCAAATAACGGTTTTTTGTAAAGTCTAAGCAAGACTATGCGTAATAGAGAAATTATGATTATCCTTAAGCAGTCCTATTGGGATATACATGTACATCTATTGGTAAAGACAAACAAAGTACTGAAGTACTGACGGGAGTTGATTTTATCGATTATCATTTATTTTAAATGCAGCGATATGTGAATTTGCATGGCAAGTAGTAATCGAAATATTTCTGAGAAATGGTATGGACCCAGGCAAGATTGAACTCTAGTCTTGTTCATCTAAATGCTCGGCTGTCGCCGTTTCTCTCCGACAAGCAAGAGGGACTCTATGTTTTGTCGGATATTAACGGAGACAGCCGAGCGTCTGGTTAAACGAGACTACATTGAACTCTAGCGGAGTAATACATACATACGACTAAATAATATCTAAAGTTTTTGTGCCATTTAAAATCTCAGAATGTTTAAATAAGTTTTCCTGAAAAACAATGTTTTAGAATACACTGCATCGAATTTATCGATTATTTTGAAGAACTAAGTGCTGTCAGCGGTATTGATTTGTGCTTCGGTCCAAACAATGTTTCACTTTCGGTTTGCTCGAGTAAGTGCATACGAAAGTTGATTAAAATCAACTCCCAAAAATCATACTGTAGTTCAGCACCAATTAAAATGGAAATGCGATGAATGAAGTAACGTTTATGTATTTTCTTTAAATTTTATTATGATGATTTTTTATCGAGCATGCCTGGAACAAGTCATTTTCTTTTTAAAATCTTGATATGCTAATAGAAGTTTAGGTGGTAAGCCATTACGGATTTAATATACCAGTAAGAACGTCATCATTATGCTCAAGTTTTAGTCTTTTTTTATTTGAACTATTGGACCCAATATAAACTAAATTAATGAAAAGAACTATAACAATCTGTTCTTGATTATAGTGAGAGCAATTACGATTACTAGTAACTTATGTCGCGCTTTTAGTCCAAGGTAGCTTAATAACAGTCCCCTAGTTCGCCCCATGTACATTGCCCCTCATCATTTCGCTGGCAGTAGGAATTTCTAGAGCACCATTTCTCTGGAACGTTGCATTCGTTTTCTGAAGCAGCAGGGAGGTCCGGAAAAGATTCTTCGGGACGGAAGATTTTGTCGTAATTGAATTTTACCTACAAATCAAATGAATAACTCTTACTGCTAATACTATAGTAGAGTCTGATTGCATAGTTATAAGAGCTTCTGTTATTTAAACTTGTACTACTGTTTAAAAAGACGTTGATAAATGCGATTCAGAAATATACAACTGTTACATATACCCATTGCCTTGTTAGCATAATGTATATTAATTTTTACAGGTATATGCAAAAAGAAAGATTACAGTGAGCATTCATGTATATATATGTTAAGATATATGTATTTTTAACCATAACGACATTTAATTTCCATTCCTCAGCCGATATAACATTTATTTATCCTTTATGAAGAGATTCTGAAATTGTTTGGTGATTTTCAATATAAGAAATGTTATGTCCTTAAACCATCCATATTTTCAAAATCAATAAAATGTGGGGAGTTTTTCCTTTCCTATATTTTTCTAAGTCTTATTTAAAAAAAAAAACCAAACATTAATACACGTACATTGAGCAATTGTACCTCCGGTATTCAAATTACAGCGGCATTTTTGTAAAGTTTGATCCGTTACTTACCTCGCAACTGCAATCGTATTTCGTCGTCATTCTCACGATATCGTCATCGTCTACGTCACTGATTTTTCTGTAAGATGTTAGCTTAATTTTCCCGTCAGTTTCTTTTGCTGATTCGTGTTAAAAGAAATACTTTTAGTTGTTAGATATCTAACTACATAGAGACAAATACTTTTTCTTAAACATTATGCCACAGGGTTACAACTGAAATGTTTTGTTAAACTGTTTGCATCAATCGATTTAGTTGTATATCATTTTAGTTTAATAATTAAAGGATTTTTGTAATATTTACTAAATTACATATTATAAAAATGTAAAATTTTTAATCTTTAAATAAAAATGAAATTCCATATTTTTCGCCTTTTTATATATTCATGATGCACTATGCTATTTAACTGTAATCAAATAAATTTTTGTTGATTGAAAAAAGTATTTAGTATAAAGTTATCAGGCAACACTTTAAAATAAAATTAAAATGAATGTGGATGTGAATATTTAATGTAGTAAAATAAGAATGTTTACCGTAAATCAGGTAAGTTTCGCCTTCATCCAAGACATCGGGTCCACAGGAGTTGGAGGGGCCTTCTCCAAAGATAGTATCTGTAGCTAGCTTCTCTTTCACATCCCCCTGTCGATCATAATAAAAATCATTTATTCTAAAAAATGACCAAATGTTTTAATTTTATATACTGTTAATTCCTAAATAAACGGGAGAAATTAATATCCGCGTAAACTCGCTAGAAGCATCCTTCGCGAATTTTAAAATCTCGCCATTATTTTCTGAGAGTTGAAAACTGTAAGATATAAGGAGAAAAGTTCAACGTTTGCGATTTTATATTCTCGCGATTTGATACAAACCGGCGGGGTCGCAGAATTAAGTACTAGCGTAAAATAAAGAATTTACAGTATCTTCTTTAATTACCTGGTTACTTTTATTCATGATATCTATTTCCTTGAAAAAAATAAGTAATGACTTCCATTATATATATTTATAGAATACTAAATGATATCCAGCGCTAGCGCGGGAATTGATTTTTGATTCAGTTTACAGTATTACTTATCCGATAAAATTCAATTATAGTTTACGTCATATCAGACGTGATGACATACCAAATGTATAAGCAGTTCATCTGGAGCATGAATTTTTTTAGTTTATTGGCAATATGTCTTAATTCAAAAGTATAAATTTGGTTTTCTTTTTAAATTTGCAATTTCCTTTATCATAATTATATTAAGCTCTCTTTTTAAAGGAGGTCAGTAAAGTCTTAAAACGGCCACGACCATCGAATACGTGAAAAGTTCGAATAGTCCGACTAACGTAAAGTCATGTCATAGATGAATCACAGTATTTTAACAAATTGCATTCAACACACTAGTAGTTTCATTGTATACGTATATTTACATTTTCAACTGCCATTGTCTGTGATAACGTTATGAAGCAATTTTGAACCAAAAAATCCGATAACTTCATAAAACATGAGTGACACAAAATGGGCGAGTCTTACAGCATAACCGAGACACGGTATTGGTTGCGTCGCGTAGTAATACATAGCACGTGCTACATAAATATAGTGGTTTTAAAATAAAGTTGTTTTAAAGTGTACAAATTGGAAATAATATAAATATAAGTCATAAAGAATCATTCTTTGAATATTATGAGGTGATAATTTCGGTCGAAGCGTGGTCAAATCTATCATAAAGCCCTTTGGGCTTTATTGGATTTGACCACGTACTGACCAAAATTATCACCTCATAATACTCAAAGAATGGTTCTTTTTTCCTTAAATAAAACTTACTTTATAAACGGTGTGGACATATATTTCGTATTCGAAGTACCTGTTGTCCACCAGTCCTTTAGAAGCTTTCACCTCGGCTTCGAATGCTTGGAATGGAAACACAAAAGTTTTTAGAGAATCCCAGAGAATATTGATAAAATGAAAAGTTTAAACTGTAATCATTTCAAGAGAATCAAGTGCATGTGTATTTTAAAAAGAAATCTCAGCTTTAAAATGGGATTTATTGCTTAATACGGTTGAATATATTTTAGCAAAAATGATTTTGCTAAGCCTTTTATAATTAGCTTAGCCGCATGTATTTTAAACTGATGGCGCTAACCACGTTGAACAAAAGCTTACTTCTTTTTCGGAAAAAAGTGGGAAAAACATGGCTTATTGTAGCTCAGCACTCAACGGAAATATACCGTATACTGTATCTAAAATTACTAACAAAAATGATTTAAAAGCAATAAATAATTTTAGTAAGACAGTATTCAACAAGAAAATATATACCGTAATCAGCATAGCAATAGTCCTGTTGGTCGATTTTGGGAATCGGTGAACAGCTGAGCGCTAATGCCACCAGCGTCAGAAACAAGTAAGCTTGTGTGGTCTTCATTCTCTATGCTATTGTTGGACCTTCACTGTGATTCACTGTGCCGATGGACATCGGTCTAGGTCCTTATATATCATGTACATCAACAGCTGTTGTCGAGTGAGACTGACTACGCATCATTTTAATTATGTATCATAATGTAAATTATATTTATTTTGATATTGCAACATTCTTATGAATGGAAATAATAAACGTTACACTTTAAAAATCTAATCAAAGCTAATATAGTCGTTAATGACTTGACGTTACAGGTACTTCAACTGTGAAGTGTTTGAATCGCACAAGTGACCGTTTTGAAAGACCAAAATGACCAAATTAGTGGTCCCCTCCCTTTACAAATCCCCATCCCCCCCCCCCCCCAAAAAAAAACACCAAAAAAAAAAAAAACAACAAACAAACAAACACACAAACAAATAAACAAATGTAGGCTATAATCTTTTAGCTATTTGATAATGAGCTTTATATATACTTTACAACGATCGACAAACAAATTATACAACATTTGTTGATATTTCTCATTGACATGGACTTCAGCGCGAAGGGGGTTAATGATGTGGGAGGAAGCACCGAACCCCCGGAGAAAACCCTCACGTACAAGCGGATGACCATTATACAGCTACTGTGCATCACGGGGATCGAACTCAGGTCGCGGCGTCAAGAAGCATCGTCCACTTCATGCTAAACCAGGTATCCGTGTAGGTATTCTGCTTTCATTCTTTGGTTAGTCGGGATGGCGATCTCATAAAGAACGCTGGATCGTCCACAAGATTAGCCATTAGATGCAATTTTTAATTATTTGATTATTTTTAAAATCATTCCTCTCTAACAAGATTCACACAGATCTTATTACTGGTATTATAGGGATTGAAATTGAAAAAAAAAAGTTATGTTATTAACTAAAAAGATTTTCAGAAGCAGAAATGTAAACTCGAGGATTATTTTTGGTGATGGATGGAGTTTTCCCGTATAATTAAATGGCCTTTTCGTATTTATCATATAAAATAAAATATAGATTCATAAATATAAAAGAAAAGAGAGAAAGATTGTAAACTAACAAATGTAAATCTATACGTGTGTCAACAATATACTTGTATTAAATTTTGGAAATCAACGGAAAAGACATAGCATGTCTAAAATGACTTTGGCAAAATAATGAACATAATATTCTGCCAATTGGTAAACTTTGGGACATAATAAAAATGAATTTCTTAGGTGTGTATCTTTTATTTCAGCGATGAAATATTCAGTTAAAAGATGCAGTATCATTGCATATTAGAAAGTGTACATCAAACACAAGAGTTTAATTGTCAGAGGAGATTTGTAAAGACTCGGATTGTATGCATTGAATAGATGATAATCATTGACGTTTACGCCAGTCATTAATAAGGCAGCACCTGACTAAGCGCCGCAGGGTGTTATTGACCTTGTTTGTACCTTGATCTGCAATAATAATAAAACTTTTAATTAAACAATAGTGGGCTCCCTGTAACAGGTGTTATATATGTAGGTAAGTATTGTCAAACATCAGTATTAAGGCTTATTATAGATAATTATGTACATATAATCCCTTTAAGTACTGAATATTTCAATTCGTTGCACCTCGGCATGCCGTAAAGTAAAAGTACACTGCATGCTGAGGTGGGAAGCATAGTTATAGGTCATGCCGTGTCGTGCCATTTTAACTACTAGTAAAACTATCCGTTTTGTTAGATAAGCTCATGATAAATCTTCATTTCATTCATGAAACTGAATTCTCAGTAAAGGTAAACTAAGGCCAAACTCGTAGAAATCATTGTCCGCGCCATATTTCTCGTTCCTCCCCGCCGCAATCCGTACACCCCCTATATAACCCACACACATCTAAACAGTTTTTTTTTCAGTATTTCTTTGTACAGCTGTTGAATATAGGGTCAATTCTCTTCCTTCCCGAAAAGAAAATGCTACCAATGTATGGCAGGTCTCCCCAGGAAAATGGCTACACATGTAGTAGATTTCCCCCATGGCTTTATAATAGGTCTTTCCCCCGTTTAAAGTCATTAAGCCAACGGAGAGGCTCCGAAAGCCTTCGTTCCTTACCTCTATTTCCATTCTGGCAATGTTTATGACGGAAAATTCGTGACAATATCTGAAATAACATTCATTTTTCATAATTATTGGATATTCATTTCTGTTTACCTCATATCAAAATCTACGTACTTGCCCAGATTTGATTAAATCTGTTGTCTATCTTGTGATGATAACGAAATTTATTACCCCCTGTATCTCCTAGGGGCCAAACATGTGCAGTAAAAAAAAACCCTGCACCAATTAAAATTTCTGAAACTTCCTCTCTACTTCTGGGAGAATATCAAGCAGGCAATTAGGTGCAATGGATATAATGAGAAAATGTAGCCTTGATAGCGTGGGTAAGACTTGTCATGAAGACTCATTCAAATTAACTTTTAAAAAGTTACATATAAGATGTGTTAAAATGTCAAGCTGATTGATATTTCTTTGCCAAACCAATTATTTAAGAAACGCAAACTAGGTTATTATAATACAATGTTTACAGTTTGAAAGCAAATGCAATTAACTTTTTACAATTAATCAGAATTAAGTACGATTTTTGGCTAAAGATACGCATGCTATGTCAGAATCATTAGTAGGAAGTCTTGAAAAATGTAAAACGGGACCACTTATGTTTGTAACCATTCACTAAATCCTAGATAGAGCTTTATTCCTCTTTTCATTTTGCAACGTGATTTGAAAAGATACCTTTTTGTAAATTATGTTAAGCGAACAGAAAATAAATTGTATAAAATGGTGAAGAATACTGGTCTGTACGTTTCCTATAGCCTGTAAAGGCGATCGATGCATACAGGGGATGTTATGATATGTCCATGAATTTAACGTAGTCAAAAGCATAACCTAAATTAATGATTTCTTTTTTATCTTTAGACAATAGGTACGTTATATGAAATAAATTGCAAATGATAATATTTTTATGGGACTGTTTTGTGCCTGTTTAGTTACTGATTCGAAATACCCGTAAGTGACCAGCAATACACTAAATAGGGGTGTCATAAGAACTTCAAAGATACAAATAATTTGTGACAAAGGTATGCTTTTGACACTATCGCCTTTCTGATGATACCAAACAGCCTGTGGGGGGGGGGGGGGTATTTCTTACTTAGATCGTATATACACTGTATGTAACAAAAAGCATAAACCAGTTGATGCATCTTTGCATACATTCTTATATAATTTGTGAATTATTTCTTGTAAGTAGTTTCCAGCCACTGTGTTTCTTTTAAGTTTATCACCTGTTCAAATCTTAAACCTGGCATGTTGAGCGTCAAATGGTTAGATATTCGATGTCAGTGCTTATATCCCATTTTAGCACATATTGGCAGTAAGCAGCCCGCAGTTGGCAGTAATCAGTTGCCTGTCGTAGACGGATTTTCATACTGCGTTGCATTGTACAATGTATGAAAATAATATAAATTTTAATGACAAAATTTTGTTGTACACACAAAAAACTTAAACTAAACTCACAGTAAAAAGAAAAGAAAAAGATTTCGTCTTATTTTATACTCAAATATTCTTATAGTTTTCTAATAAAATAGAATTCCTTTCCAGAAATCATTCGCCTAATTTTTAAACCAAACAAACTAATATCAAGTTTAGGGCCTGTCAATCACTATGTGTATCAAATACCATCGTCGCCACTCATTCTGACAGAGTGAAGAATAATGCTCATGATAATAAAATTGTTAAATGGATATTTATTTGTTTCACAACAAAAAATATGTTGCGTTGGCGCGACGTCGAGCTGAATACAATTAGCTGTTGTCCCAAAATGGGGAAAAGTTGTCTTTGGTTGTACTTGGGGCGACTTGTCTTGGGAACGAGTTGTCCTGATTCCTACTAGATTAATCTGAGTTGCCAAGGGTGTCATCCACCCAATATAATTTCAGTGACATTGATACGGTCACACGGTAAGTTAAAATATTTCATTACGGTACAAAATTAGAAGTATTCCCTAACGTACGTAATATTGGATTTAGTTTCAGAATGTTATAACTTAATGGACAAGTTTAGGCCTGTATGTCAGTTCTTAATACTGAACCGAAAGTAGCCTAGTGGCCATTTTATAAAATAAAGATACCTGCATTATGCAATATTTTTTAAATACAAATAAACTGCTTACTTATGACATATGACATGGTTCACAGACAAACGAGACACACGCTGTTTTATTATGTTCATAAGTCCATATTGTTAATGAAAACTATTAAGCAAGGTGCATGCATATGGGGGGGGGGGGTGGGCATTGATAGGGTAACATGGTAAGTTCAGATATTACGTTACAGTACAGAAATTGGCATATTCCATAACATAATATTGGATCCAGTTCCAAAATACTATATATGCCAATGAACAATGAACATTGCTAGCTCTCATCACTGAAACGAAAGTAGTGGTCATTTGACATATGCATTCTCTTCCAGTGGCTCATGTATTAACGCAATATAAACTGTTAACTTTTAACCAAATAATCTGGGTCACAAACAAAGGAGACACACGATGTTCTTATGTGTTCATAAGTTTGATATACAAAAGGGATGCTGTTATGCGCGGATCTTAAGGGACGGAGGAGGAGGATGGGGGGGGGGTCTGGAAAGAGTATCGGGACGTTTCGCTCCTATTATCAATTCGCGCAAAGACCATTCATCCCTTTAAAAAGACCCTTTGCCCTGACACATTTTGCGCCAGATTTAATCCGTATTGTTTTACATTGACGATTTATTGCAATGTTTTATAATATACGGTTATTATTGACTTTTTTAAAACAATTTCTAAAAAAAAATTCCATATTTATTGTTGCAAATTAACCGATAGATTAATTTATTGTATATAATAGGTGCAGATATAATTACAGTTTTCTAACTAAGGTGATTTAACTAATTGGAGGCACTCTCAATGTCATGTTTAAGAGACACTGCTCCCCCTCTCCCTCGATTATATATCAATTAAGTCCTTTTTATTGTGTAAGATTTTAGGCGCATCCGATAAATTTTGATTATTGGATGGATTGGATTATTACAAAACGGTACAAAATCTGTGATATTTATCACCTAATCAAAGGCGCAAAACATCTTGCGTCGAAACGTGTCGGCGCAGATGATAATGGGAAAGGAAGAGGGGACCCCTCTCCCCCTTTTAGAAAATTCAAACTTATTAAATTCTCATCATATATTTATCAACAATAGGGCTCACCCCCCACCCCCCCCCCCCCCCCCACACACACAATCCAGCATACACAATTATTCCTCGAAACCAAACCTCCCCACACTTGAAAAATGTTTGGTTCCACGCATGTTTATGTACCTTGCTAATGAAAAAAGAAATATTCAGTTTCTGTTAAGCACTACAGATACCAAGCTAAAGAAAAAGTTGGTTATGCAAATTAAATGCTTCAGCCCCAAATTCATGAAATTGTGACTTAGATGTCAAAATGCATATCTACTTTTTTAAGGTTAGACACGTGCTTATACTTGTCTTTTTCACCTTTATTTTGATGGGGTGGGGGACTCCTTTATAATTGTTGTTAGCAAAATAAATGGTACAGATTCCTTTAACTTACTTTACAAATGTCCTTTTTTTCGTTACAGATGGCATTATCTGAATCCCAAATACCACCTGATGCCCAGCACTATTTGGTGTGTGGTACTGAAGACTGTGAGAAATCTTGCCAGTTTTACTGCAATAATTGTCACCAACAAATGTGTGAACAATGCAGAAATGAACATCAGAAGAATAAGACAACCAAGAATCACGAAGTGGTCCATTATAAACAACGAAAGCAGCAACTTCCTGTGGAGAAATGCAAGATTCACTCCACAAAATACATTGATCTTCTCTGTGAGGAATGCCAAATCCCCCTTTGTTACAAATGCGCAACTACAAAAGAACATCGCGGTCACGTGTTTACTGATCTAGAAATGGTCTTTGCTGAAAAGGTTACACTATTTCATGAAGAAATTGCAAAAATTCGAAATCATTTAGAGCCTTCTTCTCAAAACTTGAAAAAGGAAATTGCTGCAGATGTCAAAGAAATAAAAAAGATTATGGAGGGTTTAAGAAAATCCATGAAAGCTGAAGCTGAGTCTTTGAAAAATCTGATTGACACAGTCACATCAGATAACATAGAACAAACCAACAAAATAGAACAGTCAATATTAGAAACATTAAATGCTCAAAACCAAGAAATTGATTCCTATATGAATTATCTCAATGATTTAGTCAAAACATATTATGGCTACCTATCTCCTTCAAACATAGAACAATTAGCATTAGCTTTCAAATTAGAAAACTTGATTACACGACCCATACCAGAGACATCCAAACCAGTCCCACCTGTATTTACTGCTGGTCAATACAGCAAAGAAGATGTCGCCAAACTACTGGGTAGAATCACTGTTCCCAAGACTAAATTAGAGAACAGAAAGATAAAAACCACTGAGACTGCCTCTATACAATTGAAACATACAGTAAAACAGAGAAAATCTGACGTGAAACAAACACTGTCTCTGTCTTCCTCTGTCACCAAGGTCAGAGAGGACAAAGTACCAGTTGACGGAGTACATCATGTATCACTGGGTAAATCAGGCACACTCTGGGTCAGTGATGGTGCTGGTAACCTTGTCCATACAGATCTACAGGGGAATCAGCTACAGAAGATACAAACCAGTGGCGAAAATGATGGCTACCACACAGTCACACAGGACGGTGATCTGATTTATACAAACAAAGGCAACAATGTCATCAACAGAATAACTCCGGATAATGCCATTACTGTATTCATTAGAACAGGAAACTGGAGACCAATCAGTTTACACTCCTCCCACATCAACGGGGACATACTGGTGGGGATGCAGATGGGAAAGGGTAAAGTCAGAAGGTACAATAACACAGGAGAAGAAATACAGAACATACAGGGGGAAAGCAAAGGGCAGGAAATGTATAGTTATCCATTCTACATCACAGAAAACATCAATGGTGATATCTGTATATCAGATGTATTCAAAAAAACTATAGTGGTGGTGAATAAATCAGGACAACACAGGTTTTCCTATACTGGTCAGGAGTCGGAGTTTTCTCCCCGGGGAATATGTACTGATGTTCTCGGTCACATTTTGGTGTGTGATTATCACAATGACACTGTTGATCTTCTGGATCAGGACGGTCAGTTCTTGTGTCTACTACTCACAACACAACAAGGGGTGAAGGATTTCCGTAGTGTGTGTGTGGATGATGAGAACAATCTTATTGTGGGACAAAGTAACACCAACACTGTGAAAGTGTACAAATATCTACAGTGATCATTATATATCCAATAACAACAACTTTGTGATAGTGGACAGGTGTTGGTATCTACAGTGTTTATTGAAATACACATTTATACAGCATTCACTTAACCATGTGAATGAAGGGTTGTACAATTTTAATAGGATTAATTTCATAGCTGAAGAATTTACAATTAAATATATATGTATTAACACTATTTGTTTCTAGTAAATACACAACCCAAGAAATTAAAATCAGTTATTTATGAAATTAAAATATGGTGTGCTTTGTCGCTTTGATATGCTAATACTAGTAATTAAGAAAATACTTTTGGATAGCTAGTAGCTATTGAAACAAGCTCTTTCAAACGACAAGGTGTGTGCGCATAGAAAATTCGGACCAGCTGCCCATTCATTTCACGGATTGTGTTTGCGTCATGTTCTCGGGCCATTAATACCCGATTTTAATCGAACCAGCAGTTCCCTGTAAATATGGTTTTCCACGTCTCGCTCTCACAATAACAAACAAGTTAAAAAGAACTAATGACTAGTATAATCATTGTAAACTGCTGACAAAGCGTACACGGGTAGGCAACGATCAACCTCTTTTAAACTTTGTACACTTTCTAATACAATAAAATGACGTTACAATGGTCTTGCACACTGATCCGTCAGAATGTTTCGGTGTCAGTAAATGTCGACCCATAATGCAATTCAAAGCATTGCACGTGACTTTCTCACATTCTCGCAAGAATCAAAGTAAAACTTTTATGATTAGGACAAACTGTTAAATAATGTAAAATCATTCTAAATGTTATCACTGTAAAATGAATAAACGGTCTAACTCTACTATTTGGTTTTGAATCAGTGCTAGATTAATCAATGTTAATTGGCAATTTAAATCAAAACATAGTAAAACTCGGTTATAGCGAAGTCCAAGGAACCAATGAATTTACTTCGTTATATTCGTAATTTGTTATATCTGTAAAACGAGTTCGTAATAATAACTATAACGAATTCACTGTATACATGTTTTTCTTTCACCAGACTAAAATTTTTGCTAATTGAGGCTTAGAATAAAAATACATTACTTCGATACATTTAAAAATTAGATTGTGAGTCAAAAAAATTATTTGAAAATAAATTCATTCAAACTATTATGGTAAATGGTAGAGCAAACTTTCTTAAACTATAAAAGGTTCGTTATAAAGGTGTTAAATTTCATTATTATACACCTCTACGGGACTATAAATCTGTTCGCTTTATTTGTAAATTCGTGTGTCTGTTGCAGCAGACCCGGATAGCGCGATGTTTCCTGAGCGACTTCCTAATGGAGAATAGATAAAAACATCCTCTTAATATGAGTCTTCATAAGAAATCTGTTTTCGTTCCTGTTAATTTTTCCGAGTGACAATGACGAAAACTTGGCAATTTTCCTTGGCATCCATTTAATATCAATTTTATGTAAGAATCAGTTTAGCCACGCATAGTCACAAATTTTCCTTATATTTCATACATGGACACACCTAGGTGTAAAACGAAAAAAAACCCACTAAAAGTTGGTTGCTAGGGGTAACCGTTGCCATCGTAATCGAGGCTAAAGATTGAAAAATAGCAAAACTTACCTACTTTGAAGCCATAAAAAGGTTTTGCCCACTAATGTAAGCTATCAAAGACATAAAACAGCCTTTTTCCTATTTTCAATTAAATATTTAATTGTATCAGAAAATAGATAGAGAAACTTATACTTTTAAAATGTTACCAAGGAAACCGTAACAAATTTTTGAAATCAGTTTTTTGCAGGTCTTTAATAACACGAAATGGGAAACTGTAAAAATTTTACATCAATATCAATATCCATGCTATATATTTTTTATTATGAAATTTGACAATTGTGCTATGGCAACAAGGCCGAAAAATAGGAAAAAATCAGAAATTAAAGATGATTTTGATATGCTTTAATTCCCAATTTTAGATTTTTTTTGTAATGGTGAGTTTAGTTGGAACTTGTGAAAAAATATTCAAATTTTCATTATATATATCACAAGAAGCTTTTGTTATGGAACAGAGAAATACTGTTGCCGTGGAAAATTAAGTTGCGTAAAAAATCACACAGAAATTCTTACCTTTTGAAAAATCCATAGCAACGGCAGTTATTTTTAAAAAATTTCAGATTTTTTTCAAGTGTCATTAAAGTTAAGGACATACTTTTTTTTCTCACCATTTGATTTTCCATTCAAAGATGCCTAAAAATATTATAATTTTCCTTATTTTAAGCTTGTAACCATATCAACGGTTCTGATTTTTCATATTTAAATACTTAATTGCACAATCATACTATTATAATAGCGTTTTCAAAAAAAAATCAAGATTTGCAGTTTTTATTCAAATTAAAAGAAGAAAACAGCTTTTAAAATTCCTGTTTTGTAACCATGGAAACGCTCTAAAAATATGCTTTTCTCCATGAATTTTTTTCTTTCTTTTGAAAAAATTGACAACTATTTTAAATAATTTATTTTACCATGGAACCCCCAAGTTTTGCACATTACTCACAATATGTTCTCAAATAAGCATTACAATACCATTTTTACATCTTTACCCTCGGTTACCATGGCAACGGGACTACATAGCAACAAACAAATGGTGTTAGGCTTTTTTACTCACCAAAGTCTAACAAATTGTCAAGTATAAAGAAAATTTGTTACTATGCGTGGCCACCGAATTTTGAATTGATCTTAAATTGAACTTCTTTCGCATGGATATAAGTGCGTTTTTATTATAAATTGGGTCAAATGTGTTGCATTGATATGTTTGGGAGGATTGTAGTATAGTCCTAGGTTTTGTTACACAAATACACTTACACTACGTATACATTATCTTTAGAGCTAGACACTAAGGACGGGATGATTGTTGGTTGAGAGAGACTCGTTAACCGTAAATACGGCGTATATTACGAGAAATGCTTAAAATATTTAAAAAATATTCGTCCCAAGATGGCAAACCTTGAGAAAATACCCTCCATGTTGGGAAAAGTAGCACGCTTGGTTGACCGCAACTGTACTACGGACACAACTCAACACAGATTCGATAATATAGTTTGATTACATAATGAATATATTAGTAAGTAAACAGATACATGTATCATATAAAAATATACCCAAGGATGATCTGATAGTTTTTTTGGCTATCTTTGTGGTCTCTTAAATACAATTCAAACCTTAAACGAAATTGGCATACATGTACATATATATACAGTGTATGTGTACTTACGATCCTATATTATTAATTTTGAACCTTTGAAACTTAAAATTATCATTATACTCTTATGATAAGGTCTATTTTTATCTATACCTTTTACACCTTGTTGCTGTAATTTAAGAACTCAACTTTTTCCGCTATAATATTTATTCGCGGATATGAATTTTCCCGTTTCATTAAAAGGCTATGATATTTTATTTTTCATTACACAAATGAAAATATTCCCTTACCTTCCTTCTATTGCTGCAAAGTTTAATTTCAAAGTAGCATGCGCAAATTATTTCTCTCTCTCTCTCTCTCTCTCTCTCTCTCTCTCTCTCTCTCTCTCAATAAGAAGCGTCTCATCATTATTTGAATTCCTTAATTTGATATCAAGGTACTTTTCATTGAAGTAACGTTTAAAATTAACATGACTAAGTCGATAAAAATGTGAAAACGCAGTTTTAATGTTTATATATCAACTTTTCCATACAGTTTCGCATAAGAATATTACATCGATCACTAAATATGGGATTATAGTATGGGGAAAATAATGGAATCAGACTAGTTTACTTGAAAACATTTCCTACAGTTACAACGGACAATCATGAGGATGCGATCAATACAGTACAAAGCTCTAACTGTCCAGGTGTTCACAAAGTTCAACAAATATGTGCTATACGCAACAGGTCTATAATACTGATAATTCCTTATATTACGTGAGTACTTAATTCCGCGATCCCGCTGTTTTGTATCAAATGGCGAGAATATAAAATCGCGAACGCGGAACATTTATCCATATTTCTTATAGTTATCAACTCTCAGAAAATAATTGCGAGGTTTTAAAATCCGCGAGGGATGCTTCTCGCGATTTTACGCGGATATAAATTCCTCGCGTTTAATTAGGAATTTACAGTATCGGGATATAGAGAGACGGCGGATGATAATTCTTTTCGTTGTATTAATATTCCTTAGTGTTCTATTTTCCATTATTTAACAAATGAAAATATTTTCATACCTTCCTTTGGCGCACAAATTTTGTGTCAGTGTTTTTTTATCGATATGTAAAAGAATTAACCTAAAAAAAACAGCCTCTGGTTTTTAATGAATTATATATCATGTAACTTGTTTTTAACAGGTAAATATTTAGGTGTTCTATAGCAAACTTGCCCTACAACTTTTGCATGATAATATCAGATCGATCAGCTAAAAGAATCTTAATGGGGAAAAAAAATAAGGAACTAGATTTTTTTTCTTTAAAACATTTCTTCTCAGGTATAACGGACAGCAACGAGATGTGTTAGCAATACAGTACATGCCGCCTCCAACTGTACAGGCATCCACAAAGTTCAACAGGATATGTGTCCCGAGCTATTTTAGACAACCTGCGATATCGAAAAGATACCAACTGACTTTTAAAAGACGGACAAAGGAAACATGTTGTACTTTGTGGGTTTTGTCGCTGTTTTCCTCTGTGGTTTATACCTGGCCGTGACTTTCCTCTTCCCGGTAAGAATTTTTATTTATTGTTATTCTTGGCCAAACAAAGGCGGACCCCCGTTTCCCTCTTATCACCTCAGCAATTATGTATCCAATTTTCTTTTATTAGCAATATTATAGATACAAAACAGCAAAATTATAAACCAGAAATGTTGATTTACTTTCGTAGACATAAGCTTTACAGCTTTTGTGATGTTATTATATTTTGAAACAAATCCAACATACGTGTTAACTAATCCGCCCGTGACCTATATATCGCTTCATATGCTCAGGGTCAACAGTTCATCTGCTTAGTAAACAGCTGACAAGGTGGAAAGTCATGTCGATGTTTACCGTTGTACACGTTGCTAAATGTGCCAAGTTTAAAATTTTGGTCAACAAAAAATATGGATTAACCTTTTGAATTATGAAATCTGCTGAATTACTTTCATAGCTTAAAAAACGGTTGTCATTATAAGCTAGGTTTTCTTTGAGATAAAATCGAAATATAATGAGATTTGTGTAAGAATGCATCAATTGCAAACGGCCGGGGATATCCCGCGCGAGTGGACAAGAGATTCGCAGTAGTTTAATACAAACGTCGTCCAGGCTTCGTGTGCGTCGACCCTATCACACGTGTGTAATTTTTTTTTAGTGTGACCTCGTAGATTCGTACGGTGATTCTCTGTCCGATTTGATATCTCTCTTAAAAAGAATTGAAAGCATGTTGAACGCAATCTGATTATGTCGATATATATATATTGATAAGTAAAGTAATAATTTTCTCAAATAAAACTTAAAACCAAACTATGATCCTTTTGAACATTTATTATAATGTTTAAACAAAGTAATAATATCTAAATCTCCGACAACACCAAAAACTATTAGAATTTCAGGTCTTTGTTGTTGTTGTTTTTTTTTTCAGAGAAGAAAGCGAAATACAACAATACCTGGACCTAATCCATCAACCAAAGAGTAAGATACGTCAATAGTCACGTCCATTCTTCTTTAATTAACATTCAGAGCACAATGTTATATTTCTCTTCAAAATACTGTATACAGGGACTTATTCGCCCCTGTTTTATTTCGCCTCTTTCGCCCTCCTTCTCAACGGGCAAATTTTAAACTGGGCGAATTGCATTTACTCAAACTATCTCTTTAAATATAACTGTTTGTAAGTGAAGAAGGGCGAAAATAGCGCAGACGAAAATAAAAGTATACAGTACCGTGTACCCGATTATTTCTGCGATTATCCTTTTTTCTTCTCTTTTTTCGCAATCACGTTTTAGAGATTTTTAGAGCACAAATATTAACATTTACCGTACCTTTGTTTGTGAAAACACTACGAACCGATTCAGTGACATACTGTTCAATAAATTCAAATAGCGTATTGTTGGGGCGCATGCATATGTGACAAAGAAATGAAAATCACATATCTATGCCAGTAAATATTACAAATTCAATGCTACAGTTGCTGAAAATTATGTAAATATTATCAATAAGAAATCATATTTTGAATATTATGAGGTGATAATTTCAGTCAGACGCGTACGTGATTAAATTTATCATAAAGTCCTTCGGGCTTTATTAAATTTTACCACGCCCCGACCAAAATTATTACCTCATAATACTCAAAGAATGATTCATTTTTCATTGAATATTTACATTTTCTAGTATGTAATCGTGTTTGAGATAAATAACTATTCAATTCTGTAGTGTATAGATTAAAATACATGTATTTCGTCGATTATTTTCTGATATATTATAGAACACATGTACAATTGCTCAGATTTACATAAACATAAGTAATAAGAAATCTGTCTTTGAATATCATTAAGAGATTAAATACGGTCGAACGAGATAAACTTTTGTGACAAATGTGTTATGGACAACGTTTTTAACAATTCAATTTTAACTGCTAATCTATCACTGATAAATTTCCAAACTTTCTCAATAATTCCCCCTATCCAATCGTAAACAATCTGTTATATTATATGCAACACAATTTCGTACTGTAAGAATAAAGAAAAAGCAACACACGTTAGTTGATCTACACATTCAATAGTGATTTAGGTTATACCATATTTTTATCACATTATTGTTGCCATATTATTTTCTACAAAGGATTTTCTCAAATCAGTTTGCAAAAGAAACGTTTTTGCTCGATATAAGTAATTAGTATTTAATTATTAAATTATGTATGGTGCAAAGTAAACTAAATAATCATTAAGACAGGGACTATAAAATATATCAAAATTTCTTCGACAACAGGGGTGGGAATTTAGAAGATATAGGAAAAGCAGGGAGTCTACATGAGTACCTGATCGATCTCCATAAACAATATGGCGACATCACTGCTTTCTGGATGGGCCAGGAATTTGTCGTTAGCATCTGTTCACCGGAACTGTTTAAGCAACATTCTGCAGTGTTTGATCGGCCAGGTCAGTGGTTAAAATATAAAAAATAATTAGGCTGTTTTTTTTTAATACTTTGGTTTTACAAAATAAACAATTAGTAATATATGCATTGTAGTAACGTACTTTGAAAAAAAAATTACTCGCATTGAATTGGGGGGTTTTTCAAAGTGCGTTATGAAGGTTTAGATTAGATTGTATTGTAACATAACTTTAATCGTCCAACAATTCACTTCGTATGTCCGAGCCACAGAAAAGAGCACTACAAGATCTCTCTAAATCTTTTATTGAGGTCGATGGATTACTCAAAAAATCAAAAGAAGGTTCCCTTCATAAAAGTGATCTGAACACAACATAATTACATGATTTTACTGGGGCTCTGCGAGACCGTGTACAACCCAACAAGGGCAACAACAGAAGACTTTAAATCAACGCTTGACAACTGAACGTGTTCGAAAATATTGTCCTAGTTAGCACATAACATGCTACCTTACACCTGACATGGTATAATTTTGTATTCTCAAAGTTTTCTGAGATGAGGAATCATGCGGTGAATTATAATATTCAACATGCACTTGTATCAACCCTTGGTTATAACAGACACAGGATGACCTTCTCTAGTTCCGCGCACGCCCTTTTGCACGCATCGATATTTTAAGTAATGCAGACTGAATTACCACACGGCACAAACCAGTGGCGTGTGATGCTGTTAAATACGCCTATTTCAAGCTACTTGCCTATGATGGAATTTTCAAAAAGAAAAATTAAACGAAGTTTGATTTGTAGTTCTAAGACATACACATACACTAGAAAATAATATTAATACTTATGTGGACCGCTGTATTTAATAATTATATGCATCATGCAAATGATATGATAATATTTTTTTTGTTTTTTTTATCATTACAGTATCCTTATTCAAATTGTTTGAACCTCTTATTGGAGCGAAATCAATACAATATGCAAACAAAGAAGATGGGAAAAACCGACGAAAGCAGTACAATACAGTCTTCAATCAAAACTACTTGCATCATTATTATGCAAGAATTCAGGAAGTAAAAGAATTAGTTTCTTTTTTATCTTATTATGTTGAATAATTAGCTACAAATTATATAACAAGGTGTTTTTTTTCTGGCACATTTAATACCATTGAGTTTGATTTTTAAAATACCAAACTAATACATTTTTTTTATCAAAACAGTGGTATAGGATTGTTGTAAAAACATAATAAATGAAAGATAATTCCCGACAGATTACAGTAGTTGTTCAATTACGTGAATATTTTTTTTTGTTTTACGAGATAAACACAATATGTACAATGAGGATATATGGTAAACAGACATGGATTTTGATTATCTAAATCACACCTAGCTTTTGTCTTCTCTTTTGAAGGAGTCGGACGATTTGGTTAAGCAGTTTACAAGTTTACCCAAAGAAGAACACGTCCCTGTAGCCCGGTATATGGTTGCCTTCGCCTTAAAGCTGGGGTTGGTCAACCTGTTTGACAGCCATGCATTTACAGATGAGGAGATTCTGGAAATCAGACATAACTATGACATAGTATGTGCTTACATAAACCTAAGTAAAGTTTTTTTTATCTTTTAACGTTGATTCTAAAATCCATGATATACTGTATGCAAGGTTAATTTCACACTGTCTTTCTTCTGTTTGATTTTTTCCCCTTTTGTCATGTTGTAAATTTTGAATTTACTGGGTGGCAGTAAATACAAAGTTGACCTGTTGTAAATTTTGTATTTATTGCCACCCAGTAAATTCAAAATTTACAACATGACACTTTCTCCACTTGCAAACGGTTTCGCCTCTGTCTTGAGATTACCAAGACACGTTTGTGTGATTCATACCCAATCTAATCAAAACAGTAATTTGATTAATTTCTAAATTTGCTTAGTTTTAAATTTACATTGTAAATTGGCATGGACTGGCAAAAAAACAAGCATTCTGAGAGAATTGCATAAGCAATACACGTCCCCTACCGGTTTGTGGAAATTGTGAAAACAGTGCACTGTCATGCAGAATATCGAACCCGAACATTAAAAAATTGGAATATAAAAAATTAATTTTCTCGAAAATATGTCAAAAGAAAATAAAGATAAAAAGTGTGGAAAACTGAAGTGGGACAGACAGACGGACGGACAGACGGACGGACGGACAGAGAGAAAAGCTATAGTCCCCTCCGGTGAAAACCGGTAGGGGACTAAAAACCGGGAATGAATATTTTATTGTATACAGTATACTTTGGATGTTTGCTAATACGTAATGGTTGTATATTATAAATATCTTGTTGTAGGCCTGGTCTGAATTGGAAAGGCAGCTAGTAGATATTCCCGAAAAAGGAAGCCCGAGAATTAAAGCGTTTGAAGATGGTATGATGAAATAATACTGTTACCTTTTCCACAAACAAATAATAATTTGAGGTGGTTTACTACATTTTGAAATAGTATCTCATGAAAGCAGGAAAAGAAATAAAATTAAAATAAAGTCAAATAGGGGAAATTATATACAAATTTGGAGACAAAGATATGGTTTCTAAACTTTCAATTTAAATAATAAAATTAAAACGCAATGTAATTACGATTTTGTGATCTGCAGTTAAAGCCCAAATCGATTTGATTCAAACGATCTAACTAAACATTAGCTGTTTTATTTTATAAAAACATAAATTTTGATGTAGTGAGCTACATGCAATAGATGTTGTTAACAGATTTTGAAATGTTGTAATAGTGGTACAAAGAATGAGATCTGTTGCACCGAAAGTTTCAATAAGTATAATTTACACATCTGAAACATAAGTTATGTCATACCTTTTTATCGAGAACACCATGCGTATACCCAATACCAAACCTTCTTTAAACGATAGTATCGTGTACATATAAGGACTACCGGAATTAATAATGATATGATTATGCATCTATTTTTTTTACATCAGCTAAAAGAAAGCTCTATGCGTTGGTAGACAAGGTATTGTCCAACCGTAAACAGCTACGAAAAGACACGGATGATGCTTTGTTAATTGACGTCCTCCTAGATAGTACAGACGACAAAGAACTGATAGCAAACGACGCGTTAAGTTTCGTAATAGGAGGCTTCCATACCACAGGGAATAGTAAGATACTTAGACAACAAAATATATTATACCGTGTTAATGACAACTTTTCAACGTTTCATACGATTTCATTTTGCATGTTTTTTTTAATATTCTTACATGTAATTCGCTTAGGCCCTTTTGTAATCCTTTTAGTACTTTACTGGCATTTCTACACACAACATTAAGGAGAGGACAAAAATAGGAGATGCCTGCTGTCTGATCCTATTTCATTTTTAAAATAAAATATTGTTTCAACTAAAACACACTAAAACTTGTCCTTTGAAGGGCTTATTCATTGAAATTTGTATAGTGCATTTTGTTACACATATTCATATTGATTTACTGGTATTGGTTGAATGCGGATATCTAGATATATAAGCGAACTGCCTTTTCGTGTATGCTTAAATGTTTCCAAAAATAATAAATACTGCTCTTAAGTTTTTTTGTATTTCCTTCCAAAATTCATTCTTTTTGGAAACTATGGGTATAGAACAATAGGTGTAATTTGTGTTGTGATAGCTATTATAGTCTGCTTTCGGTCAAAGATTTTACCTGGATTTTTACCTGTGTTTTATCCGTGCCTTAACGATAAAACAAGAAGAATACAGATATTTTGTTGTGTTTTATTAAATATGAAGATATGATATTTCTCTTCGAAATTTTAGCATGTACATGTACTTCCTATATAGGCAGTAAGTTTAACAAAGGCGCTACATACTCAACATTTTTGCAATAATCGTTCTTGTTTAAAAAAAATAATGAAATTGTTCATGACCAAATTGATGTTTGAAATCAAATTCATGAATATGGATGTCAATTATTATGTAAATGTGCTTCTATGCAAGTTATATTGTAACATAAAATACATGTAAATTTCAATTGCGAGTAGATATGTTTTATTTATTTTATTGTCAATTGCCCTCTCAGGAATTGTGATATAGACTATAGCAATTAAGCAATTATCTTACCTGGTCAAATTCCCGTTTTGCACACATTTTTTCGATACCTAATTTTCAAATGTGTGCAAAACGGGAAAAAAACCCGTTACACATACCAGTAGCTCAGGTATAATTTGACATCAGTTTACGCAAGGAAAGCGACCGTTTTAATTAGCATGTCAATGGATTATTAAATAAACAACGAAGCTTACAAATCTATTATCTGGCGCTTGTTCTCCGATCCCGCAATTTGAACCTCTAACAAAACTAATTGAACACAGTTCACCGTACTTTTACCTACCTGTTTACTTTATCAGGAAAGAGAGAACTCTATTACATAAAACAAAACTTTTTATCAAATTTACGCTGATTTATATTTCGCGATTCGGAAATTGTCGCAAACAAAGCAGAAATTGGATACACGCGGACAAAATCTGATACACGGTATTATTATTAACTAATAACACCCCAGTATTTCAACAGATCGTTTCTCATATAGAGAGACGATTTAGGTAATTTTGACGGCTGCTACGTGTAACCCCAACGGTTTTTAAAATAATATTTAAATGTGTATTGATCAAAGGAATCATATGCAGACGGCAGAATTTTGTTTGGACTTTTAATACTCTTCATAATATTCTTAATACTATCTTTGAATCATATTCTTTATATTTTAAGGACAATTTAATACGGATATTACTACTACTACACGTTATAAATTTTATGTAAGAACACACAGTGAAAATAAGCTAGGGAGGTTCTAGGAACAGCCGTCTTGATCTCTAAAAAATAAAAAAATTGAGGCAATACACATCGTTTTGACTGGAACTAACACGTGAAATTGGCATGGTTTTAAAACTTTTTACGTTCTGAAGTTGTACCTTCATGATCAGTGCGAGACAAATAGGTATTTCTGATCTGATAATTTACTGATGACGTTCGTGGTATATTGGAGAATAATGTCCGCGGCATCTCTTTGATCTCGGCAATAACTGTAGTAGAAAGTAGAAATAAAGCTCTTGTTATCGTGAATGTTGCAGGATAACCTCCTCGGTCTCGAAATATTGTTTAAAATAAAAAGGCCTCGGCTAATGCCTCGGCTTTTATATTTAGAAACAACACTTTTTGACGTCGAATGTTATTCTGCAACATTCACGATAACAAGAGCTTTATTTCGTTATATCAGTATATTTATTTATTACAGTGTTAACATGGGCTGTGTATTTCCTGGCGGAGCATCAAGATGTCCAGGATAAAGTATACAGAGAAATAAGTCAGGTGCTTGGTAACAATGATGTAGAACCAGAGACATCTAAGGATCTAGTGTATGTTTGATATATGACACTACAGTAAAACTCGGTTAAAGCGAAGTCATAGCGACTATATCCGTATAACGAATTCCTGATAATAACTACAGCGAATTCACTTTATACATTTTTTTCTTTCCACAGATGAGATAATTTTTGATAAGTGGGGCTTAAAATGAAAATACATTACTTTGATACTTTTAATAATCGGATTGTGAATTGATAAATTTATATGAAAATAGATTTGTTCAAACTATTACTCAAAATGGTAGTGCAAAAGTTTAAAACTGTAAAAAAAAAAATCGTTATAAAGGTGTTAAATTTCGTTATTAATTACCTCTACGGGACTGAAAATCAGTTCGCTATATCCGTAAATTCGTTATATCCGAATTTGTTATTACCGTAGAATTTTGCAAAGATTTGTTACGAATTTTCCCGGGCACTTGAAAAAACTTCGCTATATCCGAGAATTCGCTATACCCGTGTTTGTGCTAAACGAGTTTTACTGTATATGAATCAAGAGAAAATCTCTTAAATAAAGTTAATTTATATATGCGTGTCTGTTACAATGTTAAAAAAAGGGGGGGGGGGGGGGTTGCCATTGAATAACAGGAACAGATTTATATTTGATCTACACTCTGTTTTTCTTTTAGAGGGCAAAGTCGTCGTGGTCATTTTTTTAAGACCATATGAGTCTTCTTGAAGAGAAGAGCTCAAAACTTCCTTGTAAATTTTAACTTTATTAAAGTGAAAACAAATGATTTTTTCTAAATAAATAATAGTTTATAGCTCACCAATTCATTTTTACACTTTTAGTAAAACTCGGTTGTAGCAAAGTTCTAGGTACCAGTGGATTTACTTCGTTACATCCGTTATTCGTTATATCCGCATAACGAACTCGTAATAATGACTATAGCAAATTCACTATATACATCGTTTCTTTCTCCAGACTGCTGTTTTTGCTAATTGAAACTATGAATGAAGATACATTCTTCTGATACCTTTAATGATTGGATTGTAAATTTAAAAAAATATATTAGAAAATAAATCCATCCAAACTATTATGTTAAAAAGTAATGACAACTTTTTTGAAAGTAAAGAAATAGTAGTGTTAAATTTCGTTAATATTCACCTCTACGGGACTCAAAATCTGTTCGCTATATCCGTAAATTCGTTATAACCGTTAAAGTTTGCAAAGATTATTTAGGACTTTTGCCAGTGACTCAAAAAACTTTTCTATATTCCATATTTCGCTATATTTGTGTTCGTTTACATTTGGCTGTACTTCAACAATTTTAACTTGGATTTTTGCACTGTGTTGTATCATTCAAGATACTTTTGTATGTTGGTGTTCGTCGCCAATGAGTGAATGTTTAAGATATCATTATTGTTACAACAGTTGATTTTGTTACAGATATCTACACCAGGTAATTGATGAAACATTACGATGTTCTGTGCTAGCCCCTTGGGCCGCAAGATATCAAGATTTCGACTCAGAACTTGGAGGACATAAAATTCCTAAGAATGTAAGTCACTTGGTATTTCTTAAAAGAAAATGATTAGGAAAAGGAAATTTGGTAGGTATATACTGTAGATTCCTTATTTTACGCGAGTACTTAATTCCGCGATTCAACGATTCTCCATCAAATCGCAAAAACAATAAAATCGCGAATGTCGAAATTTTATCAAAGTTTCATGTAGTTTACATGTGTCGGAATATTAAAAGCGAGATTTGAGAATTCGCGAGACGAGCTTCTTGCGATTTTACGCTGATATTAATTCCTCGCGTTTGATAAGGAATTTACAGTATGTAGAATTATGTTCATTTTCGATTTTGATAATTCCTCTTCTCATTGAATGAATAAAGAGAGTTTTTAAATAAAACTGTGTTCGCTTATAAACAATATGCAAAATCGCTTGTTTTCTAATTTTTATCAGACCCCTGTAATCCATGCTCTTGGTGTAAGTCTGCAAAATGAAAAATATTTTCCACAACCACACAGGTGAGTGAAGCAATTAAGGATGTTATACATCAAGGAATCGTCATTTTGATTGATGGTAAAATAAGATGTTTATCGATCATTTGTCCCTTTTTAAGACATTGTTAAACAGGTTTGTGAGAGAGAATCAATATATTTAGAGTATATATTCAGTCTACACAATATTTATAATGGAGTGAAAAAAAGACATTGAATAGTATTTGTAATTTCAGGTTTGACCCGGATCGTTTCAGTCCAGAAAATTCTAAATCAAGACCATCATATGCATTCCAGCCTTTTGGATTTGCTGGCAAGAGGATATGTCCTGGATACAAATTTGCCTATGTTGAAGCAATAATTGGACTGGTCACTATTCTTAGGAAATTCAAGGTCAAAATGGTAGAGGGTCAAACGGTGACCCAGACCTTTGGCCTTGTTACTCACCCGACGGAGGAAATCTGGATTACTTTGCAAGAAAGATGAATTGTGTTTACACATGACATCACCTAATGGTTTCATCCGTCTCATTCGGACTTAGGAGCGACATCAAAATAGAAAAATGAAATTGTTTTATTAACCTTTCATTTTATTTGGTGAAAGGGGGATTTTTTATTATGTAGATTGAAATGTTTTTGGTTTTTTGTTGTGATAAAAAGATGATTATTTGAAATGTGTTTCAAAAAAGTGTTTAAAAGCCTGATTGAAATTACATGTATTATCGGTCAGCACAAGCTTACTCATAGAACGTGAAAAAATCTTAATCATTTATGCACGCAGATACATTAAAATTATATTTTCATACAAAAGAATATCAGCTCTTACCTGAAAAGTTTGATAGAATTGAAATACAAAAATCTAAAACTTTGACTTTAACTAGCTTTCTCTTAAAAAGATTTGTTCATAATTTCATCCTACTTAACCAGACATTAATGATAATTTACTTTTGTTAAACTAATATTTGCGAGGTTTCATTTTACTGTTTATTCTTGATTGTCACAAGCCAGGCAAAATTAGATAGAAATCATGAGACATTTTGACGTATCGCCAGATTGGCGTGTGCGATGCATTATGTTCAATGTTAACTACAAACCTGGTATGATGACTAATGGCGATTTTTCATCTTGTGATATGATTCCGTTTGATAAAGAATGATAATGTACATGTTTTTCTTCTAAGCAGGGATCATCTTTTAGGATCATTCCATTATAACATAACTCATGACATAAAGACGACATGACACACGAAATAACACATGGTATAATCTGTTTAAGTATTGAATGCTTCTTTTTGGATGTCGTCGGTTCTGTAACACACAAATTGAATACCGCGCGTTAGTGCCTTATGATAATATGTCTGCACCGCTTAGTGCGTTACAGGACCGACGACATCCTAAACTAAGGATTCAATGATTATATTTATATTCATTCTAATGTCTATTTGTATAAAATTAATATGTATTGTCGCTGTAAAGCCATAATTTTATATGCTCTCAGTCAGGAATATGCAACAGACAGGGACTATGGTACCCTAACAACAAAACTTTATGATAACCGCGATGACTTCAATTTTTCTATAGTCAACTTTCCTTACTTACGAGGGTTTGTTAGAACAGTTCGCGGACAAGTTAGATTGTGAGCGGACTATTTGCATGATACCATATTTAATCTTGACGTATTCTCTAAGAAATATGTAAAGATTTGTTTATTTCAAACGCACCTTAAAATATACCGATTAATTATTTTGATAAGAAATGCCTCACGGAGTTTTTGTTGTGCACGCAGAAAAATCTCCGATACAGCCCGGATCTTGCACCTGTGGATTACGCTTTATTTCCTTATCTGAAGTCAACACTGCGTGGGCAGAGATTTTCGGACCTAAATGATTAACAAAATGACACAAAAGACTTTATACAAAATTTGACAAATAATAGTGTGAACATGCGTTTTAAAATGGGTCAATGGCATGAAAAGTGTATGAACTAAAAGGTGTTAACTTTGAAAAAGAGTGAGAGGTTCAAATTGCCTTTCAGTAGTTTGACGTCACATGACGTCGTGGAAATATGAAATGGCGCTCCGTAAATCCAATTTATGTAAAATGAAAATCGCTGTATCTTTTGAAAACAACTTAATCAAATGAATTTTTCCATCCCTTTTTTCAATTGGTAGTCATTTAATAAACTTACGTCATTCTACAAAGTACACAGTAATTTTGCCGTAATTTACCTTGTCCGCGAACTTTTCTAACAACCCTCGTATATAGCAATATACCTTCATCACCTGCATATGGTGTTTTTGTCTCTCAGTTGATTCGATACGGAAGGGCATGCTCTTCGTGTGAACAGTTTCTAAGACGAGGCAAGCTACTGACAAACAAGTTGATAAAACAGGACTATCAACAGTCTCGTTTGAAGGTCATCTCTCGTAAGTTTTATGATCGATACAACGACCTTGTCAGCAAATACAATCTTCCAATGGGTCGCATGCTGACTGACTTTTTCATAATAATTGTTAAACCCTAATCACCTAATTGTCTACGAACTTTTCCGGGGTTTTTTTCCCGATTACGACAAATAGCACACGGCGGGTGTGACCGGTCAGCAGAGGATGTTCACTCCTCCTAGGCACCTGGTCCTACCTCTTTCTATTTGGAGGCCTGTGTTGCTCTGCTTTGAATTTGTATTTCGTTTTATGGATTTTTCAGATGGTTGACGGGTTGTCATTTTTTCATGCATAGAACAACAATATTAACATGTTATTTAATTCGCTTCTGCGACTAAAAAATAGTTCCAGAAACTTTCAGAGAATCATCTTTTCGTTAAGGAGAAGATATATTAAAGATTATTTTTCAAAGATTCATATCAAACTGGGTATATAAATCGAAAGTTTCATTAAATCTTACAAAAATAGATATACTCAAAACATGTGAGACGTTTATATGTGTGCTCATAGGGCATGAATTAGCAAAATGTATTCATAAAAAATTAAACGTCGCAGATTTCCATTGCAAACATAAGGGGAAAATTACACGGAATGGAAATGCATATATATTGGTATAAAAAAAAATTTCAGATATATTACTCCTAATTTTATATCAATACATGTATCTCTACAAAACATTAATTTTCCATATTTTTTTTCAACAACTAAACTATTTATCACATGTCATCAAGCAAAAGGTACAAAAAATTACTTAACCACATTACTTTGATAAGGGACCACCTTTTTTAGTGAAGAGAAGAGGAAAGTGATTAATCTGGACGGTAAACAAAGAGACATCATTATCTGTAGTGAAAATACAAGATCGATAGTTTCAAGAACAATTATGATATATATACGATGTGTACATTGAGGTTGCACCCTCATTTGTATGGATGTATGTAAGGAGGTATAAACGTGTAACGGTGTACATACAATGTATGACTGCACATAAAGATTCCGGACTGTGGCTACAGACGATACCCATTGGCAGTTTGTGAATACATCTATGCGTAGTTTGACTTAGAAACTGAACAGTTTCATAACTTCTTCAAATTTCTTTAACACGGACTGTCTTATTCCTTCCCAGAATTCCAATTCACGCTTGCGCGTAAGATTTATCCCAATTTAATTAGCCAGCCCGTGTGGGCTGACTAAACATTCAGCAGAATATTTTATTTTTAAACTCAGAACTAGTATAAAACTGAAGAAATAATGTCTTTAGTCTTTTGCTACATTAAAGCATTTTTTGTTTTTATTTTATTATATAAAAAGTGTTGGAACTGTAGAAATTCAGTATCCAAACTTTTCAAAAGCTTTGAATACCTAACCACTTAAAGATCATTTAGATTTAAATTGACACATGTTAATGAAGAGACATGATGAAGAGATTGCAAATGTGCTTACAAAATATTGGTCAATACATGCATATTCGAAAAGTAACAATATTAAGTACTAAACAAATTTAGCTTTTTATAAAGCCAAAAAGGTCGGCCAGCAGAAGATTTTAATTTTAAGTTCAAAAGTAAATGCATAAGCTATTTTGCAAAATACAATAAATATAGTCTCCAGTACAATCCTAACATGCGGGTGAACAATTACTTAGTGCACTTATTATATGACAATATGTGAAGAGACAAGCGTGCAGCAGTGTACTCTTTATAAAGTAATCTACAGCAACTATGCATTTTGTCTTAAATTGTACCTTTACTAAGATTGCTCTCTGCATACATGGTCCCTCGTCGCGAACCTCTGCCAATATGTATTCTTTTCAATCTCTTAAGAGGACCCTATCTATATAGTTAATTGAAATACACACATACACATCATTCAATTAACCATGTGAATGTATGGTCTTAATAATTTCAATAGGATTAATTTCATAGCTGAAGAATTTACAATTAAATATACATGTATTAACACTATTTGTTTCTAGTAGACACACACCCCAAGAAATTAAAATCTGTTATCCATGAAATTAAGATATGATGTGCTTTGTCGCTATGAAATGCATTTACAATACTTGTAATTAATAGAATATTTTTGGAGAGGCCAAGTTAGTATCTTTTGAAGAAAGATTTTTCAAAAGACAAGCGTGTGCAAATAGAAAATTCGGACCAGCTGCCCATTCATTTCACGGATTGTTTTGGCGTCATTAATGCCCGATTTTCATCGAACCAGCAATTCCCTGTAAATATGTTTTTTCCCATGTCACGCTCTCACAAGAACAAGCAAGATAAAAATAACGACTATGTACATTGCAAAGTGCAAATACAGCGTACACGGATATGCGACGGCCAACCTTTTTTAACTCTGTACACTTTAAAATACAATAGAATGACGTTAAATGGTTTGTTCTTGCACACTGATATGTCAGGAGGATCTGGTGGCTTATTTGTTGCCTTTCAAGCCTCTTCAATACAAATCTAATCTTAAGGATGATGTTAACTCAAAATGAATAAAAATTCCACTGATGATAACGAAAAACTAACTATTGTGTGTTATAGATCTTACATGGTAGTGTTATTCTTCACTTTGAAAAACGTAGGTCAATAACCTACTTTTTGAGCTAATGGCTATTGAATATTTTTTGGAAATTTAAGAAAAATTCCTAATACTTTTCCATTATGATTGAGATTTCTGAATTGAGAAAATTATACAAATTGCTGAACTCTTTAACAAATGAAAACAGTTTATGAACGGCAGTGACATTAAATAGATACAGAGCATTAGTTTCCATTCACAAAGATATAAACTTTTATTATTATCGTACTGCCAAAAAACATTCATTAGAAAACAAAATCTGAAAAATTTAGTTCGAATTTCCTCTGTTGTGATATAAGTTGAACTTTGTTTTAGCCTTATTCCCTATTATAGTAAAAATATCGAGTTTAATGTCAATAATGATTCATTTCATAAATACTTTTCGTGTTTAGAACTTAAACCCTGAGTAAACAACGTCCTTAAACGACATTGGACTCCATGTAGATATACAGTTTATGTTTACTTATTAGCCTATATATTTGAACCTTTGAAATATGAATTTATCTTACTCTTTTGATAAGGTCTATTTATAACTATACCTTCTACACCTCCTAACTGTAATTTAAGAATTTAACTTCTTTTTTTCTGCTATAATATTTATTCGCAAATATGAATTCTTTCCGTTTATTAATAAGCTATGGTATTTTAGATTTTATAAACAAATGAAAATAGTTCTATACCTTCCTTATATTGCTGCAAAGCTTATTTTTATACTAGCATGCGCAAATTATAACTCTCTCTCTCTCTCTCTCTCTCTCTCTCTCTCTCTCTCCTCTCTCTCTCTCTCTTAATAAGAAGCGATTTTTCATTATTTGAATTCCTTTATTTGATGTTATGTCGGTACTTTTATTATTAAGGTAACGTTTTAAACATGACCGAGCCGATAAAAACGTACGCAAATTTGATGATTATGAATTTAACTTGGTTGTAACATGAAAAAAAAATGAACTTATTATAGGTGTTCTTAGCAACTTTGCCCCACAGTTTTTGCATGAGAATATCAGATTAATCACTCAATAGGGGGCCTAATAGGAGGAAAATTGGAATCAGACTATTTTTTTTAAAAACATTTTCATACAGATATAACAGAAAGCAATGAGGCATGTGATCAATGCAGTTCATACCTGTAACTGTCCAGGTATTCACAAAGCTCAACACAAGATGTGCTATGAACTACATGACAGTACATTACTCAACAGGTCACTCTTAGATATCGGGATATAGAGAGACGAGGGAAATACGTTGTTTTTTTGTGTGCATATCTATTTAATTTGCATATCTGTAATCTTCATTTTTTTTAAATACCATGCACATTAAGAATGCTGGCAAAATATAATATGCGTACAGGCATCCACAAAGTTTAATAGGATGTGTGCCTCGAGCTATTAACACAACCTGCGGTATCAAAATATATATAGATACCAATTGTCTTTTAAAAGACGGACAATAGAAACATGTTGTACTTTGTGGCTTTTGTTGCTGTTTTCGGGTGTGGTTTATACCTGGCCGCGACTTTCATCTTTCCGGTAATATTTTTTCATTATTGTTATACTTGACCTAACAAAGGACATCCCAGTTTTCCTCTTATCACCTCCGCAATTATGTATCTATTTTTTTATTAGCAATATCATTAATATAAAATCGCAAAATTATAAACCAGAAATGTTGACATAAACTTTACGGCTTTTGTGATGTAATAATATTTTCAAACAAATCCAATATACGCGTTACTCAGCATGTGACCAACAGTGCTAACAACGTTATTGTTGGCAATCCAATCGTGTTAATTAGTTCGTGTAACGTGGGTGATTATTCGTGTAATGTGCGGGATCGTGCATGTGTCAGGAAAATTTATTGGCGTTTTTTGCAGTGCGTGATCGTTCGTGATCGTGCGGTTTTTCGTTTTGTACCCTTTTTTTTACGAAACGCAAGGATTTATTCTTTAAAAAACGACAAGTATTATTAAAACAATACAAAATTGTGAATTTAACACATTTTTATAGAAGAACATTGACAGTTATTAACATTCATGTATATGTCAGCGCTAATCTGTTAATTAATATTCTCTCTTTCGTAGTTAGATACATTTAGTAAGTAATTCGACAACTTATTCAATCCTTTGTTCGGTCGTGTTACGTTTGCATAATTTTGTAATCAGCTTATATCAAGCATCCACTGTATCGTGACACATAAATGTAATCATATTAACAAGAGCGACACGTTAAATAAATGCGGTCAAGCTTACCCATTTCCCGTTTAAAACTAAACAATTACTCCCCACGTTTTTCTTTCAAATGAGAATACGATACGCAAGCATTCCTCTCTGGTACATTGTATAAACATTCGTTAGAAATAAAAATTATTTATACGCTTTAAAATTTAGAATAAACAGAGTTAAATCAATTATGTGGTGTAAATTATGAGTGTGAAATCGAAATTCTATGGAAGAAGGTAACAATTTAACCTGCATTTCGCATAGTTAAATCGTATATAAGAGAATCGGATTACATAAACATCAACTCGTATAAAAATAACTTCGTGTAGTTTATTCATAATCTTCATTTTTTTACAGTCACCTAATTTTCTTTAATTCATGATAGAAGTTAATATTCGTTGTAGAGACAAATTAAAAAAAATTGTTTATGAATCCTATGTAAAATTGTTTACTCGTAAAATATAAAACAGTGCATGGCTTCAGCATAAAAATAAAAGCAATACGTTTCCAGAATTCTAATCTTAAAGATTAATTTTGATTTTGCGTGTTTAATGGTGTAGAATTGTTCGATTGCATATCTTATCGTTATTGTTCGTATATCGTGAAAATATAGTAAGTTAGTGATTGTCCGCGTTTCGTGCAGAATCGTTCGTGTATCGTGCGTGATCGTTCATGTATCAGAATCGTGCGTGTCGTTTGTAACGTTGCTACCACTGTATGTATCGCTTCATATGATCAAGGTCAACAGTTTATCTGCTGAGTAAACAGCTGACAAAGTTGACAGCCATATCAATGTTTACTGTTTCACATAGCTAAATGTGGTCAACAACAAATGTTGATTAAAATTTTGAATGATGAAATTTGCTTTACTTTCATAACTAAAAAACGGCTGTCATTATAAAATAGGTGTTCTTTGAGATGAAGTTTAAATATACTGAGATTTGTGTATTAATGCATCCATAACAAACGGACGGGGAGATCCCGCACGAGTGGACAAGATATTCGCAGTAGTTTAATACACACGCTGTCCAGGCTTCGTGTGCTTTGACTCCATCACACGTGTGTAATTAGGTCTTTCCACCTTTCAGATGAAAGACCTCTTGTTTTCTTTATGTTTTTATTCTTCTTCTTTTTTTCTATATACCTCGGGGTCACTTTTTTGCTATAAGGGTTATCCAAACAATTTAAACTTTATGTAATTGCTCATTAAAAGTTAGGGTACCAGTTGACCCCTTGTCAAAAAACTCTTAGAACTAACAGTTATTGCCCTTGAGAAGGAAATGCTCGTTATCGCTACTCCTCTGAAATCATCAGAGATAGAGACTTGGAACTTTTATAAATGTCTTAAGTACAAATAGAGGGTTCTTCAATCTATTCATACCGAAAGGATCCGAGGCCTCCTTCTAGCAGTTATTGCCCCTGAAAGTATTGAAACTTCGATAAAATCACTTCCAGCGTTTTAACTATCTCTCATAGAGACCTTGGACGACTTGGGATGGAAGCGGCTACCTTGGCCGAACAAAATGGCATAAAGGTCAAAGGTCAAGGTCATTTAGAAATCTTTTAATTAATGAGTTTTTAGATCTCTTTTGTCAAGAGTTGTAGAGAAAACTTTTTAATGGATGTAGTAGAACATTATAAGACATTTTGAAATATAACCACTCAGCCCCTACCTTGAAACAATTACAGAGTTATTGCCCTTTAAGAAGGAAATGCTTGTTATCGCTTCTCCTCTGAAACCATCAGAGGTAGAGACTTGAAACGTTTACCAATGTCTTTAGTACACTTAGAGGGTTTTTCAAACTATTCATACCGAAAGGATTTGAGCCCCCTTCTAGCAGTTATTGCCCCTGAAAGTATTGAAACTTGATAAATCACTTCGAACTTTTTTACTATCTATCATAGAGAGTTCGGACCACTTGGGATCGAAGCGTCTACCTTGGCCAAACAAAATTACGTAAAGGTCAAAGGTCAAATTCATTTGGAAGTCTGTTAATGAATTTTCATATCTTTTGAAATACCTAATTGTAGTACGGGTTGCTGGATTGCGTAATGTAAGGTATTCAATTTGGTCAGCCGGGTATCACATCAAATCTTGTGGTTACTCAAGTAGAACTTGTTTTTACAATCGACCCGTTCATTTTGTACAATGACAACTAGCCTCTAGAACACTCTCTTCTATTGTTAGGTTTTCTGTCTATATGCTTGTGTAAAGAATATTCACTTGACTCAGTTTTGTTCAGAGTAAGTGAAAAAAAATCAGAGAAGTAAATCAGTTGATGTTTACGATATGCAACATGGAATTCTTCAAGAAATGGCTTGAAATAAAAAAAAAAAATCTTTAAAAATTATTTATGGTCTTGCTGTTTTCCTATTTTATAGTACAACATATATCATAGGTATGATAATTTTTGGTAAACCTTATTGAGCAATCTAGCAATTCCTTAAAAATATTAAGGTGGAAAGACCTCTAATTGTTTGATAACAATTAAAGTACTAGTTTTTATTGAACTTTTACCGCGTAGATTCGTGCGGTGCTTCACTTTCCGATTTAATATCTCTCTTAGAAAAAAATTGAAAGCATGTTGAACAGAATCTGATTATGTTGATAAGTAAAGTAATCATTCTCTCAATAAAACTTAAAACCAAACTATCATCCGTTTGAACATTTATTATCATGTTTACACAATGGTAATAATATCTGAAACTCCGAAAACGAAAAATTATATTAGCATTTTTTATCTCAATTGTTGTTGGGTTTTTTTCAGAGAAGAAAGCGAAGTACAACAATACCTGGACCTAATCCAGCAACCAAAGAGTAAGTTTTGTTAATAGTCATGTCCATTCTTCTATAATTGAAATTCAAAACATGATATAATATTTTTCTTCAAAATACTGTATTTGAGCACTTATTCTCCCCTGTTTTATTTTCGCCCATTTCGCCCTCCTTCACTACGGGTGAATTTAAAACTGGGCGAATTGCATTGGCTCAAATTATATCTCTATATACATAATATAACTTGTGTCTGGGCGAATTCAAAACGGGGCGAAACTGTTTGTAAGCTAAGTGAAGAAGGACGAAAATAACCCAGGGAAAAATAACTGTATAAACATACATGTACAGTAACGTATACCCGGTTATTTCTACGATTATCCGATTTTCTTCTCTCTTTTTTTACGATAACGTTGGTTTTGCAAAACAAAATACACTGAACTCTTCGGTAAGGGGTTTGGTGGGGTTTTTTTATAGATTTTTTAGAGCACAAATATTAACATATTCCGTGTATTTATTTGTGATAACACTACGAATCGATTCTGTAACTTACAGTTCAGTAAGTTCAAATACCGTATTGCTGGGACGCAAGCAGTGTCCATATAAATAAAGAAATGAAAATCACATATTTATACCCGTAAATATTCCAATATCTAATCCTACAGTTGCTGAAAATTATATAAATATTATAAAAAAGGAATCATATATTGAATATAGTGAGGTGATCATTTCAGTCAGACGTGATTAAATCTATCATAGAGTCCTTTGGGCTTTATAAGATTTTACCCCGCCCCAACGAAAATTATTTCCTCATAATACTCAAAGAATGGTTCATTTACCTTGAATATTTTTATTTTCCAGTATGTAATCGTGGGTGAGATAAATAACTATTCAATTGTGTAGTGTATAGATTAAAATATATGTATTTCGTAGATTATTCTTTGATATATTATAGAACACAGTACAATTGCTGAAAATTACATAAATATAAGTAAGAAGAAATCATTCTTTGAATATTATTAAGCGATCAAATACGGTTGTACGAGATAAACTTTTATAACAAATGTTTTCATGGAGGATTATATAAACATTTTTAAAAATCCCTTGTCTGCTAATCTGGCACTGATAAATTTCCAAACTTTCTCAAAAAAAATTTTCTATCCAATCATAAACAATCTGTTATATTATTTACAACACAATTTCGGACTGTAAGATTAAAGATAAAACATACAATTTGTTTCTAACCCGTTTAGCAAAATTGTTAAAATGATACAAACATAGGAGTGAAAATCTATATAACAACTGCACAAAAATACCATTCATTGATTACAAAAGAGCAACACACCTTTGTTGATCTACACATTCAATAGTTATTTAGGTTATAGCATATTCTTATCACATTATTGTTGTCATACATTATTGATGTCGTACTTTTTCCACAAAGGATTTTCTCAAATCAGTTTGCAAAAGAAACGTTTTAGCTTGATATAAGCTATTGGTTAATGAATTAAGTATTGTGCAAAATAAAACAAAATAATCATTAAGAGAGGAACTATGAAACATCAAAATAGGGGTGGAAATTTAGGAGACATAGCAAAAGCAGGGAGTCTACACCAGTACCTGAATGATCTCCACAAACAATATGGCGACATCACTGCGTTCTGGATGGGCCAGGAATTCGTCGTTAGCATCTGTTCACCGGAACTGTTTAAGCAACATTCTGCAGTGTTTGATCGGCCAGGTCAGTGGTTAAAATAAACAACATATTAGTGCGTTGTTATTATTTAATTATTGGGATTTTAAAAATATACAATAAGTAATATATGCATCGTGGCAATGCACTTTGAAAAAAAATTATGCACTTTGAATGTTTATTTCAAAGTGCGGTAAATAAGGGAAGAATTCAACACACTTAATTTCTTCCTTTTTTAAATTGCGTCAAATTAGAGACCAATTCAATACACTTAATTTTATTTTTATTCTATTTGCTTTTTTTTTCAAAGTGCGTTAATGTCTACGATATTGAAGCAGCTTGAAAAAAAACCGCGTTGAACTGGTCCCAATGTTAACGCAATTTTTTCTTCAAAGTACGTTGAAACGATGCTCACTGATTCTAATTTTCAGTAACGGTTTAAATTAATTTAATATTTTAGTAGGATGTTATTTAATATGGATCTCTTTAAGGAATAAGAATTGTTTTTCGATTTCTGTGCTTGACTATGTACCGACAGTAATTGATTTCTGCATAAACGACTACTTATATTAACAGTGTGTTTCATTAGTGGACTTCTTTTTAGATATGTACGTCCAATGGAAATTCTTGACACCTCTAGATTTTTTACATCCTGCAAACCCCGCTTGTGCCTAAAATTGCGTTTGTCCTTTAAGCGCGGATTCATTTTTGTTTCTAGGGATGGTCCGAGGGGTTAATTTCTCTCCATGAGGGGGGGGGGGGGTCCAATAAATAATTACGACACTTTTCTGCGTAAATTTATGAAATTCGAAATTTCCAAGATTACTCAATCTAGATCCGGGCATTGATATTTAAAGTAATGCAGACTGAATTACAACACGGCACAAAACAACGCCATGTAATCCTGTTGAACACACTCATTTTAAGCTATTTGCCTACGATAAGAATTTTCAAAAAGATAATTAATGAAACAAAAATGGATTTGTATTTCTAGCACATACGAAGACAGTGGTAAATGATGTTAATACTTATGTTGACCGCTATACTTAATGATTATATGCATTTTGCAAATAATACAATAATATTTTGGTTTTTTTTTTCCTTTACAGTATCCCTATATAAATTGATTGAACCTCTTATTGGAGAAAAATCCATACAATATGCAAACAAAGAAGATGGGAAGAACCGACGAAAGCAGTACAATACCGTCTTCAATCAAAACTACTTACATCATTATTATGCAAGAATTCAGGAAGTAAAAAAATAAGTTTCTTTCATTTTTCTTCTTTATCTGAAGTTGAAAATTAGCTAGAGAAATGTATAACAAGGTTTATTTTTTTGTTTTCTGGCAGATTAAATATTATTGAGTTTGTCTTTTTTTTTGAATTTTAAATTAATAAGGTTTTTTTTAACACAATTATAAAGGATGGTGGCAAAACACTGTAAATAATTACGCACTTTGAAAAAAAAATCGAAGTGAGTTGAATATTAGATTCTGGATCACACATAACTTCTGTTTTTCACTTTTGGAGGAGTCGGACGATTTGGTTAAGCAGTGGTCCACTTTACCCAAAGAAGAACACGTCCCTGTAGCCCGGTATATGGTTGCCTTTGCCTTAAAGCTGGGCTTGGTCAACCTGTTTGACAGCCATGCGTTTACAGATGAGGAGATCCTAGAAATCAGACATAATTATGACATAGTATGTGCTTACATTAACCTATGCAAACGTTTTATTTTGAAATTTGAAATTCACGACAAAATTAATACAAAATTAAATTCGCACTGTCTTATTTCCGTCTTTTTTTTTTTTTAGGAACTAATATTTTCCTGTTTACAGTATACCTTTGGATATGTGCTTATATGTAAATGTTTTTATATTATATCTTTTTGTAGGCATGGGCTGAAATTGAAAGGCGGCTAGTAGATATTCCCGAAAAAGGAAGTCCAAGAATTAAAGCCTTTGAAGACGGTATGATGAAATATTACTGGTCCCTTTTGACAAAAACAATAGAATTTAAGGTGGTTAACTACAATTCTAAAAAGTATCTCATAAATGCAAAAAATAATTTTTAAAAAATAGTCAAATAGGAGAGGAGATATGAAAATTTGGAGACAAAGATATGGTTTACAAAATTTCAATTTAATAAATAAAAACAAAAACGAAAGGTAGATTCGATATCGGATACTGCATTTCGAGTCTATAACCACTGCGCCATGATGAATTACAACCAAATCGATTTGATACTAAAGATCTAACGAAACATATTGATAGCTATTTTATTCAATTAAAAAGATTTTGTTAACAGATTTTGAAATGTTGTAATACTGGTACAAAGAATCTGATCTGTTGCATCAAACGTTACAATAAGTATGATTTAGACATCTAAAAATTACCTTTTTATCGATAACAACATGCGTATACCTAAAACCAATTCTATTTAAACGAGTGCATCATGTAAGGACTACCTACATAATAATGATATGAGTAAACACCTTTTTTTACCTTAGCTAAAAGAAAGCTCTATGCGTTGGTAGACAAGGTGTTATCCAACCGTAAACAGCTACGAAAAGACACGGATGATGCTTTGTTAATTGACGTCCTCCTAGATAGTACAGGCGACAAGGAACTGATAGCAAGCGACGCGTTAACGTTCGTTATAGGAAGCTTCCATACCACAGGGAATTGTAAGATACTTGGATTACCAAATGTATTATACTGTGCATCTTGGTGCTCTAGAACTTTTCAACTTTTCATACAATTTCATTTTGCATGCTTTTTTTATATCCTTATATTTAATTGGCTAAGGCCCTTTTGTAATCCTTTTTATGTTATTTACTTGCATTTGTACACACAACATTAAGGAATAGACAAAAATAGGCCATGCCTGCTGTCTGATCCTATTTAATTTTTAATAAGATATTGTTTAAAGTTAAACACACTAAAAAATTTTGTCCTTTAAATGGATTGTTTATTGAAATTTGTATTGTGAATTTTGTCTACACATACATGTATTCATATTCATTCACTGGTATTGGTTGAATGCGGAGATCTGGATATAAAAAAAGCACAAACTTTTTGTGTATGCTTCAATGATTCCAAAAATAACAGGCATTCTGAGAGAATTGCATAAGCAATACACGTCTCCTACCGGTTTGTGGAAATTGTGAAAACTATGAACTGTTATGCAGAATATCGAACCCGAACAGTAAAAAAATTGAATATAAAAAATTAATTTTCTCGAAAATATGTCAACAAGACGCTACAAAAGTGAAAACTTGATCTAGTTTGACATTTTGAAGCTGCTCAGCAAATTTCATATTATTCCTCAAACGCATAAAAGTGTGGAAAACTGAAGTGGGACAGACAGACAGACGGACGGACAGACAGACAGACGGGCCGACGGACGGACGGACGGACGGACGGACAGACGGACAGACAGACAGACAGACAGACGGACTGACGGACGCAGAGGAAAGCTATAGTTCTCTCCGGTGAAAACCGGTAGGGGAACTAAAAACGAAACACCAATAGGGTAGAACGAATGTTTCGATATTATTAAGGTCTTCCGTTTCCAACGGAAGACCTTATTGTTTTCGTACTGTTTCTTATTATTATTATTATTATTATTATTATTTTTTTTTTCCACGAATTTTGTGCACGCGATTTCTCGAAAACTATTCGGCCGATTTCGACCATTTTTTCTCAGATGATAGCCAGTGGTCATAATTTTAGAAGTTTTTTGAAATTTTGAAATCGGCACTTCCGGTTCCGATTTACGGCCGATTTTGTCAGTTTTTACGACCCATTTTGTGCAGACATAAACTCAGAGACTATCAGAGATAGGAATATGAAATTTTCAGGATAGGTAGACCATAGGTTGAAATTGTGCACAATGTAGTTTTTTGGCGCCAGTGGCGCCATTTCTATGAGCTCGCCTAGGCTCGAAAATTGGGTACGAATTTCGAATCAAATTTTTCATACGTTTTAATCTGTATCTTTTTATGAGTTGATATTTTGTTAAAACATATATAACAAAAAAGGTAGATAATCCAAAGTTCTTTTCAACAAAATCAAGAAATAGGGGCTGGCCCCTTAAATTAGGGGCCAAGACACTCATAAACTCTATTACAAATAACATAAAAACGATAAAGATTTTGTAATGCATTATAGAAGCAAAGTTGTTGAACGTACCAATATCTCTTAGGAAAAAAATATTGCCACGCCCATTTATTACGTAAATAGGGATTTTTAGGGGCCAAAGTACTTAAACTTTGACGAAAAATAACTAGAGAAGTATACATATTTTGTTAGACATCATAGAAGAGAAAATGTTTGAATAAATGATTTAAATTGATTCCACATATCAAAACACGCATTTCTGTCCCCATTAAGGATCTAGAGGGCTGGCCCCTAAAATATTCAATCATTTGTATCTCAAAAGTGATCAACAATTTTAGATGGATGTAAGAACAAAAAATGTTAGTATTCATGAGACCTTTCGTATAAAATCAAGAAAAAGGGGCTGGCCCCTTTTTTTAGGGGCCAAGGCACTCATAAACTCTATTACAAATAACTTAAAAACGATAAGATTTTGTAATGCATTATAGAAGCAAAGTTGTTGATCGTACCAATATCTATTAGGAAAAATCATTGCCACGCCCATTTATTACGTAAATAGGGATTATTAGGGGCCAAAGTACTTCAACTTGAACGAAAAATAACTAGAGAAGTAGAAATATTCTGTTAGAAATCATAGAAGAGAAAATGTTTGAATAAATGATTTAAATTGATTCCACTTATCAAAACACGAATTTCTGTCCCCATTAAGGATCTAGAGGGCTGGCCCCTAAAATAATCAATCATTTGTATCTCAGAAATGATCAACAATTTTACATGGGTGTAAGAACAAAAAATATTTGTATTCATGAGACCTTTCGTATAAAATCAAGAAAAAGGGGCTGGCCCCTTTTTTTAGAGGCCAAGGCACTCTTAAACTCTATTACAAATAACTTTAAAACGATAAAGATTTTGTAATGCATTATAGAAGCAAAGTTGTTGATCGTACTAATATCTATTAGAAAAAAATATTGCCAAGCCCATTTATTACGTAATTAGGGATTTTTAGGGGCCAAAGAACTTAAACTTTGACGCAATATAACTAGAGAAGTAGAAATATTTTGTTAGACATCATAGAAGAGAAAATGTTTGAATTTATGATTTAAATAGATTCCACATGTGAAAACACGAATTTCTGTCCCCATTAAGGATCTAGAGGGCTGGCCCCTAAAATATCCAATCATTTGTATCTCAAAAATGAACAACAATTTTAGATGCATGTAAGAACAAAATATGTTAGTATTCGTGAGACCTTTCGAATAAACGGAAGAAAAAGGGGCTGGCCCCTTCAATTAGGGACCAAGACACTGGTAAAGTCTTTTACACATACCTTAAAAACGATGAAGATTTTGTATAATATTATAGAAACAAAGTTGTTGATCGAAACAATATCAGTTTGTAAAACTCATTGCCCGACCAACTGATGACGTATTTATGGATTTTCAGGGACTAAAACCTTAAATCTTTAATGTGCTGTATCTGAAAAAGCAAAACACTTTGTAAAGCATTTTAAAGGATATTGACAATCGTATACATTATCTAAAAGGAAGTGGTTGAGGGAGAATTCTGAAATTTCATTGATATTTTAAACGAATCGTTTAAAAAATTGAACGGAAGACCTACTCGTTACTCGTAACGAGATCGTATCTAGTTTTTTTTATTATTACATTTATTGCCAAGATCAAATGAAAACCGCGAACATTATTTTCCAATATACCACGAACGTCATCAGTAATTTATCAGATCGGAATTACCTATTTCTCTTGCTCTGATCATGAAAGTGCAACTTCAAACCGTAAAAGGTTTAAAAACCATGTCAATTTAATGTGTTAGTTCCAGTCACAATGATGTGTATTGCCTCAAATGTTTATTTTTTTTAGAGATCAATGCGGCTGTTTCTAGGACCTCCCTAGCTCATTTTCACTGCGTGTTTTTACATAAAATATATAGCGTGTAGAAGAAGTAATAAGCATAATAATCTGCCTTAAATTATTAGGAATATGATTTAAAAAATAGTTTAGAAATAAGTGAAGAGTTTTAAAAATCCAAAGAAAAATTCTGTCGTCTGCATGTGATTTCCTTGATCCATACACATGTAAACATAACTAACAAAACCGTTGGGGTTACACGGAACAAAATTCGTCAAAATGATCTGTAACGCCTCTACATAGGAAAGACGACCTTTAGATATTCTGGGCTGTTAGTACAATAGAAATAAAGTTTTTGTTATCGTGAATATTGCAGAATAAGCTCCTCGGCTTTTATATGTCAAAACAACATTTCTCAACATCGGAGGTTATTCTAGATCTGCAACATTCACAAAAACTCGTACTTTATTTCTTAAATATATTACATAAATATCGGTATGCTATTTATTTATTCCAGTGTTAACATGGGCTGTGTATTTCCTGGCGGAGCATCAAGATGTCCAGGATAAAGTATACAGGGAAATAAGTCAGGTGCCTGGTAACAATGATGTAGAACCAGAGACATCTAAGGATCTAGTGTATGTTTAGTAACTATATGACTTCATGAATCAAGAGAAAATCTCTAAAAGAAAGGAAATGCATACATGCATGTCTGCCTCAATAAAAAAGTTTTTTTGCCATTGAATAACAGGAACGGCATTATTTTTTATTTAAACTCTGTTTTCCTTTTAGAGAGCAAAATTGTGGTCATTTTTGTAGACCACATGCATCTTCTGAAAGAGAAGGGTTTAAAACTTTCTTTTAAATTTTAAATTTATCATAGTGAAAATAAATACATTTTTTCTAAATCGATAAAAGTTTATAGCTAACCAATTCATTTTTACAAATACAGTGAAGCTCGGTTACAGCGAAGTCCTAGGTACCAGTGGATTTGCTTCGTTATATCCTTAATTCGTTATATCCGTATAACGAAATCGTAATAATAACTATAGCGAATTCACTATATACATGTTTTCTTTCACCAGACTGCAGTTTTTGCTTATTAAGCTTAGAATGAAAAAACATTCTTTTGATACCTTTAATGATTGGATTGTAAATTAAAAAAAAAATAGAAAAATAAATCCATCCAAACTATTATGTTAAAAAGTAGTGAAAACTTTTTAACTGTAAAGAAATTCGCTATAGTAGTGTTAAATTTCGTTATTATTCACCTCTACGGGACTCAAAATCATTTCGCTATATCCGTAAATTCTTTATATCCGAATTTGTTATAACCGTAAAATTTTGCAAAGATTATATTGCCGGGGATTAAAAAAAACTTGTATCCGACATTTCGCTATATCCTTGTTCGTAAACAACCAATGTTAACTTGGTTTTTGCAGTGTGTTGTATCATTAAAGATACTTGTGTATGTTGGTGTTCTGCGCCAATGAATGAATGTTCCTGATATTATTATTGCTACAACAGTTGATGTTGTTACAGATATCTACACCAGGTAATTGATGAGACATTACGATGTTCAGTGCTAGCCCCCTGGGTCGCAAGATATCAAGATTTCGACTCAGAACTTGGAGGATATAAAATTCCTAAGAATGTAAGTCACTGGGTATTTCCTTAAAGAATATGATTAGGAAAGGGAAATTTGATAGGTATATATGTAGAATTTTGCTCGTTGTCGATATTTGACAATTCCTCTTCTCATTAAATAAATAAAGAGACTTTTTAAATATAACTGTGTTCGCTGATAAACGATATGCTTAATAACCATTTGTTTTCTGATTTTTATTAGACCCCTGTTATCCATGCTCTTGGTGTAAGTCTGCAAAATGAAAAATACTTTCCTCAACCACACAGGTGAGTGAAGGAATGAGGAATTTTAGACATCAAGGAATCGTCATTTTGATTGATGTCGATGTAAAATGTATACCGGTAATTTGTCCCTTTTTAAAGACATTGTTAAACATGATTGTTAGAGAGAATCAATATATTTAACAATCAACATATTTAAAGGATATATTCAGTCTCCATAAAAATATACCAGTTATCATGGAGTGAAAAAGGTTTTTAAGTAGTATTTGTCTTTTCAGGTTTGACCCGGATCGTTTCAGTCCTGAAAATTCAAAATCCAGACCAACATTTGCATTCCAGCCTTTTGGATTTGCTGGCAAGAGGATATGTCCTGGATACAAATTTGCATATGTTGAAGCAATAATTGGACTGGTCACTATTCTTAGGAAATTCAAGGTCAAAATGGTAGAGGGTCAAACGGTGACCCAGACCTTTGGCTTTGTTACTCACCCAACGGAGGAAATTTGGATTACTTTGCAAGAAAGATAAAATGTGCTTACATATCATATCACCTAATGGTTTCATCTGTATCATCAGGACTTAAAGACCTCATCAAAATAAAAAAAAATAATAAAGATGTCTAATTAATCTTTTATTTTATCTCGTGAAAGGGTGATATTTTCATTATGTGTATATAATTATTTTTGTTGTTTTTGTGATAAAAAATGATAATTGGAAATGTGTTCAGTTTTATTCACTAAATTTATTTTTAAGTTTCCAATTTTTCTTTGCAAAATTTCACGCTCTTCTTTCCTCTCCTTCTAAATTACGTCTTCTGCTTCGTTTTTTCTTCTGTTTGTTCTGCAGATAGAAAGATTTTTGTATTTTTGATACTCAGCCATTAAACTTTATATTATTCGTATTATGTATATTTTCGTAAATTGGTATTCTCAATGTAGCAGCACCAGCTCATTTTCAGAATGTGAAAAAAATCTAATCCTGTATATACGCAGAAACACTGAGGTTATATTTTCATACAAAAATATATCAGCTCCTACCTGAAAAGTTAGATTTTTAATGCAAAATCTAAAACTTCGACCTGTTTTTTTCTTAGTTTTCTTTTAAATAGATTTGTTTTTACTTTTATCATGTTTAACCAGATATCAATTATACTTTAACTTTGTTGCGATATTTCATTTTACTGTTTTTTTTAGATTGTTATATGTCAGGCAAAATAAGATAGAATTCATGAGACGTTTTCTGGACGTATCGCAAGATTGGCGTGTGTAATGCATGCTTTTTAGCTCACCTGAGCCAAAGGATAGTGAGCTTTTCTGATCACAATTTGTCCGTTGTCTGTCGTCGTTGTCGTTGTCGTCGTCGTCGTCGTAAACTTTTCACATTTTCATCTTCTTCTCAAGAACCACTGGGCAGATTTCAACCAAATTTAGCACAAAGCACCACTAGATGAAGGGGATTCAAGTTTGTTCAAATGAAGGGCCACGCCCTTTTTAAAGGGGAGATAATTGAGAATTAATGAAAATTTGTTGGTATTTTTAAAAAAATCTTCTTCTCAAAAACTATTAGGCCGGTAAAGCTAAAACTTGTGTGGAGGCATCATCAGGTAGTGTAGATTCAAGTTTGTTCAAATCCTGGTCCCCGGGGGTAGGGTGGGGCAAAAATTGGGGGATCAAGTTTTACATAGGAATATATAGAGAAAATCTTTAAAAAATTTCTTCTCAAAAACTATTAGGCCAGAAAAGCTCAAATTTGAGTGGATGCATCCTCATGTAATGTAGATTCAAGTTTGTTGAAATGATGGTCCCCGGGGGTAGGGTGGGGCCACAATTGGGGGATCAAGTTTTAAATAGGAATATATAGATAAAAATCTTTAAAAATCTTCTTCTCAAAAACTATTTGGCCAGGAAAGCTCAACTTTGAGTGGAGGCATCATCAGGTAGTGTAGATTCAAGTTTGTTCAAATGATGGTCCCCGGGGGTAGGGTGGGGCCACAATATGGGGATCAAGTTTTAAATAGGAATATATAGATAAAAATCTTTAAAAATCTTCTTCTCAAAAACTATTTGGCCAGGAAAGCTCAACTTTGAGTGGAGGCATCATCAGGTAGTGTAGATTCAAGTTTGTTCAAATGATGGTCCCCGGGGGTAGGGTGGGGCCACAATTGGGGGATCAAGTTTTACATAGGAATATATAGAGAAAATCTTTAAAAATCTTCTTCTCAAAAACTATTAGGCCAGAAAAACTCAAATTAAAATGGAAGCATCCTCAGGAAGTGTAGATTCAAGTTTGTTCGAATCATGGTCAACGGGTGTAGGGTGAGGCCACAATTGGGGGATCAAGTTTTAAATAGGAATATATAGAGAAAATCTTTAAAAATTTTCTTCTCAAAAACTATTAGGCCAGGAAAGCTCAACTTTGAGTGGAGGCATCATCAGGTAGTGTTGATTCAAGTTTGTTCAAATGATGGTCCCCGGGGGTAGGGTGGGGCCACAATTGGGGGATCAAGTTTTACATAGGAATATATAGAGAAAATCTTTAAAAATCTTCTTCTCAAAAACTATTAGGCCAGAAAAGCTCAAATTAAAATGGAAGCATCCTCATATAGTGTAGATTCAAGTTTGTTCAAATGATGGTCCCCGGGGGTAGGGTGGGGCCACAATTGGGGGATCAAGTTTTACATAGGAATATATAGAGAAAATCTTTAAAAATCTTCTTCTCAAAAACTGTTTGGCCAGAAAAGCTCAAATTAAAATGGAAGCATCCTCAGGAAGTGTAGATTCATGTTTGTTCAAATCCTGGTCCCCGGGGGTAGGGTGGGGCCACAATTGGGGGATCAAGTTTTACATAGGAATATATAGAGAAAATCTTTTAAACAATTTCTTTTAAAAACTATTAGGCCAGAAAAGCTCAAATTAAAATGGAAGCATCCTCAGGAAGTGTTGATTCAAGTTTGTTCAAATGATGGTCCCCGGGGGTAGGGTGAGGCCACAATTGGGGGATCAAGTTTTACAATCCTGAAAAATATTCTGGGAAAGTTTTCGGTCCAAAACTCAGTACTTAGTGTGAAAGCACAGGCTATGAGATTAAAGGTAGATTTAAGTTTGATGAAACCATGATTCCCTCGAGAATAGTTGGGCCACGAAATGGGGAGGGGGGGGGGTTATAGGAATACAGAAAAATCTTCTTACAGGTACAACAACAAAAGGGGCTTTACTAAAAAATAAGAGGTGGATAAAAATTGGCAGATTTTCAATTTTTTTTAACAAGATCTACTGTACTCAGTTGTCAAGATATTTTGATACTGTAATGCTAATTTGATCAGAATCAAGGCAATGGTTGCTCAGGTGAGCGTTGTGGCCCCTGGGCCTCTTGTTTTATGTTAACTACAGACCTGGTATGATGACTGATGGCTATGTTTCATTCTGTGATACGGTTCTGTTTGATAAAGAATGGTGATTTCAGTGTTTTTCCTCATTGAGTTTTAAACTGTGAAATTTAAAATTGGCCAAATCATAAAGATATTTTAGGTTTGACTGCATTAACAGAAAATTCTCCGCCATATATCCAATAATTTTTTTCTATGATACACGGGTACCTCTATTTACATTAAAGCCCACGTGCTCTCTAGGAACAACACCCAAAATATACATCTATCACTTCTTCAATTCCATCTAAGGAACTGACACATGATCGCTTGAAAATTAAAAGCACGGGACGCTTTAAAGGGGCATGCTCAGGATTTTAGTCAAATTTTATTTTTTCGTATTTCAATGATTACAATGCTTCAGTAAAGCATATTTAATAGGCAACCAAAATTTGAGTGTCATTCGTTGAGATATTAGTGAGTTTCAGAGCTTGCAATTCTTTGCTACGTAAACAAAGCATTTGTTTCACTGAGAGATTTGCAAAAATTAGAAAAATCTGTTTATCCCAATTATTAAGAGATTGCCTATTGAATCCCACTACCGAAAGTTAATCTAGATAAAAAAAATCAAACAAATTAACCACAATTATCGACACAACGAAGATTTGCACAGAATGATTGACATAATCATCGCAAAGTTGAAATCTAATCGTAAAGAAAGAACGTCAAACACCGGGGATCCATGAATAAAGATTAAGATAAAATCACGTACAGAGTGTCTAAAAGTAAACAAAGCATCGCTGACATGGAAATCCAGACATTACTAACATCAAATGATGTTAGCCTTTTCTATGAATACAAATCTAAGAACGCTGAATTTGGGAGATGGCACTCTAAAATTACGGATACTTTACCTAGTTTGTTTCCTCAGAAGATGGACAAAAACAAAAACAACATTTTGGTTCTCTTTCAATAGTTACTATTCAGATAGTTAAAGATTGATTCAAAATAGTTGTTCCATGTGCTTTGTCCGTTCCCTCATACAGTTTCAGTATCGAATTATTGATGTCAATCCAAACCAAATCAGGCTAATAGCCATGGTAGCAGTAACAAAGACTGGGAACCCGGTTTATACTAATGATTTTGATAGAAGACTTTTTAGTGTAAACAAAGTGAAAACTGTGAAGATACACAAATCAATCAAAATACACCATTGTAAATCTCGCAGTGTCTGTAGTCCTCCTTCTTGAGATGAATAGTGTTGATGAACAACAAACAAAAGTAATGCAGTAATCTTGCTACTCAGAAAAACGAAGTTTTCAGTTAATTGAGATATGAATACCTCTCTTTTTACTATAGGTTGTGGTTGTTGCAATAGTGAGAACAAAAACCTAGATATATGTGTGTATCTGAATGGGGACCCCGTGCGGGAGTGGTTGTCAATCATGCCAGAAAGTATCAGTTTACCTACACTGGTCTTTCCTACTAAGGAATCATTTTATCCCTCTGGAAATGGATGGTCAGAGTTATATAATGGTAGCAGATGTGGCAACAGCCATATCCACATCATGGATGAGGACGGACAGTTCCTCCGCTATATTGACAACTGTGATTAACAGTTATCATGATCCATACGGTATAGGTGTGAATACAAGATGTACAACCTCTTTTGGCTGAAAATAGCACGGATAAAGTGAAGACAATCCAGTTCTAACTATAACAAGTAAACAAACTGTTCCTTATTTCTTGAAATTGACAGCACAGTGACCAGCTGATTATATTTGAATACAGACTGAGAATAAAGCAAAAAGTGTGGACCTTGTTTATACTGATAACTTTGATAGAAGTGTGAAAAAGGTGAAATTGATACATTGTATTTCAGGAGCATCATTATTTTGCATTGGCAAATTCTTTTCTTTTTTTTTTTTTGTTAAATTGAAATAATTTTACAAAAATCTTATGTATCTTATTTTTAAACGTAAATATAAGTTATCAACAGCAATGTTGAAAGTTCACCGGGATATGAATTTGGTTGGTACGCTGATCAAATTTTCTGAGAAGCCCATCAGGCTTCACATGGTTTGATAACGTGACCAATCAAGGTCATATCCCTGTGATCCTTTTAAATTGTTGTTTATTCCTAACTGATATCCTCTTCTACTAAAAAAAGATTAAATTACATCCATTGGTCAACTCGCGACTTAAATTCGTTTTAACATATTCAAGAATCCGTATCAAATTCAAAAATAGTTTTGATAGGTCCTAAATGGGCTTCCCTAGGAATATGAATGATATAAACACCTTCATTTTCCGGTTTTTTATATGACATCATCACCATATGCATTTGCAAAGGGTTTTTTTCAGTGAAATAATTTGAAATGTTTACATGCTTACTGGCACTGTGAGTTTATCTTTATATATTGTTGATTAAAAAAGCGCATTTTATATTTTTGTTAATAAACAAATTTGTTGACATCAACAAAATATGCAGCGCATAATACGACAACCATTCTATTGGTGAACATTACGAGACTGGTTAGTTGATAAATTATATAAAAAGAAAAAAAAATATTGATGCCAAAGATATTATCTAATGGTGTGACTTTCAATAAGCTTTTTTGTGGGTAAAAATTTTGTTAGTTTTTTTTTTTTTTTTCATTTTCTCAATTTCAATTTTGTACATTTTTTTAATTCAAGCCTTTATTGATATTCATTTTTTTTGTCATATAGAAGAATGAATTTTGTTTTGTTTTCTTTTTGTTTGTGTGTTTTTGTGTATGTTTGTTTCCTTTTCTTCGTTTTTAGGGGGGTGTAGAGTGTGGTTATTTTTGTTTTCTTGGTTTAATTCATTTTGTTTGTTTGGTTTGGTTTGTCAGGGGTTTTGTTTTGTTTTGTTTTTTGTTTTTTTTTTGCTGATAGGAGAGTTATTTGTTTCTTAATTTTTTTTATTTTGGTTATTCTATGGGGATATATTATTGAAACATTGCAGGCAAAGCTTAACAAAATAACTTTATTTAGTTTGTTTGACACTAGGGGTGGAAATTTACCAGATATAACTAAAGCAGGAAGTCTATTTGAGTATATGACCAATCTCCACAAACAATATGGCGACATCACTGCGTTCTGGATGGGCCAGGAATTCGTCGTTAACATCTGTTCACCTGAGTTGTTCAAGCAACATTCCAATGTTTTTGATCGACCAAGTCAGTGAACCAAATTGTTTTGGGTGCTTTATTTTATTATTAGATACTACCAATATTATTACTTTAATATTCATTCAACAAAATATGCTTATAAGTTCTAAGCATCGTCATGTGTATCCAAAGATCTAAATATCACTTAATAAAAGCTCTTTTAGTACATTTGATGATTTCTATTATAATCGTTATCATCATTGTCGTATTTCATCTGTTTTGTTAGTAAGGCTAATAGTGTATCAATTAGAAATATCGAACAACAAACCTGCACGACTCTTCTCCTTTATTTTCACAGCGTCCCCAATCAAATTGTTTGAGCGTCTTCTTGGAGAAAAATCCCTTCTGTTTGCGAACAAAGAAGATGGGAAAAACCGACGGAAACTGTACAATACAGTCTTCAATCAAAATTCTTACATCATTATTATGCAGCATCCATGAGGTAAATATGTCGGAAGAGAAAATAAAGCGTTCTTTTTTTTATACTGAAAATGAAAACCATTTTACTGAATTTTTGGCATGTAAATATACATGTATTTGCTGCTGTTTGCTGATATCTATTGTTTTAAAAGATACACACATTTATTTTTTCCTGTTTATATTAGGGGTGGGTTATGTATGTGGGCTTTTTATTTGAATTTCAAAAATTCTTTTTGTCTAGTAAATATAAATTGCAATCAATTATGGTCCTTTTGAAAACAAAACGCCGCATAAAATAAAGTTATACAGATGTATGCTTCGCTTTAATAAAAATTCTTGTTTCGCCCTTTCTTTAAAGGAGTCGGACAAATTGGTTGCTAAATGGTCAAGTTTACCCGGAGAAGAGCATGTGCCTGTAGCCCGTTACATGACAGACTTCTCTTTCAAGCTAGCACTATTCAGCCGGTTTGGAAGCCATGCTTTTACCGATGAGGATATTCTTGGAAATCAGGCATTATTATGACATAGTATGTGCGTATCTAAACCTACGAAAAACTTCCTATTGTTAAGAAGGCTGGAAGGTCAACAAGCTAATCAACAGATCATTCTTCAATTTTTTAGATATGATTTGTTCAGATTTAAACTATCCCTTTTCGAAAGAAAAAATTTAAGTATAAACCTATTTTTCTAAATTACTTAAAGATATGGATTTATTGCATGTTTTTTTTTTTTTAAATGACATATAAATAAATTTAGATGAACAAAATCAAACTTTTGAATACATAATCTTGAAAACTCCCTCCAGTATTCGAATCTGGAACCTTTGGGTCGATAGATCGAAACTACATCCTTTGTGCCACAGAGATAAACACCAAATATCGGTAATACATGATTGTATAAAATATTTCACAATATGTTAAAATCGCCATGTTGTGACGTACTGTCATAAAAGTAGATGTCGTCGGGTAACGAAGATCCTTAATTAGGATATCTTTAGATGCAGGTCTTCTTTTAATTGAGATAAAGATGGTCTAAAATGGTCATGGCCACCCAGCCCTTAAACAGTCAATAGTTACTGATTTTAGACGATGATGCTAACATGTAGGTCAGAATCAAAACTGATGCGACGATTATTGATATTAATGCTTATTTTTTAGACATGGGGTGAATAAGAAAGACAATTAGTAGATATTCCTGAAAAAGGAAGTCTAAGAATCAAGGCCTTTCAAGACGGTAGCATACAATGAATATTGCCTCTTTATCAAAAAGAGTTTGACCATTGTACATGTATCAACTATTGACCGATTTTAATATATGAAAACAATCTCTTTTAAGCTAAAAAGAAGCTTTATGTGCTGATAGACCGGGCGGTATCCAATCGTAAACAGCTTCGTAATGACACGGATGATGTTTTGTTGGTAGACGTTCTACTGGACAGTACAGACGATAGGGAGCTGATAGCAAATGATGCAATAATGTTCTTTATCGGAGGCTTTCTTAACATAGAGAATTGTAAGATAGAGCGATAAACGTCTGTGGATTCTCTTATTTCCCAAGATTGGTTTTTGGGTTGTTGTTTTTCTTTTTCATTTATAATAACTATACTCAAAATTTTATTGAATTTTAGTGTTAACATGGGCTGTGTATTTCCTAGCCACACATCAAGATGTCCAGGATAAAGTATACAGAGAAGTGAGGCAGGTGCTTGGTGATGATGATGTTGAACCAAGTTCAATGAAGGATCTAGTGTGAGTTGAATGTATATGCATAAAAACACAAAAAAACATTACGAGTTTAGCCTCTATTATAAAATATTGCTATGCATCATTTGCCAAATCATATTTTTATTGAATTGTTTAATTTCACGATAACAGAGTCATTCGATGTTCATCATCACATTGCAACACACAAGTCATTGGGATGTGGTGTGCTGATCAGGTATACTTGAAATATTGAGCTCAGGGTTTGCTGCAACAGTTGGTGTATATTTCAGATATAGGGCTTGCTGTAAAAGGTGGTGTTTATTTTACATATAGGGTTTGCTGTAACAGTTGGTTTTATTTCAGATATATACACCAGGTAATTGATAAGACATTGCGGTAGTCTAGGCTTACCCCGTGGGTCGTAAGATACCAGGATTTTGATTCAGAACTTGGGGGACATAAAATTCCTAAAAACGTATGACACTGTGTACTCTCATTGAACAAAATTTTTTCGAATAAGTTATGAGAATTGTATATGCATTTAAAGAACTTTTCGGAAAAATGAATTTTCAATGTGTATTTACTCATTAGTGAAGGATTCTGATACGATAACCAATGTGTCTCACTTCTGTAAACGACACAGCACTGTTTGTTTACTTTTTGTGTAGACCCCTGTTTTCCAAGCCCTGGGTGTATGTCTGCACAATGAAAAATATTTATACAACCAGACAAGTGAGTTAAGCAATTTATCTTAAATGGTATGTATCAAAGTTATATTTTTATCTTGTGTGTTGTCAACGGTTTTGTAATGATACACAGACAATATATTGAAGAAAAAAATAATCTACAGCACATTTTGTAGATTTCTTATTAACACGGGTAAAATCGTGGGAAAAACACTCGAGGATGTTAAAACCTTACTTTTATTTTTCAGACATTTTTGAACTATTTTAAATTCTATCAAAAATTGGTTCTCGCGATTTTAAATATATGCGATTTAATACAAGACCTCAGAATCGCGGAATTAAGTACCCGCGTTGTTGCAAAGCATTGTCGATAATTGATACTTTTATATATAAACTTCTGCGACGTTTTATAACGTTACTCACTTGATCGATGAAAATATACGACTGGAAAATGTTGTCACGTGAATGTTAAAAAAGCTATACATATAATTCAATGTATTGTCAGGCAAACAGGTATCACTTTTGTACTAAGGCCAATCAGTTATTTTCATCTTTCCTCAAAATAAATACAAACCAAGATGATTCTCTGCTGAAATATTTTCTTAAAAATAATGATAATGCAGATCTCTAACTAACTAATAACACATTATTAACTAATTACAAATTACCAACTAATTGTTATATCAACACGAAATGTAATAAATACCAGTTGTAATTTTCAATACACGGTATGTGTTTTCATCACCCGTATTTATGACCTATATCGTAAAGATTGATAAGACAATCGCGGGTGATTAATCACAACAGGATTTAACTGAGGTTGTAAAAACGCCTTTTCAATCACATAAACATCGTTTTATTGTCTTTAGAGTTAATCTATACGATAATGAACTTGTAATACATTGCTTCTTCAAATTCTCCTTCGGAAGAAATTTCGGCGAAGTTACCGGTCGAAAATCAATTATTTCAACCAAAGTCGCTCTCTTGTTTAGACATTGTTGACACTCAAATACAAAATTAATAAAAAAAAAAAAAAAAACAGAAGGAAAATGCACTTAATAAGAAGGAACACAATTTATTTTTTAAATTATACATATCATAAAATCAGATATATATACTTTCATATCTTCATTAACTAAAATAATGTCTGTATTAAATGAATAGACTCGAGATAGGCATTTTATCAAATCACATTGAATCAATCACCATTGCGACCCAAACGATTGCTCAGAGATTGTACCGAATTACCAATTGAATGACGTTGTAAATTTCTCGCAGGCAAACAATTACCTGCTTATTTACGAAGTCTATGTTTATCATACGAATTTGCCAGTCTATGAGATATTGAATAAAGAACCCGCTTTATAAGCATTTTCGTACTTAGCTCATTTGGTTTCATATGGCAAAGTGGGTTTAGAGAAGAAGTTCCAAATGTAAAAAGTTTACAGAGGAACGGACAGACGGACGACAGACAACGGACAACGGGTGATCAGAAAATCTCACTTGAGCTTTCAGCTCAGATGAGCTAAAAAGCCAATCTTTTAATTTGTCCTAATGATGTAATAAGTAGAGAAAACACATATAAAACATAATGTTATCTTTATTCCAATTAAGGTTTGACCCGGATCGTTTCAGTCCAGAAAATTCTAAATCCAGACCATCATATGCATTCCAGCCTTTTGGATTTGCTGGCAAGAGGATATGTCCTGGATACAAATTTGCATATATTGAAGCAATTATTGGACTGGTCACTATTCTGAAGAAGTTTAAGGTCATATTGGTCGAAGGACAAGAAGTGACCCAGACCTTTGGCTTGGTAACTCATCCGTCTAAGGAAATATGGATTACTTTGCAAAAGAGATAAATTGTCTCTACTAAGTAGTTCGTTTGGACATGACAATTTGTAATTTTCTTATCAGGTAACAACTTTCCTATTGTATATAATCATTTATAATCAATAAGGTTGGCAGTGTTAAGACATTTGATGACCTTTTAATTACATTTTTTTAATTTATCCATCTTTATTTATTTGGTAACTGAATATTTACTCAAAATACTTCTTGGATAAACTTAAGCTTAAATCACTCTTACTCTTTGAAATAAAACAGCTTGTGCTTGTTAATCACTACTAATCAAAGTCATTACTAATTATCGATGTATTTGATTGTCTTTTGTGGGGAACGAGAAGTATTTGCTTTGATTTTTTCCTTTGAAATGCATTCAGAAATTCAAGAAATAGTGCCGTACATTTTTAGACAATGTGTACAATATTTTATGATTACTATTTTTGCGAAAGTAGATTGATGCAGCGTATCATTTTACATACAAAACTGTATGAACTTGATTATAAAGATGAAGAAAAAAAATCAACTTTTGTAGTTAAAATGTCAGGATATATGCACGGCCAACTTCAGAATCAAACTGTACAGAGTGCACAATGATATTAAATAAACTGAATTGTATTCAACCTTTACTATTAACGTTAGCAATGAGGTAAGCCACCCTTTCTTGCACGCTATCGTATGCAATATTTGATTATTGGAGGAATGAGGTATCTTAGGATATATAGTACACAACATTGTTATGGTTTTTAGGGTTATTTATTATTATTAGTTTTTTTTTTTTTGGGGGGGGGGGGGGTTGATTGCTGTTTTTATGACTTTTTAACAGTCTATGCATAAAATCATGCTAAAGAGTAAGTTTATAACTTTTTTCAGCGCTAAAATCATGTGATTATACCCCCTTTTTAAACTTTGTATGTACACTTTAATTATTCATCTTAAAAAAACGATTTACGAGGGTTTATTAATTTTATTAAAAAATGTATACCTTAAATATTTATCCCCCAACTGTTCTGAGTTTTGCAACATTTAACATCCTCAAATCGACTTGTTATCAGTGGCAACTTCCAAACGACACAACTATTTCATTATATTAGTAATTTAGTAATTATTTGACTTAAATACTGAAAACAAGAGGAAAGTGTTCTGATAAAATTTCATGTTTTCCTGCAATCTCAGATCTCAGATAATTTGTTTAAGAAGGTTGAACGTTTTTTTTTTGCAACAACATTTTAAGCGAAATGAAGATTATGTGAATATAGATACCCCTTTAACATATTGTTAATATAAAGATAAAGAAAATGACAATGATATATTCTAGTAAAATTTTCCCCTTTTATTTAACATTCAACAATTGCAATTATTATCCATTATCTTGTATCCAAGCGTTGGGCCGTATCCGTTCTAAGAAATACCAGTATCAACATGCAAACTATATAAACATAAAATTCATAAATACCATGATAGAGCAATTTTTGAAAAAATTTTAATGTTAATAGAATTATGACAGTATTTTTCTTTATAGACCAATCCACACTTATCAAAAGTTGTTTCCCTTTGCAAGGTCAACCCAAATGTCAAAAGAAGGGAAAAACAAACCCCTTCTTAATGCTACCAAACGTGTGTTAATTTATTCTTATAATATTGGAGGTTGCCCAAATCCTCAATAATCAAAATACAATACAATATAATCTTGATTCACAAAAGGTATGGTTTAACTTGAATACCATGACTTTGATCAATAATTGCTTAACGCTTACTTGAAAAAAAAATCTTTAAATGTGTCCGGTGATTCTTTTGATTTGGCCCCACCGTTATCAAAATTTTTCAAATAACCCAGCCCAGTCCTAAACTCAAATCCTTATAGAAAAAGTGCATGAATTTGAGGTAAAAACTCAGAATTTAGGCTGAGTATTGACTTGAGGAAAGTTGGTGACAGCGGGGCCATAAAGTATAACCGGGAAGGTTGGTAAAGGATTTGAAAATCATATCATCATTCACTAGAAAAATGAAGACGATACACAGGGACGTGAAAATTGTACGGCAGTTAAGACAATTGATGGAAATGTCTTTATCTGTGATAACAGACTGGTGTACCCAATGCAGTACTGTATGGAATAGACAGATGTGCAGGCAAAGTAAGGAATACAAACCATTCACCAAAACCTACAAAAAAACACAAATAAGAACCCACTGTAATGATACTGTCAATAACTATATTGCTGCATTAAAGTTAACTACTTATAGATGTCATAATCATAAATATCAATTTTTATATTGATTAAGCCATAAAGAACATGCCATAGTTATTATTATTTGTAAACTATAAACAAATTCATTTACTTCCTTTAAGATAATCTTTATTTATATTGTCAAAATTAAATAAGATCTACGTTTTCACCATTTTAGAATATTTCATTAGTTAATTAGGATCCGGATTTACCTGAATTTTTTTTTACCCGTGATTCAAAATAACTTTAATTATTGTCTAATCATTTGCATTTCAAAAATTTTGACCAAACAAATTATCGGTATCAATCAGTATAAGCTATGCATATACCACCTTCAATTCAAAATATAAGCTTTTTGGGGACTTCCCAAGGGAAACCTGGACGCCCAAAATGTCCATAGCAAGCTGTCTTTTGGTATATTGGTGCTCGTAAGTTTAGATCTCTGTAAAAATACAGATCTAGTTTAATAAAAGAAAAAAAAATGGCTTTTGAAAAGATAGAACTTTTAGTAACGAATTGTAACGTTAAATTTAATGTTATTTCGTTGCCTTACTTGACAAGCTTTCCAGGTCTTAAATCAAAGTTTTTGTCAATAATTTCAAGGAGTTGTTTTCCTGAAAATTTTGATGTATTATAGCTAAACACCGTGACGGAAATTGGTTTGGATATCCCAATCGCATAAGATAACTGAAATAGAATAAAATAGTTATTTAAGAGCGAAGTACACCTATTTTCTTTTCAAGACCACGTTATAGTTCAAAACTAGAAAAATTAGTATTTTTATCACAATTTTTACCTTTTCCAGTGTATTTTTCTGTTATTACAATGAGAATCAATTCTGAAGTGTACAGTCCGAAAAAATCACATTATGAATATTCTTGGGGCGGAAGTGGGGTTTGCTTACTTATATTCAAATATCTAATCGTAGAATTGCTGAAAATTTTATAAATATAAGTAATCAGGAAATATTCTTTGAATATAAAGAGATGATAGTTTTGGTCGAACTTTATTGGATTTGAGCGAGCCCCGACTGGTATTACCACCACATTATACTCAAAAAATGATTCCTTCTAACTTAAATCGAGTAATTTAGTTCTAATCTACAGTGATTAGACAACATGTGTCATCACCACCTACCTGAACCAGCACACGTTTGCACAGACCAGCTTTGACAAGAGACTTGGCCACCCATCTGGCAGCATATCCAGCAGAACGGTCAACTTTAGAGAAATCCTTTCCTGAAAAAGCTCCGCCCCCATGGGCACCCCACCCTCCATACGTGTCAACAATGATCTTCCTACCAGTCAGGCCTGCGTCACCCTTTGTTGGTTAAAAATTAATAAATGAACTGAAACATATCAAAAACCAATATAATATAAGATACTATAAGATAGTATTTAGGCATACCTGAGGTCCACCAATGATGAATTTCCCCGAAGGCTGAATATGGTACTCTGTTTCATTGTCTAAGTATTTTCCTGGAATAACAACCTTTACCACCTTTTCCATTAAGTCCTGTCTCAATTGTTCAAGGGTCACATTTTTGTCGTGTTGAGCAGATATTACAACTGAACGAACTCGGAGAGGGATGCACGCTCCCCTGTCATACTTGTACTCCATTGTAACCTGTCAAATGATGAATGAAATATTCATCACAATATAAAAATATGAATCGATATTTTGGAGTCAATTAAATTGTGACATAGCGTAAATTTTTCTATTTGTTTAATATATCATGAAAAATTGAGAGTTGGATCTTAGATCAGATTTCAGCACATTTACTTCACAGATTTAAACAATCGTGAATTATATTTCACTTTAACTTTGAAGTAGTGAAAATAAGATTCGCATAAATTTTACATACTGTTCTAGGTTCTGGTTAGTGGGTAAAAAATATGACACGGATAGGATATAATAAACGTTATCTTAATGAGCGGTTCTTTTAATATTTTGTCATCGGCAGTCAATTTATATATCAAATAGGGACTTCATAAAATGTTTAATTTCCTTACTTGTGTCTTTGTATCTGGCCTGACCCAATTTTAATTCTTCTGATCTCCTAAGCTCTGCAATTTTTGCATTCAATTGATGTGCCAAGACAAGAGTCAAAGGCATACATTCTTCTGTCTCATCCGTAGCATATCCAAACATAAGTCCCTAATGAAGAAACCCGTAAATTTCAGTTGAATATATCTCAAATTCATATCCAAGATCAATGGAAGATAACTTTCATATTACTCTAAAACCTTTAATAAAGATCAGGGTCTTTCGTATGGGATAGGTCACATTTTAAATTTGCACTGAATTATTGGTAACAAGTTCTTGTTTTGCAAATAATCCAAATCGTACTGTAAAGGGTTTAAATGTCATGTAACGCACCTGGTCACCGGCTCCAATATCGTCCTCGTCTCTGTCAATATGCACACCCTGTGCAATGTCAGGACTTTGCTGTTCCAGAGCAACCAGTACATTACATGTGTTGTAGTCAAATCCTTTAAACAAAACCAAAATACATATACATGTTGTTACTTTACTTGACTTTTTAGTTGTTTTTTTTTACATGTTTGGTATCACGAAAATGTCAGTTTATTATCCTTTAACATCATCTTATCATCTACCTTTTCCACAGCCATCAAAACATTGCAAGTCTTGTATTCAATTCATTCGATACAAGACTAAACGATCATACATGTATGATAAGTGTTCATGAATTTTAACCTTGTTTCACCTTTGGTTTCAATTCTTTAGTAAAGGATATTTCTTACCTTTGCTAGAATCATCATATCCGATCTGCTTTATGGTGCTACGTATCACATCCTGATAGTCTACAACAGCTTTTGATGTTATTTCTCCAAACACCAGTATCATTCCAGTTTTTGTCGCGGTCTCACATGCCACTTTAGCGTTTGGATCTTGCTTCAGATGGGCGTCCAATATTGCATCACTTACTTGGTCACAAATTTTGTCTATAGTTAGAAAAATTGAAAATTTCCTTTAATGTTGTCATACAAATAAAGCGCATATTTTTAATCGTACCGAGAATCTTGAGATAGACATTTTTCTTAACATACATCACTACTTTAGAATTGCTTTATCTTGTTCAATTATCCATAATATGTCATTATCTTTATCACTTCACTAAGGTTTTAGAACTATGAATTTCAGTCATGTAAAAGTATCCTAGAGACCGCCGATTATTTAACATAGAAACTTGAGCAAGACACGACCTTGGGTTTATAATTGTTGGATGTGAGGTAATGTAAACATTAACTGCATATTACATAATAGAAGTTTTCAATGCTAAGGCTTGTTATTACTTGTAATTCACGTTAATTAAGAAATTAAGGAGTAAACAGTTACTTATGTAAGTAAGTAGCGTTAATATTTGCACATTTATTGTGCTCTTAATTACACCTAGACAACATGAAGTTGTATATATCTTGTTCTAAAAGCAGTACAGCATATATAAAAAGGGATCAAGACTAATCAATACTTGCTGACAAATCTGGATAACAATATATACACAAAACCAAGAAATAAAGCTAAAACCCTAAATAAATGTTAAGTATGCAGAATCAAATATATGCAATGCTTGTAAACAATGAAAAGTTGCTATTACGCATTTAAATAAAGTGTTTTACTGACTGCATGATCTTTACCTGGATGCCCCTCTCCCACGGATTCTGATGTAAACAAAAAGTTTCCAATATCATCCAAGCAGCATTCTTCAGCAAAGGGATCGTTTTTCTCTAAAAAGAAGTCGTTTCCACCAGATCTTCCGTCTGTATACGTTGTCATTTTTCTAGTTGTTTACAATTTTCTGCCGACTGGGACTGTTTTGAGGCATACTTTATAAAGTGGCTTGGAATGAATTGGCATTCGGCGCTAAAGATGTTTCTCAAGTCATTTTTCGTTTCAGTTAAATATGTTATTATTTTCCTCAATATATTTACGATTTATTTTGTCTGGATAACGTAATGGGGATTTTTTTTCTGATGGATAGATAACTTTATCTAAACATAAACGATCGGTGGTATGGTAAAATATTTTTTATCGATTTATTTATCCCACTAATATACACTCTATATCATATAACTATGTATGTTATCATACCACCGCTCCCCTATGCAATAAAGTTTGGAAGGCATAAAAGAATCACATTGTCCGTCTGTCCGTCCGTTCGTCTGTCCGTCCGTCTGTGCAATCGTGTCCGGTTTATATTTGTTATGGAGAAACATTGGAAGTTCTTACTTCACACAATAATTGCCTTTTGCCTGAGTGTGTGTATTGATCTTGAAGTTTGGTCAATTTTTGCAAGTTCAGGGTCACTGGAAAGAAAAGTGCAAAATTCGTGGCCGGTCTATATCTTTCTATGCAGAAACATTGGAAGTCCTTACTTCAAACAAAGATAGCTTTTCACGTGAGGGTGTGTCATGATATTGACCCAAGGCCATTTAAGAACGTTCAAGGTCAGAGGAAGGAAAGATGCAAAATTTGTGTCCGGTCTTTTAAAAATCTCTTTTAAGGAGAATCAGTGAAAGTCTTTTATTTGCATAATGATTGCTTTTTACCTGAGGGTGTGCCATGATTTTAAACCAAGGTTATTTGAGCAAATTCAACGTCTCAGAAAGAAAAGTTAATTATTTGTCTCCAATCTATACATACCTTATTGAGAAACATTTGACTTTCCACAAAGATTGTTTCTGAACTTGGGATGTATCATGATTTAACTTAAGTCATATAAGCAACTTCAAGGAATCGGATAAAAAAAACATAAAAAGTTTATTCAGTCTATACCTTTCTTATAGTGATACATTGGACGTTCTTTTTTCACAAGAACTTGACCCGATTTCGGTTTTTTGAGTTAAAGGTCATTATTTTAAAAAATGCATATTCCTGTCTAGGCCATATTTTGTAATGGAAAATGACTAGAAGCTACAGTTTGATATAAAGAGTGCATGTGACTTACAAATATGTCCTGGTCTTGAGCATTGGTCATTTTTTTTTGCAGATTCAGGGTCACTGGAAAGAAAAGTGAAAAATCTATCTTTTGGAGAAACATTGAAAGTTCATACTTCAAACAAAGATAGCTTAACACCTGAGGGTTTATCAAGATATTGACCCAAGGTCATTTGGGAAAGTTCAAGGTCAGTGAAATGAAAAGTGCAAAATTTATGTCCAGTCTATTACAAAAAATTTTTGATGGAGAATCATTGAAAATTGCAAAGAAATTGCTTTTGACCTGAGGTTGTGCCACTTTGTAGAGTATGCCTTAAAACAGTTAAAGTCAGCAGATCGCATACAGACGAAGGATCTGATGAAATCTACTTCTATTTGGAGAAAAACAATTTCTTTACATGGATTTGAAATCTCCTGTTTACATCACCATTCGTTGGAAAGAGAAATCCCAGTAAGTTTCGGAAAACCAGTAAATCATTTTTTTTTTTCGAATCGTCATGCGTAATAGTAACATTCAAGGGCACTTGTTATTGTTTACAAGAGTTGCGTAGCTTTGATTACACGTAGTTAAAATTCATAAAGTGTTCTTAATTTAATTCTTTGATGCGTGTTTACATTATTATCCAGTTTTGTCTGTAAGAATTAATTTTTTATATATATATAATTCTTCATATATGATTTATTGCTTTTAGAACAGGAAACATACTGTATACAACGTAGATGTTTTCTATATGTATATGTTCACATATTGACGCTACCAACTAGTGTAAGTAATATATTATGGACATTTTCTCTATAGTGTATGGTAAACGACAAATCAAATCAGTTATGACGTCATGATGTATCTAGTACAAGAAAGATATTCTGAAATCATTTACTTTGTTGAAAATAATTCAAAATATATTAAATGGAGAGCGTGCTATGTGATACACACTTTAACATTAACTCATTTAGGGCATCATTTAAATTGATAGCTGAAGTGTTTTAACTTGAGACGGAATTTTAAGTTGGAATAGGAGGTTAAATAAAAGGCAGAAACAGTTACTTATTAGAACTTCAATTAAGAGAATATCAAAAAATAATTAACAAAGGTTATAAATCCTAAGAAAGATTAATACTTACAAGATAGGATTTTTTCTAAAACTAAAACATAGATCATTTACTTTTTTCTCTCTGACAGCTGCAAGATCATAATTTAAACAAACAATTTTTTATCAAATTAATATTACCGTGAGAATCATCTTTTCTATTGTGAGATTGACTAATTATTAATACAATGTCAGACTGTTTTTCATTTTGATAACTATCTTTAGATTTGACAAAAGAAAATATGTTATGCCCTCAAAAATGCAACTAAAATTAAAATCATCCAGGTAATTATTATCTAGATTTTGAACACTTATGATACATGTTAATTAGGTTCTAGACAAAAGTAACTTAAAGGTTACAGAGAAAGAGGCATGATAACATTTCGAACACCATGGTGGGATTCATCTTTTTCTCTTTACCATAAAGAGAGCTTAATTTTAATTTCAAATTTTGATTATAATTAGATGTGAAAAGATGTGAAAAGATTCAGGTACTTAAAGACACATCTTTTGTTATGATACTCATATGAAAAACTCCGAGTATTTTCAAACTGTATAGTGTTAACAATGACACGTTGTTATTAAATGTTGCTTGCCTCTGCGTATTATCAACATAGACGATCGTGAACGAGACATTCATAAATATATTTTTTAGGCCTGATGTTATATGATGATGATCTTTGACATGAACATATGTATAGGTGCTGCTTTCACATTAACTCATTTAAAATATCATTTAAATTGATGGCTTAAGTCGTTTCATTTAATATTTTATGGTGTTACTGAATCGGGAGAAGACATCGTGTGTGCAAAAACAGTAAGTTATTATGAACTCAAGATAATATTAAAATAATGTACATTTTTAAGCAAAGTCAAGATTTTGTTAATTATCTCAGAATGTCTTTTAGTGCTAGATCTACAATGATGTTATAATTGATTTGATACATCGTTATCCCATACTTTATTACTTCAAGGCAAGAATAGAGAAAATGTTCATGATATTCTGTTTGGAATAATTTTAAAAGTAATTCGGGTACTTAAATAATATTAGTTAAAATGAGATGTCAAGAACAAGGAAAATACTTTTTAGGACACTGCTAGCATTTTATATACATGTATTTATTATATGTTAAACAAGAGAAATAATGTACATTTTGCGGCAATGCAGTCGATTTTGAAATTACGATTTGAAATGAAATTTTGTTAACGTGTTTACCTTTAAAATCCATTTTATCTTTGTTTTTTTCTAAAGCAGCAATGAAAGAAATCACATTTCTTAAATTTCATAAATTTGTAGACGCCTTTCACTTAATAGGTTTTGACCTTTGAGGAGAAGAACTCTAAGTTGTACAAACGTGTTTCTAATCCTTTTCATAATTATTTTATACATTAAAATATGTTCAATTCAGATCTTTAATCGTGGACATGGTTACTACATGTTATAAAACACCAACAACCCAGGTATTAGATATGTATTGTTTTATTCTACAATTAATACAAAGTAGAAATCAAAAATCACAAACTATTACTATCATTTACTGAATATCTCCTGAGTCTTTTTTGGATACATGTACCAGAACTTGTGTTTATTTTACTCTTGTATGGGAAAATAAAGATGTGAAGTAAAATACCAGACTCTCATGACAGTCATTTTTCCTCCTAGCCATTGATTGCGTTTGAATGGTGGTCGTTAAAAATATTAAGATAGAGTCACTTTTTTACCTTCTCTGAAAAAGTGATCGAATGGGACAGGAACATGCCGCTTTCAGGAAAAATGCTGGTTCAAAACGCTACGTTGTTGACGAGGCCTTTCAGGCCTCTGCGTTGTTTAGGCGACATTACATAAAATGTTCTATCACATCTTGCAATTAATATCACGACCATTCAATCTTCTGATTGCACAACGGGTATTCGCATATGTCAAAACGTCACAATACAACGTCATTCAATATTCGTACAATCAAATGTTTCTAGTGAAATCCGTCAGATAAACGCACATGCACAAGCAACACAAAACCAAATAAATAAATATTCAATCAAACAATTATCTATCAAATACTAGTGAAGCTAATACTAGCTGTAAATAATCATTAAACACGTGTACATTGTACACAATACTTTTACTCAGCACTTAAATGATAAGCTTCTTTGGGACTTCCCATGAGAATTCTGGACGACCGAAATGTCCGTAGCATGCTGTCTTTTCGTAGATCGGATGCCTCAAATTCAATTCCCTGTTGAATAACAACGATTTTTCCATAATGAGGTCCTTCAAAGGGCGGTATTAGTAAAATTAGATGAAGAGCGATAAATAAAGTTATTGCAAATGTTCAAATTTTAGAGATTAAATATTTGGATTGTTTCTTTCTTAAATGATAAATACGTTTATGACCAAACATATCCTATTTGATATGTTAAAATAGATCTAATGAGTAATGTGTGGATCGTCCAACACCCTTAAACTCCAATAAGAGTTATTTGATAACTTACTTGACAATTTTTCCTGGCCTCAAATCAAAATTGTTGTTGATGATTTCCAGGAGTCTTTCCTCTGGATATTCTGATGTGTTATAACTAAACACTGTGATGGAAATCGGCTCAGAAATCCCAATGGCATAGGATAACTTTCAAATTGAAAAAAAATAGCATCTTCAACTATACAATAAAAAATTAATGTTATCCAACATGAACTTTCCCAAAAACATCAGTCATTGATGAGATAACATAAATATGTTTTAAGTTCTATTGTAACAATGATATGTACGAAATCGAATGGCTACATTTGAAGCAGTCAGACTACACCTGACATCACCACCTACCTGAACCAACACACGTTTGCACAGACCAGCTTTGACAAGAGACTTCGCCACCCATCTGGCAGCGTACCCAGCGGAACGGTCCACTTTGGAGAAGTCCTTTCCGGAGAACGCCCCTCCCCCGTGGGCGCCCCAACCTCCATACGTGTCAACAATTATCTTTCTACCCGTTACACCTGCATCTCCCTTTGTTTGAACATTTTATAAACGAATTTTTGTTAACAACAAGATAAAACAATATAATAGAAGTTTCATATAAATGCGATTTTCCATGATAAAACATTATAGTCACTGTGGTAGTTTCATATAAACGCGAGTTTCCGTGACATTTTTTTTATCAAATGAACATCTATGAACTGCCATTGACTTAAAAGATGAGGAAAAACAAGAATACCTGTGGTCCACCGATCACAAATTTCCCTGATGGCTGCATATGGTACTTCGTCTTATTGTCTAAGTATTTTTGGGGAATCACAAACTTTACAACCTTTTCCATTAAATCCTTTTTTAGTTGATCCAAAGTCACATTTTCATCATGTTGAGCAGAGATCACAACTGAATGAACTCGTAGAGGAACACAAGTTCCTTGGTCATATTTGTACTCTATTGTAACCTAAAGGTGGACAGTTTAAAAACATGTGATGTTATTTTGATTGTTTCAATAATACACATTTTCTATGAAAGGTGATTAAGATTAACATCTGCCATTCAGTCAACTTAATGTTCTTCGGAAGTGACTGCATGCAGAAGAATGTCATTCAGTCTTATTTCAGTAACATTCAGTTACATTTAAGGAACTTTTCGGTAACCTTTAAATCACATTTTAGTAACAATCCAGTCACTATTCATTCTATAGCTACTGAATGGCAGAGATGCATTGTGTGGTACAAATTTGAAGTACACGATGATTCATTAATAAATGGACTTTAAGTTTCTCGGGTGTTTACCTGTGTCTTTGTATCTGGTCTTGCCCATTTTAACTCTCCTGATCTCCTAAGCTGCTCAATTCTTTCATTCAGTTTATGTGCCAAGACAAGAGTCAAGGGCATACATTCTTCTGTCTCATCTGTAGCATATCCAAACATAAGTCCCTGTGAATATTAGATATTCATTGTAGAGTTGTACATATACATCGATGATCATTGGCTTTAAAAAAAAATATGCAGTTTATTTAAAGTTATATAAACCTTATTTAGGAAATAAGAAACAAATGCCTTCAATTCAGTGATAAAACATTGAGGCGGTATGGAACACCTCCATATTGTGACGTATTATTTATCGAAATAAACTATAGAATCAGGTGCAATGTTATTTTCTTTCCAAATATTGTCATCTAACAGCGTAGCGCAGTAGGTTAGAGCATTCAATACGAACCTGTAGGTTATGAATTGGAAGCCAGCCGGAGATTTAAAACTTTTTACTTAAACAAAAAGTTTTTATAGTATTTTTTGGGTCTATTATTGTAGAATTCGAAAATTCTAAACCGGTAAAAGTATTTTGATAATAATGTACTTATATCCACACTAATACCGACCACTTTAAAAGATTTCACATTTTTGAGAATACATATATATGTGTCGTGATGTAAGGCATTTAAATGATTTGTTTTTTAAACCCCAGAACATTCTAGATTTAGACATTAACAATAACAAATATTTATATACCTGGTCACCGGCTCCAATATCGTCCTCGTCTCTGTCAATATGCACACCCTGTGCAATGTCAGGACTTTGCTGTTCCAGAGCAACCAGTACATTGCATGTTTTGTAGTCAAAGCCTTTAAACAAAATAAAATAGCCAGAATAGCTAATTTTACTACTAATATCATTTTATTGTGCAGCTTAAAGCCATATGGGTTTTTTTTATATATAAAACTTTGTTTTACTGCAAGAAAATGCCATTAATCTTGATAATTCTGAATAATTCATACATTTATGAAAAATAACACCCAAAAAATTATTTTATAGATTTTATTTGAAGATATTTTGTCTGATTGGCGTCATAGATCAAATCATTTTAATCGAGACAACAATGGTGCAATTTTTCTTCAATCGAAGACTTTTATTTGATTTTCTACGAAAATATCACAAGTAAAAGTTCATGACCCATAATCGGTTGTTTGAGTTTGTTTTTTAATTTGTTTGTTTTTGTTGAGGGGGTTGGGGTGGGGTCATTTTTTGCAGTAAAAAAACAATCGCAATAGAAATATCTGACACGGAGATTGCAGCTCTTAATGCTTTAAGGCCATCTCATCATATACCTTTTCCACAGCAATCAGAACATAGTCAGTCTTGTATTTAAATCGTTCGATTAAAACCAAATAATAATATAATTACAATCAGTCTCCGTGAATTTTAACGTTGCTTCACTTTTGCTTTGAATGCTCTTGTTAAGGATATGATTTTACCTTTGCTCGAATCATCGTATCCAATTCTCTTTATGGTGCTACGTATCACATCCTGGTAGTCAACAACAGCTTTCGATGTTATTTCTCCAAACACCAGTATCATTCCAGTCTTTGTTGCAGTCTCGCATGCCACTTTAGCGTGTGGGTCTTGTTTCAGGTGGGCGTCCAATATGGCATCACTTACTTGGTCGCAGATTTTGTCTGCAATTTAAGACTTCACTGAAAAGTACCCTTATTTTTTTTATTTTTTTTTTTGAAATACATATTTTGTATTTTTAGTGTGCATAGAAAAAATTATGATTGCTTAAATAAGTAGGTATTTCTTTTACCTGGATGCCCTTGTCCGACGGATTCTGATGTGAACAAGAAGTTGCCTACGTCGTCCTTGTGTAAATTCTCTGCAACGGGACATTTTTCTACTACAGTGGTCATCTTTGCAAATAATGCACTAAATAGTGCACATATTTCGACGCAATTTATAGAAAACTAAAGCACCCAGGTCATGTGACTCTCGTGAAGCATATAATTGGCCAATCATTTAATCATTCTAGATTGATCAATAAAACATTAAAAATTGAAGAAATACGCTGATACGTGTATTTTTGCATCCTATTTACATATTCTACATTTTGGATTCTGAACATAATGAACTATTATGCAAGGATTTTATGCAGTGGATTTTCATGTACTTTCAGATCAACCTTTTGTGTGTGTCTATTCTAGAGCTATGCGTTCTGTTTAAATTTCTATGCTAAAAACTTAGTGCGTAGAAAGCACGGTAAAATACAGTAGTAAACATCGTATGACATAATGATTTAATGCACTTTGGTCTATTTGTGTTTTGACCGGTTTTGACCCATTTTTCATACAGAAGAATTACAAAGGAAGTATAATTACTAAACAAATGAAAAAACAGAAACTATAACTACTTTAGAGTGAAACAATATAGAGGCATGCATCAAGGATTAAATTGAACTATTGTGTACACCAGAATGTGAAGAGAAATTAAAGTTAAACAACTGCAAAATCAGCAAAGTTCTCTTTTATCGTAGGTTTATTGGAAAAGAGCAATGACTCTCCTAAAGTCATTAACTAGTGAACTGAAACAATAACTCTATTAAGAGAAAAATAATATAGAGGCATGCAACCAGTACTACATCGCACTATTGTTTACATCAGAATGTGGAAAGACATTAACGTTAAAATACCGTATTGTTGTATTTAAAATATGTACACTTGCATATTTTGATGACAGATTTTGTGTTTATGCTTAAATGAATGAACCTGCCATGACTTGCATAGTAGGGTTGTTAAAGTTTTTTTCAATAAGCCGGTTCGTGAAAAGGGTATGCAATAAGCAGGTTTGTAAAAAGGATATGCAACACGCCCCATTGTGTTTAAAGGTATTGCTCAATAACACTATTGATCGGTAAGGTTTGGGAACATAAATAGATCGATGCAAAAGTTCTCTAGATTATACGAGAACGTATTTTTTAAAGTTTTTTAAAAAGCAATGATCATTGATCATTAACATGTTGGTTTTTTTTTTGCTGACCATAGATATATGTTAATTTAAGAGTTATTGCAATGTTTGCAGTTTGAAATATGTATATTTCTTTGCAGTGCATAAGGCTATCATCTTCTCAAATAAATGTTTAACTATATAGTTGTACATGTACCAGTGACACTTACCTCACAGACCATGCAGTGAATTAATGTTTGTGTGAAAGCGAGTGTGACAGACTGCAAAGCATATTTTTATCAATTAGCGTTTTGTCAAGCTATTTATGCGTTCTATTGTGTCGGGTTTTTTTCACTAATGTTCATGAACTCTTTTGATCATAAAATTCAAAGTCCAAAATACTTATATTATATATTTTATTGGTTCACTTACATTAAAACATAAATTTCTACACATGTTAAAAGGAGAAGGATTAAAACAGTCGCACGTTCTTACTTCCTTGCAATATGAATTTTTTTGCGTCTAATAATCGGAGCAAATCCTTCTATTGTTGTGTTGTCCTTTTTCTAGGTTATCATTTGTAAAACGACATCATTAATATTTTCTTATTTTGCCCTTTTACAGAAAACTAAAAAAAAATGATAAAAAAGTAATGCGCAAAAAAAAAAAGAATTACGTAATAAGCCGAACGAATAATGATAAGCTACACATGTATCTCCTTAAAGTTTATTGTTGCAAAACAGCCTTTAAAGCAGGTCAAACACCATGTCGACCCAAAATAGATGACATAGTCTATTAACTCTGTTACGTGAGGTAAAGTTACACACGCACATTAAGATTGACGTTTAAACTTCTTTGACGAAATGCACTAAATAAACCTTTTGTAAGAAAGGTGAGTGGGCAGCAAATTATATGCACCCATCAGATTTATCTTATTCAAATTTAGGAGAATGATAATTATGCTTTTTAGTTTTATTTTAAGGGATTTAGACACGATTTGACATAAAATTTTCTAATTTCATTTTTCCATTTCCAATGTTTATACTGATAAATATAGAAGTTTATAATGCTATGTCAAAATTTGAAAGTCAAATATCAAGTGATAAGCAAGATACAGAGTTCATAATTCTTTGTTTTGTAAACAAAGCTTGAATATTGTCATTTTTTACATATGTGTTGTATTGGTGTAAGTTCGAATCAAATGTATCTTTCTTTTGTTGATAATAGTATTTATGAAGATATTGAATTAGTTTAAATTGTTTTTTTGCATGTCATTTTGTCTAAGAAATGATAATTCTCTACATTACATTTTGTGTAAACAACTATAAGACTCGAGCTTTGTTTACATAACAACCAATTCTTACTTCTGTATCTTGCTTGTAACTTGACTTTAGCATTCAATATTTTGTTCAATCATTTAAAATGAACCAGAAAACCATTCTATACAAAAAAAATAAAAATAAAGTTATTGATCTTAAATCGTGTCCAGGTCCCTTCAATAAATAAAGAAAAATTCGAAATATTTATGCTTTAAAAATTAAATCTTTTCCTATGCTTTTATAGTGATACAGAGCTTTTTTTCAAGGGGATTCGATACAGTCTTAAAATAGCCAGGGTCCAGGATTATGGAGCAGTCTTAGACTTATATGGTTGTCAAAACGGGTACACTGTCGTTTTGTCTTTTGAATGAAAACTATAAAAAATGATATGCTTTTAAAATGTGTTTCTATTCAAGCATGCATTGAGTGCTTATTTTTGGATGTCGTCGGTCCTTATTAATTTTGTCTGCACAGCTTTGGTGTATTGTAGGACAAACGACATCCAAAAATAAGCATTTAATGCAGCTTAATTTGATATTGATGTTTCTTTGTATGGATTTTTTGTTTATCATTGCTTTTAAGCCATTATATGTCAGGGATATGTAATATATACATGAAACAGTCTTATTGCATGCTATTTAGTTTGCTTCTGTGACTAAAAACATACTACCAGAAACGTTGTTGGGAAAAAATCTTTTTATTAGCGAGTAGTAATGATTTACTTATCCGTCGTGAATATGCTGTTAAGAGGGGTTTTTTTTTTTTTTTTATAGAAAATGAACGTTGCAGATTTCCAATGCAATCAAAAGGGGAATAATGCATTGAATGTTCTGTATATATATTACATTGATAGTTACAATTTTTAAGCGTAATTTTATGGTTGATTTTTTTTTTTGGTAATTTGATGAATTATTGAAATTTGGATTTGAGTCTAAATGATAATTCTTCATGAAGAAGTTTCTTTTTAGAAGGTTGGATATTTTAAAACTATATGAATTTCTTTGAAACAGAGCTCTATTAATGATAATGGAACATATTCAAATTTTAAATTCTTTGGATTTTTTCTTCACAAAGTAAATAAATATATATTTTATAATCCAAATATATAATTCATTGAAAGTTTTATGATAGATCTTATGAGTGAGTGAATCATTTTTTGCCACCTAGCCTTCCTGGTAACAAAGAAAGGCCAGCACTAAAATACTTTGGGTGTATTTAACATCATTAGAATATTTAAGGTAGTCCCAGTAGCTTTCTGTCCGTTTCTTTTTTATACAGCGTAATAAATTTCTGGTTATATGAAAAATTTCCAAAAATACGAAATTTTGTGATTTTTGTTCTGGAAAGTTGTATAAATAATAAATGTAATATATTTTGTATATTTTGTAGAAAATCAATAAGACTTTTGTCATTAAACGACTATCATTAGGTTTTCTTAAATTATAACCTTATATAAAACATGTTGGTTTACAATTTAATAAATTATGAGATCATGCTTTATTGTGTTACTTTTTAGCTGTTGAATTTTTGGACATTGTGAGTTTAAGATCACTGTAGGAAAATAAACATGCAAAGGTGTAAATAGTTTGGCCTCTGTAGTAAGTTTATAAGTTGTTTTAACTGTTGAAATAAAAAAGTTTGGTTTGACATAAATGTCTAAAACACTGGGTCTACCTAGGTACGCCCATTGCCTCAATAACTAAAACATGTTATATACAAGTATCTGCTGTTTGCATTTGTTAATTAAAGTGTATTTATTTTATCTAGCTTTGTTATAATGTCAATAAATCGCCCCTTTTGAGCATTTGTTTCTTAGATTTCTACAAAAAGAAACACACAGACAGTTACACTGCATGTCTGTTGATATGTGTTTTATACGTTTAATAAACATTCATTAATAAATACATGTATTTATAATTCTTCAGAAATTAGAATTAGACAAAAACTTAATTATATAAAAAATTTAAGATTATATATTTTCCAGTTTCTAATGATAAAATTTTATATAATATCAATATATTAAATGTTTAGTGTCGTAAAATCAAATGCATATCAAGTTTATACTCGCCAGTCCATGTTTTAAACTCATACAGATAACACTTGTTTGCTTTGATTCATTTTCTAGAATATACGAGATATGCAGCTGACGCTAGGGATTTACTCTTCAGTTTCAGTTTCGGTTTCGTAAAGTATACGTGCTACACAGCAATCTTGCTATTGACAGGGTTACGTAATTTATCACGTGTCTCTTGTAGTTTTGTCAATCTTTAAATCTCTTGTATTTTAAACTTTAAAAAAATCAATCTTCTGTATTTTAATTTTATTTTTTTTTTTAAATTATAAAACTCAAATCATGTTTAAGTAGTTTATTATGGGCACGTGCATGGATTAAAATCAAACCAACAATTTAAACAACTTAGTTTTTAAATGTGCTAAGTAATTATATTGCACTGTAAGTAATATTATCTACATGTATATTAACTTTTCACATGCGCGACATTTTATTTATTTTCAAAGGGGGATGTTGGAAAAAAGAAATCCCCTTTAAAGCATAAAATATGAAAAATATTCAGATAGTTTCTTCAGTAGTTTATACTGGTATAAAGGCTTACATTGATTAGAACCGTTTTAACAAGATCTTGGACTTTTGGCAGTATGTGATAAACTCCGATTTGACGAAGGCGTTTTGATGAGCAAACTAGAAAGTAACATCCCACAGAAAGTCCAAGCTCTTGTTAAAACGATTCTAATACATGTATGATGCTACCATAATTTGCCGTCCAAAAGCCGATTGGTTGTGAAAAACAACCATTGGTACAGCTAAAATTAAGTTACCAAATATAGAGGCAAGAACTTTTAAAATAATATCAGAAAACTCCAAGGCGGGAAAGTATTGCGACCATACGTCATGTGATTGTGATTTTCCCACGCATATTATTTCTGAAAAATTCAGATATCAGGAAACCCCATTAGACCACTTAAATTCTTTAATTGCCAACAAATTTGTTCTGTACTTAACGTGCGTCATGACATATCACAACATTAATTTGTTTTGCTGAATAATTAAAAAAATATAAAATGTGATAATTAGAGGGCTGCCAAAGATGGACATGAATAACAATGGGGTCAGATGAGACAGCAGTTACTATTAATGTGAGCAGAGAAACTTTTTCCTCTAAACTTACTGAATGTCCCGAACTTTCAGGGTTATTTCGATTCAATAAATTAAGTCACTGTTTCAAATATTGATTTCCACTTTCTTCTCGTTAATAACGATAAATTACCGTGGGAGCCAGTGAACTGTACAAAATTTGAAACTTGTATCAATCTTGCAAATCATATTGTAATTATTGCAAGCAATTACCCTATGTAAAAAAAAAAAAAGGAATATCTATCGTCATTATATATAATTCACGAGAAGAATATTAACAATATTTATAAAGATACTACTTATTATGTATGTATACTGTTTAAACTTAATTGTTTTAAAATTTTGACCGAAGCGCTAATTTTTCTATACTCTAATTATAGTGTATTATACTATGTAACGTTACTTTTAATTTATAAACATGTACATATGTACGTGTATCAACAGAACTGTGAGTCCCTGAATTAACGTAAATTTTGCACACTTTGCATAATGTAACAATAAATTTCAAAGAATACAAATTTCAAACTTTCTTAACTACCTCATTTATTTACAAAGCTTCATGCATATCTCCATCGTTTTCACGGAGTATGAAAATAGTCCAAAAGAAGCACAATACGAATTTAGATTCTCCACCATGTTGTGATTACGTATATTGGTTACGTAATGTAACGTAAATAAAAATATCCAGTTTTAAAATTTAGAATTTATTAAAGTCCAAAATCACAATTAAAGAAACATCATTCTAAAAAGAAATCCAAAGTGAGAGTGTAAAATAATTATCAATCCCGCATGTCTCATCTTTGACAACTCCTCCCCTTTTTAGACGATGGCTATAAATAGCCACGGTCTGTTGCTACGGTCCTGACCGGAAGAATATTTCTCACGGGGACCCTAGCGGATAAGGAACGATAACTCTGTTAGGTATGCAGTGTTACACGCAATGTTTAATCTATGTGTCGATTTTACGTAATGTACGTAAATATCGCCCCTTTTGTTCTCAAATAATTTTGAACTCGCGAGTACAACTCTATTATGAGCTTTCTTTGACATTTGTTTCCATTTACAAATAGGCGGGCCCATATAAATGCGTCAGTTTGTAACGACTCTCAATCGAAATACACACCAGTTAGAAACTGTCATCACTCAACGAAATGCTACATCGGCCGTAGCGTATACATCCATGCTATATTTGCGATAAATAATGAAACATGAAAGCAAAAAATGTGCTTCATAGATGACTAGTATTCTGCTGAGCTAAAGAACTATAGCTCTCCGGAAATATTGCCGGGATTTTCGAACTCTAGCTTTAGATCTATATAGTACATGCAAAGAATAAAATGAAATTTATATACACAGATTTACGGTCAGAAAAACATGCGTTCAACTTGGATTTTGTTTGTTTGGTGTTTTTAAAAACTAATTTTGAATAACTAGAAAAGTTTAATGTAGCAAGTAAATTATGCGTGTTAAAGTGTACTGAGAAGCGATAAAATATATATGTGACTTTACCAAATTCATTCAAATGATTTGAATAAATCTATAGCTTAATACAATAGGACAAATGTACTTTAAAACGTTGATTAATGAAACTGTCGCGACTGAATATTGTATGATTTTTTTTTCAAATTTTTATTCACTAATCCACCACTAAAGTCGAAGATAAAATATTGATTGACTCTTCTGTTTCATGATGACGTGCATTCCAAAAGCAATACCAGTTTTATCAAACAGGTTCTTGTAAACCATTCCGTACCAAACCCCACCTAAATAACTGACTATGAGGACAAAAGCAAGTGTGATGGTCCACGAGACTGCAACTTTTTCCCCGTGAAGAAATTGAGGGAAAATGCTGTCGAGGTGGAAAATAAACATACTACATGTATGCCCAAATAGTTAGTAAAAACTTGATAAGTATTTTATCATACCAAAGCTTTATTTGCTCTCGTTACTTAGGGAAATCTACAATATTTTTAAAGCACAATAGTCCAATCCACACTTTTCAAAAGGTGTTCCCCTTTGCAGTGTCAACCCAAAGGTCAAAAGGGAAAAAACCAAAATTCCCCTTCTTTCTACAATATTTGGCGGTACTGTGATGAAATCGCTTTGGATTTGATTTATTCATTCAATATGTGGTGTCAACCCACATATTTAATGAATTATTCTGGGGTAATAAAAATACATAATATGTAGTACATGTATTACCGAAAACGGAGTTTTAATATCAACTGATATAGATACAAACATAATTATAGATACAAAAATATAGATACAAACATATAGATACAAACTTCTATACTACAAAGGCTACTGTGATAAATCTATAAAAGATGGCGATAATTAAAGAGACACAACATTTGTAAAGTGTGGATTATGATCACAACTACGATTTCCACAGAATTATCCATGTAGGAAACTCACGACCAGTTCTAAGAGTATGCATTATGTATTAGTACATGTATGAGATACTGGCTATGGATTTTCGACAACAGTAATTATTATACATGTGATATGCCACTTTCAAACGGCGCCACCGTCTAACAGTACTTTCAGTACTTTGATTCTATAAAGGACCAATGAAATAACTCCAAGATGGAACCAAAATTTGGGGAACGCTCAAGGACATAAATTCTCAAAACAGGACACAGGAGGGAATTACCATAATAAATTCAAAGACACACCAGTCTAAGATTTGACCATCAATCAGATAAACGAAAATAAACAATTGGCAATGAACAGGGGATCAGTGAGAAATCGATAATGAAGAGGAGGGAGATGTCAACATGAGAGATCACAAACAGATGCGGCAATGTATTTCTAGAATGATCAAACAAATTAAATTTCAAACATAAAATACCACTCGGTTAACAAAAGGAAATTAATTCAATATGAATGAAATACATAAGAAAGTTGTCTTTATCAATAAAATATACGTATGTATATAACATAATACAGGGTTTCAAAATGACGGGTGCTGATTAGACTAAGACCAAAATAACAATCGCATCTTCTCGGGCCTTTCCCATAAACTGAAAAACAACCCAAGGGGTTGCGAAAGTAAAACGTCGGGAAAGCGTCGCAATGCATTGTGGGAACGATTAAGAAAGAAAAAGATAAACAAAATGGCTGCCCTCACACGGGAAGGCAAGTAAATTTTGATCTTAGCCAATTTAAAACAGCCTACAATAGTAATATTGACAACGAATTGTTACAATGAATTGTTTTGTTAATATCTAGAAACATCGGTTGTTATCAGGCGTGACTACTTTCTTGACTAATGCATTATGTTTTGTGTCGGCTTACCATTTTACGGGTCATACTAAAACACGCCTGCCGACGCCTGCCGGGTAAAACACGCCTGCCGAGAGAAAACCGCACGCCTGCCGTTTACCTGATGAATTATTTTAATATTTTCTTTGATATTTTATTTAACTTAACTAAATTAAGTATCATAATAACAAAAAGTTGACTTTATATTGATTTTTTTAGCACAAAATTAGCAAAAATGTTCAATGTTGGTAAAGATAGATAACTCTTACGTAGAATCCATACGCCTGCCGAGGAAATCTAGACGCCTGCCGTTAATTTGATGGATTATTTTACTTTTTTCTTTGATATTTTATTTCTTTTAACTAAATAGATGATAATAGAAATCAAAAGTTGATTTTATATTAATTAATTAACACAAAATAAGTAAAAATCGGGTAAGCTGATAGCTCTTACGAAGAAATCATACGCCTGCCAAGAAAATGTATACGCCTGCCGTTTAGTTGATGGATTATTTTAATTATTTCTTTGATATTTTAGTTTACTTGGCTTAATAAACGATAACAGAAATAAAAAGTGGACTTTAAATTCGTTAATTAACACAAAATTAGTAAAAATCGGTAAAATAGATAACTCTTACGCAGAATGCATACGCCCGCCGAGAAGAGAACACGCCTGCCGCTTACCTGGTGGATGATTTTAAATTTTTTATTTATGTTTCATGTTTTCTAACTTGATAAATGATCAGATTAATTAAAAATTTACCACATTTTTTAATCAACACAACATGAGAAAAAACCACACGCCTGTCGTTTACCTGAAGATGAATTAATATTTTTCCTATGTTAGTATTTTATTTTACTGTACCAAATAGCAAGCATAGATAAAAAGGAAAAAATTGCGAAGGGCTAAAAATAAAGGGAAAACTCTTATGTAGAAATCTTACGACTGTCGATTTAATATGCACGCTTGCCATTTTATTTATGTCATTTTTATTTGTATAAACTAATTTATAAATTACTTAAAGATTGCTAAATATAGACTTAACATTTTGCCTTATAATTATGTTCATAACTTTACTTATTGCTGCTATTGATTAATCATATTATATGAAGTCGGGTGATACGGAATGATATAATATGTATGTCATCCCTTTTAAGTTTGACAAAAGTTTTGTTTTCTATCAGAATTTAATATTTTGATTAAGCCTGTCGCTGAAGCTTTTATGATAGAAATACAGGGTAAGATTTATCAACACGTCTATAGATACGAAACGCCCAAGGAATATACATGTGTACGCTTTTACGCTTGTCGAATACCTATATTATTGCATGACATGATTTTTTTCATTAATTTTCTTCTTCCGTCAACTGTGTACATGATCATAGAATAAGAATGAAATAAAACTTTGTGTGTTGTAAAGAGGGATACTTATAATCAATATCATAGCTTTTCGCCTAACGCAAAAATTGATAATCTTGTATTTTCAAACAATATTTCATATTTCATTTAGCTTTACCAAGTAAACGAATAAAGACATAATAATTAGATTTCAATGATATTAAAACGTAACACGAAACGTGTGCATCCAGTATATTTTTTTCAGGGGGGGGGGGTAGTATTTAGGTTTGTCCGGGGTTGGGGTGTCGGGGCAAGATTTTTGGTGATTTTACTTTAAAAAAAAATTATTTTCCAAGGGAGATGGGGACTCCATCACCCCCACTTCAGTAAAAAATTCGAGTTTTACGGGGGGGGGGGGGTTTAACTCTACCCACCTCCCCCCGAGTATTTACAAAGCCAAAGAAAAATTCTTAGATCATCCCCCCAAAAATTAATGAATGGTGACTGATATGAATATTTGATGGACGTTAATGAGTTATACTAACATTGTTATTGTTAGCAAGAACATTGATATTGAAATATCCTAATCTACGACAGCTTACTGATCACAAGGGTCGATCTATAATATTGTTCCACGATCTTATGGCCTATAGACCAATCCTGTTTAAAAGTTATTTTAAATACTGGATAACAAATCGTGTTTTAAAAAAAAATGTAAACCAACAGAAATCGTGATACCAGTGGTTTCCTATACATAAGCGTCGGAACCAGGGGGGGGGCTAGGGGAGCTGAGCCCCCCCCCCCCCCCCCACACATACACACTTTTTTGCAAAGTTAGACCTAACCAATGGGCACATAACATCATAGAGGGTTCAGTCACCCCCCCCCCCCCCACATTTCCAATGAAAAGATGGAAATATTGAAATATGGAGATGGAGTCATATGTATAATAGCCCCCCCCCCCCCACCCCCGGATTAGGAATTTCAAGATTTGGGAACTATAACCCCCCACCACGGATAAGGATTTTTCCTTCCTTGTCAAGATTTCAGAGGATTAGTTTAGCCCTTTGCTTCCGACGCCACTGATATATATATATGGAAACCTTTATGAGAAAGGAGAGGGCTTAAGAAACGTGGCGTGTACGTACGTGTATATATGTAGTTGTTGTATATGTTGCGTGTTAAAGCGAGAAATTAAGCTGTTTTCTAGCATCTCTTTCTCTCTTTCTCTTTCTTTGTCTCCTCTCCTTCTTTCACTTCCTCTCTCTCTCTCTCTCTCTCTCCGTCTTTTCCATCCACTGCCCTCTCTTTCTTTCTCTCTTCAATAATGGAAACAATTCAAATATCAAGAGAAAGAAATACTTATAAATGTTGTTGCACCTGCGTTCAACTGTTCTACTACATGTATTTAAAAAAAAATTTCAATAAAAATATGGAGAAAACTGCAGCGAGTCGGTAAGCGTAAGACATTCACATTCCAAATGTTCGACATCTGAACGTGGTGGTTTTTTCGGTTTTAATCTATTTCATGAGTAAAAATTTTCTGAGTCAAAAATAAACGCAATATTCTATGCAGATCGGTTGTCTTTGAACTTAATGAACGTAAAATATCTTCCCGACAATTTTTATATTAATCAACCATACTATTAATCGTACGTCGGTCGTGGAGGTTGATATGTTTATTGATAAAAAAAGAATAATGCATGCATTCGTAAATGATTCTTCAATGTATATAATCATACCATATGGCTTACAATATCACTCACTTCACTATCCCTCAAACGGTTACACTCACAGTTTTGTAAATAGAAAAACGGGACCACAATCTGAACATGCACATACAGATTAATGTATTTTTATCTCATTATATTACAAATCATGTAATAATAACAAAATAATTTACTCATTATGTTCTTTGCTATAATATTTTGGGCGAATCGGGGTTGGGGCTACATGTCCAAAGATAACTAGTGATCGTTGCTCTACTGATACACGTGTTTACATACACGTGTTAGTTTCTTGTGTATTCTGTGTGAATTGAACGGTTTTTTTGTCGCTTAAGAAACAATAGACCTTACCTACCTGTATATTGGAAGACGACCGTGAAGCACGCACCTTGTACACAAGCCCCCCCCCCCTCCCCCCTCTCTCTCTCTCTCTCTCTCTCTCTCTCTCTCTCTCTCTCTCTCTCTCTCTCTCTCTCTCTCTCTTTCTCTCATGTGTTTTAGGTGACTGAGAAAAATAGTTATGAACGAGTCGATCTACCTAAGTATGTCTTAAGATACTATGTATAGCCTTTGAACTTACACCTAATTATTAACCCAAAAGTATTATTAAAACCTTGCAGTCCACTTTAATTATTCCAATTGATAGAGCAAGGTCGCCATATCATGGTTTCTGACTCTTATATTTGTATTTTTTATGTATCGATATGAAATTGAAGAATAATACCATTTTATCCTTATACATGTATATGTATATATCATGTACAAGCACTTAATAAAAAATATTTCTGATTAATAAGCCATCAGTTTTTAATTGGTCAGACCTACGCCTCTTCATAAAACATGTATAGTCCATTCATAACTGTAAACATTGAAACATTTGTGTTACTATATATCTTCGTGAACCTTATAAAATATAAAGAAAACAAAACTTATTTTGTAGGGGAAAATATCATTCATTATCATTTACGAGACAGTCCAGGCTTATAACCAAGAATATTGACACGATTTGAATCACTTTACAACGTTAATCATTAAACCAGGGTTCTTTTTTTTCTCCATTTAAAACCGAGACCATAAATCGTAAAATTTTAACCCGGTCACATTTTCATCAGCTTGGAAAAATTGAATGAACTTAATACTGAATGATAACCTCAAAATAAAGCATATACTGAACATGTAGCTGCAATAATTATACCGGTATATTGATTGTGTTGAATATTGAAACAACCTACAGAGTTCTGCTTTGATTTGGTAATTGCATGCTCTATAAGTCTGCTTTATTTCTTCTACGAACAGAATAAGTCATCACTGGAAGGTTAAGCGTGTATTGGATTTCAAAAGTCTATAGTGGGGTATGATTGAGTCTGTTAGATTTTCTTGTTAGAAAAAGGCGGGTTTTTTTTAAATATTCAAACTGATACCCCCTACCCCTCTTTCCCTTGAATGGAATAATTATCCGCTACACTGATATCATGCAATGTAAAATTTTGCTACAGGCTTATGAATGTCCTGTGTAATATTTGATTTTAAAAACGCAGCGAAACAGAATCAGAATCTAGAGATTTAGATATAGTTTGGTGAACTAGGCAGTGAAAGTCTTGAGATGGAAAAGTTTTTCAAGATGTAAACAGTTACAAAGATTGTACAGAACTAATTGTGTACGAAAATGTAAATGCACTTTACTTAAAAAGTCTAACCTTTCCCCATATACGTTTACTAGAATTAATAATTTAGGAGCATAAATATTTATAAAATCTGGAATGCATACACAATTTAATTACGCTAGCCTGTTTGTTTAAGAAATACATTATATAGCCTTCATACACGGATAAAGGTTATGCCAGTCCACTTCTCTAAAGAAATGAAATTATCGAATTGCATCTTTTGAATTGATTGAGTTGGTGTAAATATTAATTTCCATTACATGTCTTGAATTTTTTATTTACATGTTCACCCAACACAGTATTTACAGTTTGACTCCATACGTATTTCTGAACTTAGTATAACAGTGCATTGATTATATATATATTCACATCAGTATACTTTCCTTCTTATTTCAGACACCGCTTTTAGGCTAGATCGTATGAATATATAACATAAAATATTTTGATTATACGTAAAATACATGCATATTTTAAGGGTTCTTCGAAAACTTTAATCATAAAATTCGAGCAGAGACATACAAAAGTCATGTACATGTATATACATGTAATTAACAGTACATGTTTGTCCCTGATTCGAGTTTGTAATATATCTTTAATTAATTGCAACAAAAAATAAGGTTATGAAAACACTAATAAACTATAACTATTTAAAAAGCTGAAGTTTTTCAAGAAATAAAAATAAAAGACATGGATAAATGATTAAATCAGCAGGCTTATTACAACTCAGTGTCTCAGCAGGCGTAAGCAGGGTAAGAACTCTTTGTCTTCTTTAGAGACTTTGAACATTTTTAATAATATTTTCATTAAACAGCGAATGCAAAATAACCTTTTATTTCTTTGATCATTAATCAAGTTAGAAAACATGAAATATAAATAAAAAAATTTAAAATCATTCACCAGGTAAGCGGCAGGCGTGTTCTCTTCTCGGCGGGCGTATGCATTCTGCGTAAGAGTTATCTATTTTACCGATTTTTACTAATTTTGTGTTAATTAACGAATTTAAAGTCAACTTTTTATTTCTGTTATCGTTTATTAAGCCAAGTAAACTAAAATATCAAAGAAATAATTAAAATAATCCATTAACTAAACGGCAGGCGTATACATTTTCTTGGCAGGCGTATGATTTCTTCGTAAGAGCTATCAGCTTACCCGATTTTTACTTATTTTGTGTTAATTAATTAATATAAAATCAACTTTTGATTTCTATTATCATCTATTTAGTTAAAAGAAATAAAATATCAAAAAAAAAAAGTAAAATAATCCATCAAATTAACGGCAGGCGTCTAGATTTCCTCGGCAGGCGTATGAATTCTACGTAAGAGTTATCTATCTTTACCAACATAGAACATTTTTGCTAATTTTGTGCTAAATAATCAATATAAAGTCAACTTTTTGTTATTATGATACTTAATTTAGTTAAGTTAAATAAAACATCAAAGAAAATATTAAAATAATCCATCAGGTAAACGGCAGGCGTGCGGTTTTCTCTCGGCAGGCGTGTTTTCCCCGGCAGGCGTCGGCAGGCGTGTTTTAGTATGACCGCAAAATGTACGCACACAAGCGTCTAAAGGCAAGTTTCAGTGAATGTCCTTATCTACCAGACCGACACCCGTTGCACGTTAGGATTTATAGAAAAGATGCACTTAAACTGGGGATTTCAGACGAGAACAAATGTGTTTGTACTTTATCAATTGTTGCCAAGAGATTGTACGTGGAAGAGAGCGCTCTCCACTCCTCCTCCCCTGCGGATACACCCATACTTGGGGATAAATACCCATTCTCCCCTTCAGCTTCTTACACACAGGATCAGCTAGAGAATTTCACCGACCCTATCTCAGAATACGTAGATGTCACAGCTTTCTGTTGGATTTTGGAAGAGGAAAGCGAAGTTGATGGTGAAACGGATGAAATTTGTCTTGAGTGTTCTGAAAAGTTTGCATGTCATTATCAGATCGTTGGGGACGATGATATTTACGTGCGACATTTACATTTGTTTCCCATTCTTAAAGTTGTTATAGGTGTGACAGACTATATAACTTTTAAATGGCTGCAGAAAATGGACTTCAGTGCTGGTATGGTAAATGAAGTGTGTAAACGTGATGTGCTCTTGAAAGTCAATGATATTTTCCTGGCACCATTTCCTGAACTATTTTTTCATGATAAAAAATTCAGCATAGATATGTATTATCACATGCATGTGCTTGAATGCTGTCCATTACGTCAGGGGTTAATGTCAGTTGACACGGAGCTTGTTCTCTCATATATTGGAGATAAAACACCAACAACCCCAGAAGCTGAATTTGTGCTTCAAAGTCCAACCAAAGCAGTCAAAACGCTAGAGCATTTTCTGATGTCAGACTTCTGTCAGCCTCTTAAACCACCATCATCTCTAGACTTGGGTGCTAAGACAATTGGCATCAAGAAGACTTCTTTTAGATCCAAAACCAACAACAATCTGTTCAACTTTGAATTAGTACAGCAACATGTACTATGGCGGAAACTTTTGTGCAAAGTTCAGAAGAAAATTACATTTGATCCGATGTACATCATAGGAATGTCCAAAATGAACATGCTACAAAGTGGTTTCTTTGAAGAGAGTTTAGTCAAAGTTTCCCTTGAAATGACAAATTCTACGGTTGTTTCCTACAGACTTGCTCTAGTGAAATGTCTCTCGGACAGCATTGCTCCCATGTCAGCTGTCAACACAGTGTATGTATCCCCATTACTAATATTTAATCTGCAGAACTCATGTGGGATGGTGTCCAAAAAAGTGCCATGCAACCTTAGGATAGAGGTAAAGTTCATTGTAAACTCGATGCTTGCATTATGTGAATATGACTACCAAGAATGCATGTTTTGAATTCTGTACTGTTCATCTTGCATATACAAAATTTTGCTTTAAAAGTGATGATTAGATTTATGAAAGATTTTTACTTTTATGCAGTGATCCCAATAATTGAAATACATACCTTGTTGGTCAAAGTTTGAAAAAGAAATCACTATTTAACTTGATTTGATTGATTTTACAATAGAAAAATATTAGAAGTCATAAATCTTTGTGAGAGTTATGTCCTTTCTCAAAAGGTTTTGGACCTTGAATTCAGATGCTGTTTTTTAATAATTGATAATACCATTCTTTGTCCTCTGATTTTTCTGGTATTCACAACTATCAGGCTAAAGAATCAAAACCTTATTTTTAAATGGCAAAAAAGAATTCTTTGTAGGAAATTTTATGATTATTTCAGAGATACAACTGCACCTCTGGTTGTGAGCATGATGTGGACTTTGGGTCCATCAGCTCTTCCTGGAATAGTCAGATCCCTACTGCAAAAGAAGTCAGCATTTCCATAGTGATCTCCCCTTATTACAGCCCCCGCCAGATCAAATCAGAGGCTATCAAAGCATACTTCAGAGTACCAAGGTTTGGATTTTGGTGAAACTATATAATAAATAATTTGGATATGAATATTTTAAGCATAATCATATTCTGATATAACTCTCTGCAATGCTAAAGCGGTGCAAATCCTGAAGATTTGAAAAGGATTGATGGATTTGCTAAAAATCTGTTAGCTGTATGAACTACATATACATGTATTATTTATGTGACTAGCTTTTGAGATATTTACATTCATTTAAGATGTTACATGAAGGAACATATTTCCTTTTATTACAGATTATTAACAAAAGGTGACCTTTTACCTGTTCGAAGTCAAGGTAAATACTGTTTTGTTGTAAAATTTTTATACGTGGCAATGAAGATAAAGAGTAATCTTAACTGAAGCTCTCACTGTATGTTTCATGAAATGCTGATGTGTAAATTTTGACCCTTCTCCTGGTAGATGATCCAGAATATTGCTCTGCCCTCAGTGACTCGGAAAAAAGGTTTCCCACTGTGTTTTTCAAAGTTGTCAAACTTGATGGGCCACCGTCCAACTTTCCAAGTTTTATCTGTGATCACAGGTCTACCAGGGTAGTGCAGGTAATTAAATTTCCTTTATTGTCATGTACATGTAGTTTATAATACATGTCCTGAAAAAGATGTGAACTTTTGTCATGTACAAACTTCACAACCTTAGGGAATTTTTTTACAGTTTGTTTTCAGTGTCTTTAAACTTGAACTTGAATGCACATTTTTTTCAAACACTTTTTAAAATGTTTTTAACTTGTTTGTGTGTATAGATTGGGTCTGTACACAGTTACGTACCCCTTCTGATGACGCCCTACCTGTCCGTCCAGCCCTTGTCATACTGGGACCAG
>CM027475.1:19267124-19439953 GCA_015776775.1 Magallana hongkongensis
CACATGATTTTATTTAAAATCTGACATTTTAAATCGACGTTTTTAACACGACACAAACTTCCAGATAACGAATTATAGAGAAATCTCATTTGTTAAAATTGATTAAGTTGCATTTGATGTAATCAAATTCAAAATTGATCATGATCAATTTAGTCACCCTTAAAAATTAAAGCATTTACTATTGCAAAAACTTGTTTGATTGATTTGATAAAACTTAACCTGCATTTTCAATTTGTTAATATTGCAATAATTTTTTTCATAAAACAGCCATTGAGGAAGAAGTGCGAAACATTCAAAATAAGAAAAAGGCCTTAGAAACCAAAGGCGTTGAGTTGGATGAAGAGGAGGCAGAAAGGGTCGGTTTGGGGCGCAACAGGCCATTATGACCAGGACATTTATAGCAACAGTGGGAAGACATCCCTTCTTGGATATGACACATCCATTGCAGCAAGCGAGGAGAGAGATGTAAGTATTGGAGAATCAGTTTTTTAACTTACTAAATCATAAAGAAAACATTAGAGACACCTAACTAAAATTTTGTTTTGGTAAGAGACATGGTATATACCATATTGTTTATTCATTGTTTATTGTTAAAGTGAAATATTTCATTTTGAAAGAGAATACTGTCAACCTGATATATATATATAAAATTTACTCAAATCCAACATGTTCAAACATTTATTTTTGAAGCTTTTTTTATATGATTGAAGTATTTTTCTAATCATGTACTTAACTTTAGGATGAGGACGACTCGAGCACAGTCTTTCAACCAAAGATGTCGTCTTACACAGCCCCACTCAATTTCCTAAACGACACACTGAATGACAAGGTAAGAAGGAATTGTTGATTGGTAAAAACAAAAAAAAAAGATACATTTTATGCTTTGTTAAAAATAAGAAATGATTTTCAATCGACGCTCTATTGAGAATCTTAACGTCACAATGACTTTTTCCTGTGCAACAATAATATTAGAGGTTTTATTAATCGAAAATCCATAGTAAAATCATATCATGGGATGACTCCCACAATCGACTTCCCTGGGCAAGGCAATTAGAATCAAATGAAAATGCATCATTTGACTGCACATAGTGTTGTTGAATGTTGACTGAATCTAGGACCCCTTTGCCAGCTGTTACATGTACTTCACAACTCTGGGAACTGCTCAGTTGCAGCTTGTAGAATATGTGGTTTAAAAAATTAACTTTCTCCCACAGGATTTTGATCCCATGCAAGAGCACAGACCACAAAGAGTTCGAGACAGAGAAGGAACATACAGAGCTCAACTGAAAAACAGGATCATCTCCCCTGAGCGTTACGACCCGTTCGCTAATGGTCAGTATTTGTCCAACTAAACTTTGTTTGTAAATGTCTTGTGTATGATCATCTTCAAGCATTAAGTACTTGGATTACTCTTACACTCTGAAGAACAAGATAAACTAGAGATTGGGTTTTTGAATGACTTACTGGAATTGAGTAGAAAATAAATAATTTGCTACATATTAGTGTACAATATAGGATTTGTAATTTATTTAATGCTTGAAGACGAAGACAGGTATATATACTGTTTTGATAGTATATTTACCTGGATATTTTTTTTATCCATGATTTATGTTCATTGTCAGTCTTGTTATAGTTGCCCATATGACGTTACAGAGACAATGTTGGTTTTTTTTTGTCATTGAGGTATATACCTCAGTCCTGTGCTGTATGCTAGGTTTTAAATCGAATGGTACATTTTATGGATTTTCCATACTGTGTTATGTAGGAAAGTAGAATTATGACCAAATATTTTTTGACAACAGATAGCCAGACTTGTAGCATGCAACGCGTTTGATTGAAGTTCGAACCCTTCGTCTCAAGATAGTAATTTCTCACCAAGTTGTGATGAGCAAAATAAGTTAAATTTTTTTATGGCAGTTATTAAATAATATAACAATGATTTTAAAGGCTGAATCAAAAGGCTGTCATGTCTTTTTTATATATTTTTCTGTTGTATAATTAAGACACTGTCTGCAGATTGTGTGGAAAGGGAAATAGATTGGTTTTGTAGGACATTTATTTGATATATGTGAAGGTTAAACATGTCTCATCTAGAAATTTGTTGGAGTACAGAGCGAAATTGTTGAATTTTAATATTACTTCATGGAGGAATCAAAGACATGTTTATTCTGGAAATGAAAAAAAAAATGTATTGTAAAACTTTTGTCATGACCATTTTTCCCTTCAACAAAACTCGAGACTAATAGCAGTTATCTTTCCTTTGACAGCTCTTCAGGAGAAATGAGCAGATATTGTTGACGAGAATTAGAGAGGTTATCTAAAGAAACACTCTGCAGTCAGAGTGAATAAAGAAAAAAAATTATTGACAAAAAATGAACAATTTGCTTCAAAATATAATAAGCCTCTGCATTGATATTTGAAAAATGCAAAATCCATGTTTTATTGTAAATATTGCACAATATTTTTACTTTATATTTTTTTTCTATGAAGTTGGAGCATTTTTTATATATTAGGCTTGTATGTTGATAGACTAATATTAATGGACGACTAATTTTAGGCCATGCTTTTCTCCGTTGACTGAAGGCACCATGTGACCCTAGCCGTAGCGTACGTATGAAAAGATGTGATGCTATACATTGTATTGTGTAGAACTAAATGACGTGTGCATACATTGGTCTACAGATGTGAAATGATTAATTTCATGTCATATGTACATCTCCCAAGAATCCAGATGACCAATATGTGCACACATGAAATGTTTCCATGGCAGTTTGACAAAAGGCAGAAAAATTCATATCTAAGACAAACTGAGAATGTTTGAGCTCTAGGAAGGATATATCATTTTAAGGTTGGGGGGGGGGGAGGGGAGGAGGTGATCAAATGTATTGACTGCATGAGTTGAAATCTTTGCTCTTAAAAAAATTACTTCAAGCTCAACTGATAGTCAGCTTTTGTCAAACTCCATGAGAAGAAAACATGTCTTGATGAATGGCTCATATGAACTTTACTTATTATTGTTCATGTCACGGCTTCGCTGTGACATTCTGCTTTCTACTTGCAGGCGGAAAAACACCTGATGTCAACGACAGAACATTTGCCAATGTCATGAGAAGCTCTGCTTTGGACAGAGAAAAGGTATCTTTATTTTACAGAAGAAAAAACTATTGTATGCGGAGTAAAATTAATGGAAATTAGAATACTGACCAAAACAAACGCTCATTGCAATTTTCTTTACGTTTATAAATTGAGAACTGATATTCTATGAAAAAAATTATTGTATGAGGAAAAGAGTTAATGGAAACTAATCTACATGTATTTACTAAAAATGGCATTCATTTTAATTTTCTGATTATAAATATAATATATATCCATGATTGATTCTTTATGAAGTGATTTGTTGTGTGTATGAATCTAACATTTGAAAAAAAAAAAAAATAATGACTACTTGAATGTATTTGATCAGAACTAATATTTTATGGAGTAAATTGTTTTTAGGAAACAAGTTTGTTGAGAAAAGGAAGAATACTAACAAATGCTAAAATCTCTCTTTACCTAGGATGCGTATGAGAAACAAATAAAAGAGAAAGCGAAAGCTGGGGAACTGCGTGTGGTGAATGGCGGCGATGCCCAGAAAGCGGCTGCTGCAGCCGCTGCAGAAAAAAAGAAACGCCGTTGGGATCAAGCCGCAGAAGACTCTGGGGGGAAGAAAGCCAAAACGTCCTGGGAGTCTGCTGAGACCCCCTCTAACACACGCTGGGACGAAACTCCAGGCCGAAAAACGGGGGCTGAAACACCTGGCGCCACTCCTGGTCAGAGTACAAGGATGTGGGATGCCACACCCGGTCACCTGACCCCTGGAGCCACCACCCCAGGGAGGGATGCTGGTACTCCTGGGCATCAAGCTTCTAGCGCCAGGAGGAACAGATGGGATGAGACTCCCAGAACTGAAAGAGGTAATGTTACTTTTAGTGTACATTATTATTGATCACTGAGGAATCATTAGAAGTCGTGGTGGCTCAATTTTCATGGTATTTGTGGGTAGCTATCCCCACGAATTTACATCTTTGATACAAATCAAATTTAGAAAAAGTTATCCTTTTTCACGGAAACAGAAAACCGACGCATCCACAATAATGCATCCCCCACAAATAAGGAAAAAAAAAACCCAATCTACTAAAAGTTAAAGTAAAATGATTCCACAGTATGTTAAGTTTAGTTTGTGAACAGTTATTGTTGATTTTATAACATGTAGTAATTTTTTAATAGATGTTTTACAATTTTACAATGTTTTTACATTGTACATCCAATTTGATTTTACAATGCTATTACATTGTACATGTTTGTTATTTGATTTTGCAATGTTATTACATTGAAAGGTACATGTAATATGATTTTACAATGTTATTACATTTTTTACAGAGACTCCCGGACATGGCAGTGGGTGGGCGGAGACCCCTAAAACTGACCGGGGAGGAGACCTGATACAGGACACCCCCACCCCTGGGGCCAGCAAGAGAAGGTCCAGATGGGACGAAACCCCTGGGGCACAGACCCCCTCAATGACCCCCAGTGCAATGACTCCTAGCATGACCCCAGGTAAGCCAATGTCTGAATCTCTCTGTTTTAGAATTGAAGGACTTTTTCTTGGACTAAGCATTTTTTTTGTCTGTACATGTATATGTGAATTGTATTGATTTTCTTCAAAGTTATTTTAGGAGAAAATTGTGAAATCTTGTTTGTTTTAGTGTTTTAAAACAAATTTATTTTTAAAAGAGTTTTTAAGTTTGTGAAGTTATTGTTCATTGTAAATACAAAAATGTGAAATCTCAAATTAAAGTATCTTGGCTCATTAAGAAACCAACTTTGCCTCTGTGATTACATTCAAATCTTTTTCCAGGTAATCAGACACCTGGAGGATCAACTCCAAGTGGTTTCACCCCCGGAGGTTCCACCCCCAGTGGGTTTACCCCAGGCGGCATCACCCCAAGCGGGACAACACCTACTGGAGCCAAAGCTATGGCGATGGCCACACCCACCCCAGGTCACCTGATGTCCATGACCCCGGAGCAGCTACAGGCGTACACCTGGCAGAGGGAGATAGACGAGAGGAACCGCCCCCTCTCCGACGACGAGTTGGACTCGCTGTTCCCGCCAGGATACAAGGTCAGTTTTTAGGTGGCATTTTTCTTTGGCAATAATGTATTGATGTAGAGTTAAAGGACTTCTTATGGACTGATTAAGGTGGCTCTATACACCACTTTTTGATGATGCAGTACGCAAAAAAGTAAATCGGGAAACATGCATTTCCGGTACTGGCTGATTTAAACTGAGGTGAATTGTATGGGAACCGCTATTTTGAAAAATTTGTTAAATGGATAGATTTAATTTGATAATTGGAAAATTCATTACTTACAAGTAATGTGGTATGTGACACCTTCACGTTGTGTGGTATTTATCGAAATAAACAATAAAATCAAGTATAAATTTTTAGAGAGTTTCTTTAGTATCATCGATATATTACACCGTAGCGCAGTGGGTTAGTGGGTTCACTACAAACCAGTAGGTCATGAGTTCGATTCCCGTTGAGAACAATAAAAAAAATTTAACTTTCCAAAAATTTCTAAAACGTATTTTTTGGTTGAATACCGTGAAAGAAAATTCTAAACAGGTGAAAATATTTCAATTATAATATACTTTAATGCACATTAATATCGACACCTAACGGGGATGAGAGGGTTGCTTTGAATTTCTCTCAGGTTGGGATATATAAATCCTATTAGCCTAGTCAATGTTCCCCTTTATTTATTTGACTTAGTTTTGCACTAAAGCGAATATATTCACTTGTACAGGGCAAAGTCTATAATGAAATATGCATGTATTTATCATTCCAACATTATATTTAGGAAATTTTCTTCAACTCAGAAATGAAAAGTCCCCAAGGTGTTTGGGCCTTGGGATTTAGGAACGATAACCCTTACATGAGGAACTTTCATATCAAATAAAATTTAAAATATTTTTTGTGTTTATTTGCAATTGTTTTCATTCAATTTTTTATTTCACATTTATTAAAATACATTTTCTTATAACATCAAGCAACTTTTTCAGATGATTTGTCAACAGAGTAAGAAAATATGAAAAATTATGTTTTGGGGAAATACTAAAAAAAATTGCAATAATAACATTTTTGAATGCTAAGAAGTGTTAAATTTTTTTTATGTGTCCGAAGGAAATATCCATCATATGACAAAATAATTTCTCTCAATTTGTTGATAGCTGTCTTTTAAAAAAATATTTTACAAAAACACGAAAAAACATTAAAAAATTCTTTAAAAATACCTACAGTATCCCTATCGTCATTTTAATATTTGATAAGTATATGTTTTGTGGTCTTCTATTGAAAATTGGAATAAACTGTGGGTGTATAGAGCCACCTTAAGAAAGACACATGTTCATGTACAAGAATTTGAGTGGTACAAATAAAAAGAAAGTGTTATGCCTTTGGAAAACTTCAATTAGAGTTATTGTACAACTTTAAGAAATATTGACTTTTATATGTCTAAGAAATGTTGACAAACAATTGATGTGAACGTGGATCAACTGAAAATTACAAGAATTAATACACATTAACTTTACCTTCGTTCATTGAAATCCAGGTTCTCCAACCCCCTGCAGGGTACATCCCCATTCGTACACCAGCCCGTAAGCTGATCGCGACCCCCACCCCCATGGCTGGGACTCCGGCCGGGTTCAGGATGCAGACCCCCGACACAAAGACCCAGATTGTGGACATGCAGCCCAAGGGGAACCTGCCCATGATGAAGCCAGACGACATGCAGTACTTTGACAAGCTCCTGGTAAGTACCTAGTGTAGAGAGTACTTAAAAGGGGCTGGATGGTCGTGATAATTTGAAGACTAATTTATTGATCTTTTAAGAAGAAGTAGCTTGTATAAAAATGTTTGAAAATATTCTTAAGAAGAAGAGCTCTTGTCTTTATGAGAATGTCAGAAAATATTCAAATTTTAAAGCTAGAATAATGAAAAGTAATGTGAAAATTGACTTCATGGTCAAATTTAACTGGTACAAAGGTGAAAGAGTAAATGGGAACAAGAAAAATGGTTGCTGTCACACGTCTTGGACAAACATTATGTTCATATGGAAAGATAGAAATAATTTATAAATCTTTCCTCTCTCTCTCTCTCTCTCATAAGTGTTCAGTTGTTTTAACGTGGTAAAATTTGTGTTCCTTAGGTTGAAGTGGATGAAGAGACGTTATCACCAGAGGAACAGAAAGAGAGAAAAATCATGAAACTTCTACTAAAGATCAAGAACGGAACTCCTCCAATGAGAAAGGTAGGACTGTGATAATACAGAGTTCAAATAATTCACTTTATAGCCAAGTATGTGTAAGTTGATAATTTTCTCCAAGAGTTTGCTCTGCTTCCAATTTGAATATAACAAGACGGAAGTTTGAAAAAAAATAATTATGCATATTTTTCAGCTTATATAATTTGCTTTCAAAAAGGAAAATAGACTTTAAGAAAGATAAGTTAGACTTCAAGAAAGACAGAGTTTACAGAAATTACTTTTGTCATACATGTACATAGCAAAGAAGGACAGTTTTGAAAATAAAGAAGTTTATTAATGCCTCCTAAACTGAGATGTAAAAAATTTTGTAGGTTGCAAAGTTTACAAATATTTCTCTACATATTCATTGGCTGCAACACTGTTGTCATTTAGATTTTTGTTCAAAAGTTTCAAACTGCAAACTTCTTTTTTACCATAGGCTGCCCTCCGACAGATCACAGACAAGGCGCGCGAGTTTGGGGCGGGGCCACTTTTCAATCAGATCCTGCCCCTCTTGATGTCCCCGACCCTGGAGGACCAGGAGCGTCACCTTCTGGTCAAGGTCATTGACCGCATCCTGTACAAACTGGACGACCTTGTGCGGCCCTACGTCCACAAGATCCTGGTCGTCATCGAGCCGCTGCTGATCGACGAGGACTACTACGCCAGAGTGGAGGGCAGGGAAATCATCTCTAACTTGGCAAAGGTAGGCACTTGTTTATTTACTAGGTGTATCTGATATTTACCTTGTACGTTCAACATCATAATGAAATAATTATGAAATAAAATCATATACTGTAAACCAAATTTATTCGCATGCGAGAAATTTTCGCGAGGTTAGCGAGAGCCTTATTGTTGCGAATATTTCTAGCAGCACACCAGTATTTGCCATATAGTTATTATAAAATAAAACAAGTTTAGATTTGGCTTCATCGCAATTAAATGTCAATTAGTTGTCGCAAACCAGTTCACTTAGGTAAATCGTGAAATGATGTTGTCGCGAATAATAGTTGGTTTACAGTAAACACAAGATGGTGTCTTGAAATTCAAACATTCATCCCTTCATGTAGTATTTTTGGGTACAAACTTACATTCTAACTTTCATTGAATTATTTACATTATTTTTAAAGTCTTGACTCAACATGAATAAGTCTTTTCATCATTGTAATAAATAGATAAAATAAATTGTTGCTGCTCTATGCTTATACTATAGATTAGGAAACAGTAACAATATTCCAACTAAAAGCATTTTCAAGATACATTGATCACATAGATTTAAATCAAATGGTAAAATTTAAGTAAAAAAAAACAAAACTTTTTTTGTTTTTCAGGCTGCAGGTTTGGCCACCATGATCTCCACAATGAGACCTGACATTGACAACTTGGACGAGTACGTCCGTAACACAACTGCCAGGGCCTTCGCTGTTGTAGCCTCGGCCCTGGGGATCCCCTCCCTGCTGCCCTTCTTGAAGGCCGTGTGTAAGAGCAAGAAGTCATGGCAGGCCAGACACACAGGAATCAAGATTGTCCAGCAGATCGCTATTCTCATGGGGTGTGCCATCCTCCCCCACCTCAAGAACTTAGTAGAGATTATTGAACATGGTGAGTTGGAAAAACTATTCAAAGTTTTGAAGAGTTTATAAAGTAAGAGATATAAAACAGGGAAAAAAAATTTTTGAATAAGAGAGAAATCAAAAATCAAATCCAACATTTTTTTTTCTAAATATGTGAATAAAGAGAAAACAGTCACACATCAATATTTTTTTTATTGATTGATTAAGAAGAAATATGAAAAACAAAACAAAAAATTTTGAGGTGTTTTCAAACAGTTAAAGGTTTACTCTGTTGCATTGCCCTGGGAAAAAGAACTAGTAGTTAATTTCTGCATACAGTTCAATTTGTACGGTTAAGTTGCTGTGGAGACCAAAGAACTGTATTGTACTATATATTTTGTACCCTCCCCTAGGACTGGTGGATGAGCAGCAGAAGGTACGTACCATCACTGCCCTGGCCCTGGCCGCGCTGGCTGAAGCTGCCACCCCCTACGGTATCGAGTCCTTCGACAGCGTGCTCAAACCACTGTGGAAGGGTATCCGACAGCATAGAGGAAAGGTAAGGCTGCTAGTGTTAGTTTTTAAGGCCATCCTTTAAAAAATGTTTGTTTGGAGTTACCACCTGGAGGTTTCTAGACCCAGGAGGGACAGAAAATATTTTTTTTAATTTTTCAAACTTAAAATTAAATAAAAATTCTTTATTTAAGCTAATAAATCTATATCAGCGAGGCAATTCTAAAGAAACAATAATTTTACTTTGGCTTTACGGTATAATATGTACCAGTGTAATACTGTTCTTTCACTTTGGTCTAATTTTCATTTTCTGAAACATTTTAAATTCGCACACCTGTGCATATTTTGTACAAGAAACTGAAATTGCAAAAATGATTGAGTTTTGTACATGTTATGTTGTATTTCTCAGGGTCTGGCTGCCTTCCTGAAGGCCATCGGTTATCTGATCCCTCTCATGGACGCCGAGTACGCCAACTACTACACTAGGGAAGTGATGCTCATCCTAAAGAGAGAGTTCCAGTCTCCCGACGAAGAGATGAAGAAAATCGTACTGAAGGTAAGGGAGAGAGACGAAAAGAAAGCAGTGCTATCATTTCCAATCATGACTTCTGAGCCATGCTTGATTGCATTTTCCCAAAAGTTAACCACTCTGAAGAAGCAATCTTGAAATGTGTATGTCACTTTTTGTAGACATAAGAGTAACCGTCCTTTTCATTTCTAGAAGCTTTGAGATTCAAATTACCTTAAGTAATAAATTTGTTGATTTGAAATAAATATTAAATTTGTGGTAATCTATAGTTGATATAACGCCATTTTATATAAAGTCATGTACAGCTATTTAATCTGTGTGTCATCTTTTGTAAAAATAGGTGGTGAAGCAGTGCTGTGCTACTGATGGTGTGGAACCCCAGTACATTAAGGATGAGATCCTGCCCACATTCTTCAAACATTTCTGGAACCAGAGGATGGCTTTGGACAGAAGGAACTACAGACAGGTCAGTCCAATCACATGATTTGGTTTGACAACATCTTTATTTTATTTAGGGGACCATCTCTTTCATGTATAAAGATACCTGTATCTTATAAGGGAATAAGTGTAAGATTGTTGTATTAGAAAATAAGAGAAAATATAGAAGATTGAGTAATCTTGTTCCTTAAACACAATTTAAAAGAGGTTGTTTGCGGAGGAAAAAGCCTTGGGCTAATTTGTAAGGACTTAAATTGTGGCAATTTGAAAATATTTAATGCAGTAATTTAGAGAAAAATGTCATTCAAATGCTAGTACACAATGATTTTATCATGTGTATAGTAAATACTAAGGGTGTTTTTTTGGTGAGGATTCGAATATAGATGTGATACTTACCAAATTTTGATCAGTAATTTCGGGAGAAAAATTTAATTTGTATTCATGTACAAGCTAGTTGTACATTGTATCAATGTTAAATAGGTAAATCAATGTCATGGATTTCAAACTGACACTTGTTACTTTTTCAGTTGGTGGACACCACTGTGGAGATTGCCAACAAGGTTGGAGCAGCGGAAATCATCCAGCGGATTGTGGATGATCTGAAGGATGAGGCGGAACAGTACAGGAAGATGGTGATGGAAACCATCGAGAAGATCATGGGGAACCTCGGAGCGGCTGACATTGACTCGCGACTGGAGGAACAGCTGATCGACGGCATCTTGTACGCCTTTCAGGAACAGACCACAGAGGTAACTGATTAAACGATCTCCTTTTATAGGAGACTTATTCCAATAAGAATTATCTCTCTTGAACTATTAACTAAAATGATAGAGGTAATCAAATGGTCATCTCATTGCAATATGTAATACAGAGTAAGAATTATTGCCCAGGAACTTACTTATCCATGAGACTTTCATTTAAACGAAATCCACAGAAATTGATGCCAAGGAATATCTATGAAACAACAATATATAATATTGTGTCTGTTGTTGATTTGCAGGATGTGGTGATGTTGAATGGTTTCGGTACAGTGGTGAATGCCCTGGGCAAGCGGGTGAAGCCGTACCTGCCCCAGATTTGTGGTACGATTCTGTGGCGTCTCAACAACAAGTCGGCTAAAGTCCGACAGCAGGCCGCCGATCTCATCTCTAGGATCGCCGTCGTCATGAAGACCTGTCAGGAGGTTAGTCAACAGAACGTTTGTTTAATCAGGGACATATGTATAAATGGGATAGGGCAACTTTTACATTCCCCATTGTACTTTCAAAATATCACAAGATCAGGGATTGGAGTGTATACTATTAAGATAGGGCAACTTCTACATTAGCTATGTTTACTTCCCAAAATATGACAGGAGCCTAACTCTACAAGTTTTGATGACTACGTTCAGTCCCAGTGAAATATATTGATTTTGATCATATTAATTATTACCCCGTGTTATTAAATAGGGATTGCTTTTAGATGAATTTTAAATGATTTAGATTTAAATATTATAAGGAATACAAACATCTATTTTTATGTAGTCTTTGAAATGGGGCTTAAAAGGGCTTTTAGGTTTTAGAAATCAAATCATATTTATAACCAGATAATTAAAGGATATGATAAAGTGCAAGCAACATTGTAGGGTTATTTTATGATTGCGTTTTGATGGTAATGAACTGTTACATATTTAATAGCATGATAGATATTTGAAGTTTAAATTGACCTTTAAAATTTCATATCACAAGACTTGCAATAGTTTTATATCCCTTAGTTAGTACAAATGTCCCTAGTCTGATGGACTGTAGGATGTAAATATTTGTTTCAGTTTAAAATCATGTTCAGTATAGGAAAGCCTTAACATCCTCAGTAATCCAAGTTAATAGGATTACATGTGTATAATAGATAAAATTATTATATGCCCATCTATTTTCCCTTCTTGATACGTCTGTTTTTTAGCGCGTGTTAAAGGAGTTCCTTTCAAAATAGCATTGTTATGCAAGTAAATGTCATCCAGTTGATTTTAAAAGCAAAGTTTTGTTATTAAAACTTTAGAATAGACAAGGGTATATAATAAATTTATCATATTACAGTAACTTGATCCAAAGAGCAGGATCAAGTCTTGTTGCCAGACACCGATCGGCGTCTCGATTGATCTGATGATTCGCGCCTCGCAACTCGATTTGATCCGACACTTTGGATCAAGTTACTGTTATAATAATATATATTTATCACACTTTACAGGTTATTCATGATTTTACTTTTGTTTTCCTACAGGAGCGACTGATGGGTCACTTGGGAGTGGTGCTGTACGAGTACCTGGGAGAGGAGTACCCCGAGGTACTGGGCAGTATCCTGGGGGCCCTGAAGGGCATTGTCAATGTGATCGGAATGACCAAGATGACCCCACCCATCAAAGATCTCCTCCCCCGTCTCACCCCCATCCTCAAAAATAGGTCAGTACAGTGCAACATGAAATGCTAGCAACAAATAGATTTTCACAATGTAATATGAAATGCACATTGTTATAAACCTGATATACATGTAAATTTTGATAAAGGCCTCCTAAAAAGATTTTAAAAACTTTAATAAAGATTCATTTGACGTGACTTGATGTGGCTTTGAGGGGTGGTAGGGTAGTTTTTGGTTTTGAGAATTTGTACGATCACTTTCACATTGCAGAAATTACAACATGCAGAAATTAAGTCAGAAACTATGTCCGGCATTATTTACAAATAGAAACATTTTAGATTGCAAAAAATAAGTGAAACCATAAAAAGTGTTTGTACATGATTTTACCGCATTTTCGAAAATTTTGGTTGACACGTGGATGCACAGTACATCGGTTATATATGTAGATGTTTTATGTTGACAGGCACGAGAAGGTACAGGAAAACTGTATAGACCTGGTGGGTCGGATCGCTGACCGCGGGGCGGAGTACGTGTCTGCTCGCGAGTGGATGAGGATCTGCTTCGAGTTACTGGAGCTGCTGAAGGCTCACAAGAAGGCCATCCGTAGGGCCACTGTCAACACGTTCGGCTACATCGCCAAAGCTATTGGGTGAGTTCTGTTTGAATTACAGACTGGCTATTTAACATTCGACTCTTAAATCTCTTTTCTATGATACAACTTCATTTTACAACATCCCGAACAAGGTAACCTCAGAGTGACCTAAGTATGAATATATATAAAAATGATAGACAATCAGATCCAAGCTTCTTGTATCAAGTCTTGAAATAGTCTAATAGCTTTATCTCCAACAATTCTAATGCTTAGTTGTTCATTTTATGCCAAGATGAACTTTTTCATACCAAAATTGTGTATAAAATCTGTTCAACCAAAATCAGTCAAACAACTTAAACACAATCTTAGCATCAATTCATGTACTTTGCCATGACTTTATTTACTACACAAGACACCTCAGGCATCTAGGTTTGTCAGTGTTTAAACAACCAGCCAAGATTTCAGCAGCGATGAGTTCATTGGCTTATTGCAAGGTCACTCTGAGGTGACACTACAGAAAATGTTGTTAGATATTGTTGAATTAACATATCGTGTTTTTATATTATTTAATGTGGTGTAATTTGTTTTCCAGTCCACACGATGTGTTGGCAACTCTCCTCAATAATCTCAAGGTTCAAGAGAGACAGAACCGAGTGTGTACTACAGTTGCCATAGCGATCGTAGCCGAGACCTGCTCCCCCTTCACCGTGCTCCCTGCACTGATGAACGAGTACCGAGTGCCCGAACTCAACGTTCAGAATGGTGTGTTAAAATCCCTCTCATTCATGTTCGAGTACATCGGAGAAATGGGCAAAGACTACATCTACGCGGTTGCTCCACTTCTTGAAGATGCTTTGATGGACAGGTAATTTTATCATTCTATACTGGTACCGGGCAACTCTATACTAGTACCGCGGATACCTTATATGCATGGATGTCAACTTTCATCGATTTCCTAGTTGAGTTGATCTATGAAATTAAATGTTCATTGAAGTGCCATTTCCGATAGCTTGTTGTATTGATATAGTCATTGTCTTCCAATTTACGTTTCCTTGAAACTGTGATATTAATTAAATCTACGGAAATTGATGCCCACGAATATTGTTAAAACCAATCTAATCACATCTTTGAGTTACTTGTACTTGATTTCAATTCTTGGATTTCTTATTTATTAAATCTAATGCTTACACAAATTCCACTCAATTATTGAACTAAGACTGACTGAATCAGAATCTTATGAAAACATGGAGGTATTAAATATAAAAAAAAAGTATCTTTCTTTTGTTTATGTTGATTCAGTGGACAGTGTTCTTGGAAAAAATTTCATTTTTCTTTTTTTGTTCATTTGTAGAGATCTCGTGCACAGACAGACTTCGATGTCTGCAATACAGCACATTGCCCTTGGGGTATACGGCTTCGGCTGTGAGGATGCTCTCACTCATCTGTTGAACTATGTGTGGCCAAACATTTTTGAGACGTCCCCTCACGTTGTGCAGGCTTTCATGGGCTCCATTGAAGGCATGAGAGTGGGAATCGGTCCAAGCAAGATTTTACAATATGCCCTACAGGTGAGGACTATAAAAACAACTCTTTTTGGGGTGGGTGAAAGCATATGAGGGGGGTGGGGGCTTGAGTTTTCTCATGAATGAGGAGACCCTTGCAGTCATGGGCATGTCCACAATCATATGATAATCTTGCAAATAGTAAATTGTTCTCATTCCGTTGACATTCAGATCTCATTCCTTTGACATATAGATAAATATGATAAATGTCAGTAATTTACTCTATGATATGAATATTAATTGTAATGTACACAAAGAATTCATTTTATTTTATTGAGTTTTGGGGGAGGGGGGAGTCATTTAAAGTAATAGATCATATTACCAGTAAGTAAATTTTTAGTAATTAAGAAGGGGCCGAGTAAGCAAATGTTTTAATAATGTAACAGTTGTATTTAGAATCAACCAACACTAGAGTGGGTCTGTATTTGATAAGGACACACCTTAACTTTGCACTCTTCAAGGGTGTCTTACTTCAAGATTTAAAATTTTGCAAAATACATGCTGAATAGTAATTTTCCTATTCATCAGCTCTTTTAATATTTTTCAGGGTCTGTTCCACCCGGCCCGTAAGGTGCGAGACGTTTACTGGAAAGTTTACAACACAGTGTACATCGGAGCCCAGGACGGAATGATTCCCGCCTATCCCAGGGTTCCAAACGACCAGAAGAACAACTACGTCCGTTACGAACTGGATTATATCTTATAAAGGGAGATTACTAGCAGCATTTCTTTGACTTTGCTGTCGTCGTTCTATTTATAAAATGACAGTTAGACATGATGTCTGGAGACAAAAACAGCAGCTTGTGTGTTAAACTCTCTATTGATCGTGGACAATGTGGGATTTAGATTTATTAAAGTTGATTTAATGTAGTATGAATATCATTCAACTTTTAAAAAAAAGGATCCATGTCCACTGTGTTTCATTTTGTACATCTTCATTTTCTTCGTCAGTCTATCGTGAAAACAAAAAATTGGCTCACGATGTTTAAAAAGACATGATAATTGGTGATTCCAAACAAAAAAGGAGAAAGTGTCTTATAATTATGATCTTCATAGGTTTATTTTTTTCATTCCAAAGACATATAATAGAGATTTGCTAATACATTGACGAGTGATGTATTATTATTCACAAAATGAAATACATTAAGGTCATCCACTTCTTCACCCTTTCATCTTTCAGACCGAAATATTTATTATCTTCGACAGTGGTAATTATCTGAAGTTGATTAAAAGAGCCCCGGTTTCTTTCATGTAACGTGGAGAAAGTTGTGAATTGATTATGTGTCAGTCATTGTAACATGCAATTTTGTCGACATGAAAATAAACGCTAAATCATCAAACATTGGTCTCTTGGTCTTTATTTATAATGAATTTATTGTGCTGTGCTAGTATCTCATGAAAATCTAAGATTGCCAAATATGTAAAAAAAATCATATAAAGTTGCTGTTGTTATGATTGTAAGCAACATAATATGCAGACTTGGCATAACTGAACAATTCTGATTGAATTGAAATTAAATTCTCTCTCTCTCTCTCTCTCTCTCTCTCTCTCTCTCTCTCTCTCTCTCTCTCAGTAGGGATATTTATGGTCTGAGGCAAATTTTCTGTAATTTATTTTGTAAATTTAAGAAATTTGATTTTTCCGGAAGGGGGGTTCCGGACCCACCCTCTGCTTTCGCGCATGCCCCTGGAAATTTTTTCTGCTCTCCGAGCATGAACTGTACAGCTATTTAGAATTTTCAATTAGCTTAAGATAATTATATGCTATTCTGTTTGAGCATTCGTCCACATTGTTATAGAAATACAAAAAAAAGTGTCAACTTCAGAATCTATTCTCAGATTCAACGCACTCTATACGGCAGTGTGCATGTACATGTATATGTCTAATGGTGGGTTTTTTGTTGTTTTTTTTCCATAACACATTGATATAAGTGTGAATGTTAAATGCTAAGTACATATATGATTTTATGTGAATGATAATTAAAAACGGAACTGGATCAACGCTACTTTATTACACATAGAAGGTGGATTTAGGCAGGGACGTGTAATCTTTCGTGAAAATGCAATCCAATTAGTCACATACAATCGTTTGCCTTGTTACACAGGGGACAAGCCCGTTTTAACATTAATTGCAATGTAACCCATAATTACATTGAAATTAATGTTAAAACGGGCTTGGCCCCTTTGCCTTGCTATTACATAAATCAATGAATTCATACCGCAAGCGTGAAAAATGTAGTTCTGTGACATGGTTTGAACACCTGATACATGTAGTAATTTGATCGTGCGCTGGTTCAACTTGGTTATGACATATATAGCTCTAAGTACATGTATACATTTCTTATTTATTCCTGTAAAACTCACGTGCAGTTCTTGCACACATATACCAAGTACACGTGCCTGTTGTCAGATACTTTATGCTTTAAAATTTATATAATTAAAAGCACACTTTAATAACCTGATTAGGTTTTAACTAATATATTGATTTATGTATTTTAAAGTTGTTGTTGTTGTTTTTTTTTACATTGAACACTCATTATTTACTTTGTCCAGGAAATGAAGATTTCCTGGATTTATGGAAGAAATTTTAAGATATTTCAATTTTGATGACGTAATTGCAATATTTGAGATTTCATTAATTCGCTATAATTATTATATTCCCTTTTGTGTAATATTTTGGAAGCAATTTAAACAATAAATATTTATTATAACAGAAATTAAGTGCAGTATTTTAAGCAACGATCAAGACTTGCATTAATTCCTCTCTTACGCGTACATGACTCCAATATATTAAGTTTGGAACCTACAAAAACCAGATAATTTATTTAATTAATAGAAATTAATGCAACAAAGGAAAAAGTTAATACAAGCTGGTTTAGGCTGAGGATTGGCGATTATAAAATCAATATTCAAGAAAATGTTACGGATATAAGAAAACAATTCGTCAACCAGATGTTTGCAAGGCTCTTAGCAATGTCTAGTTTAATATTTTTTAAACATTTTATCTGAAGCTTACAAGAACATGCATATCGTCAACATTTTTAGCTGAAAATGTTCATATATATAGGTTTGTTACTGACTGTTTACAGAAATTTGTGGGGTCGGTAAAGTCTATAGAAGGCAAGGCGGAGCATTTTCAACATTCTCTGATTTTTTACGTTTGTGCAAACATGGATGCTATTGTAGGATCATAATATTACGTCACGGGCAAAGGGGGTGACTAAATATTTTGGGGCTTAAAATTTAAAGGTATAGTCGAACGTTTGTGTAAAAAATCAGCTCAAATAACGTTAAGTCCGCCATGTTGCCGTATAAATTTTGACGCTCGCCATGTAAAGAAATTTATAGGGCAATCACGTGCACGACGCGATTTATCCAATGACGTCGGGACATTCTAGTCCGATGCAAAACAAAATACATTGCATCATCATGCATTATCACAGCTTGCATCGGTGTTTTTCAGAGTTGAATTTCTATACTTTTATTACTTTTCGCTGCTCTGTGACGTCCGGCGACGGCATCTTTTGAAATCATATATTTAATAAAGACTATCTGTCTTAAATGAACGATTTCTGTTTAGTTAAACAATATATCCGATCAGAATTTCGTACAAAAAATATCATGCCAATACCCAATTTGATGTTTAAATAATTATTTGGATTAAGCCAAATTTTTAGAAATATGACTTTCGATATTATATGGTTTATTGTTTGCATGTAACATAATACACTGTATTTGACCATGTGCCGTGATCTCCATTTTGCAGTTTTAAATTTTGAATTAATAAAACTTAGACTTGACGCAATGAATTCAATTTTTTGAGCTCAGATTAATGGAAATTATTGTTAAGTTATGTCTATCAAGTTTTGTGATAATATGACGTTAAGTATAGAAGCTACGACAAAAGTCTTTGTATTCTTTTATTGGCCTTCGTAATATGTATGTTAATTTATATGCAATCATTTTGATATATTGCTGATTGTTTAAAATAGTTTCGACTTTGGCCTCTGGACAATTCTTGGGCCTCACAAGAGGTTCAAAGTTTGATGAAGGTAAATTTATATTCCATATATAATCAATTGTTTAGAATCTTTTTGAGATTTATATCCCGTAGATAATTACACAATTGTTTAGGATCTTTTTGAGAACTGCAATGCTCAACATCTGATATGACTTGTCTATTAAATCATACTGTTAGAAATAAGACTAGTGATAAATAATAAACATAAGATCATCGGGGGGGGGGGGATTTTTATTTATACAGGATCTAGATGTATATTACTACATTGTCCGGATAGTTTGTATTATGACTCCATTAAGCTGATTTTATCATACCTATTGTTCTTTGGGTGAGCGTTGTGGCTCATAGACCTCTTGTTTAAATTTCATCTATTTTTTAACACTTTCCAGCAAAAGGGAGAAATAGGTAAACCAATATCGTTCAAATATCCTTTTTTCATAATTAAGAAAATTTAAGAAAAAAATGTCTGTTTCGAAAAAACAAGTGGGGACACGCCCTCCCTCTCTCACCACCCACCCCCGATGCTAGGCACGTTCCACGAGGAAACGAAAAGGTGGAGTAAAAGCATTGATTAGCGTCAACTCACAGGATGAAATATATATTTATCTGAGGTCTTTAATCGCATTTAGCAATGCTCAACGCAGGCACGTAGCATCGTTTTTGAAAGTGGGGGGGCCAGACTCATCCAAAAAATCTTGACAAGCAAAAAAAAAAAAAAAAAAAAAAAAAAAAGGAAAATTTTAACTTTTTAACTTTCACCAAATCTTCAAAATCCTAATCCGTGGGGGGGGGGGGGGGGGGGGGGGGATTTTACTCCTCATTTCCTTTTTTCATATCAATTTTTTAAATACCCCCAAAAAAGTGGTGGGGGCCAACTCTATGATAAATCTATTTTTTATATGTAAATTTTAAAAAAATTGTTGCTGCGAAAAAAAGTGGGGGGGCCAGGCCCCCCCTGGCCCCCCCTGATGCTACGTGCCTGCAACGGGCGGCAAAAGGACGTCTTACGATTTGTGTTTTTTTTTTTAGCATAAAAACCCAGGAATTAGCTGCGCTTGATATAAAGTAAACTTGATCACTCCCAGAGTGAGAGAGATAGAGAGAGGCTGTGTTTAGAACTTATACCATTATTATAATTGTATAACATCACCGCCAGAGATCACAGCTAATATCCGACCGTATAAATCTTGGACAATACGGTATATTCAACTCTACGGGTAAGAAGTTATATGTCGAACTCCTATTTTCATGATTTGATGTTATTTTATTATATTTTGTCTATTACATATTAATGCTTACATATTTTATGATATCGACGGAATTAGATAAAAATAATGTTAATTGAAAAACATAATTTAATCGTCCGATCTTAACTCTGCATGTCAATCATTCATCTAATTATTTTTTTTAATTTTCGAATTACCTTAATTTTAAAAAATTATATATATAAAACGTTAATTTCATTTTTCAATTCAAATCATTTTCTAAAGTACTTTACATAAAATGTACAAACAAATGTGCGAAATGTAGCTGCATGTAAACCACAAGTTCAATTACATTACTAAGTCATTTTATTGGCCGGGGGGGGGGGGGGGGGGGGCTTTTTCATCCATTCGGGTCATCTCGGTTAGAATGTCGTATAATAATTCAGATCATTTGTTATGGGCCTCTAGTACCTCTCTCTCTCTCTCTCTCTCTCTCTCTCTCTCTCTCTCTCTCTCTCTCTCTCTCTCTCTCTCTCTCTCTCACCACAGCAAGCAAAACAAAATAATTCCTTATCTTGTGTCAATACCCTATAATGGTAGATTTTGTAAGTCATTTTCTATGGATGATGTCGACTTGTAGAATGTTTTTGTCAACATGCAACATGATTATTCCAATTTCAATTTCGTATATGCCTATGGTTTAGTTGAATCGTGATGTATCCAGTTCGGAATAACCTTGGGTAATACATACTAACAAATAACTGTTTGTAGTAAACAGTGAAATTCAATGTTACTTTTGTCCATTTCATGTAATATTAGTAAAATTCATGTGATATTAGTAGAAATGTAAAATAAGTACAAATTTTGTATTATAGTAATAAAAGAATAAGAAACTACATGTATATACATGTATAATATTAATATAAATCATAATTTTTGATTGTCATGTCCATTTTAAAAATGTATTGATCGCCTTTGGAAGGAGAACTCTATATAAAAATATAGGAAAATACCAAAATTTTAAAGGCAAAATATTTTTTATTTACTAATTGATAATTTCGTATAAAGCCTCCTAATGTCTTATAAAGAAGTGACTTTTTAAAGCAATATGAGCTGTAATTTTCGTGGTGAAAAATCCCCCCCCCCCCCGAAAATGTTATTTTCTAATAAAAAGACAAAAATATCTTGGTTTTTAAATTTCTGTTAGCCATACTTTTGTGGAAATGCCGTTAAGAAGCCTTAATTGGAGCAAAATTGAATTATTGTCGTCCTGTACAAAAAATTATCTGCTGTATATTCCTTAGAAGAGAAATCATTCTACTGACAAAAATTAATGATTTATTCAAATCTTATTTATCATAAAAGTTTAAGTTACATGCAGACTTATCAAACTAGCAGGTTTTTGCAGCAAAGTCAAATTCTAAAAAAATATAGCTCATATTGCTTTAAAAGGACATGGACCTTTTGCATCGTTCAGACAACCTATCATTTGGAGAAATAAGTCCTCGAGTACTTGGTTAGGTTTATTTCGCCTAACACTTTCGCTTATTATTTAATTAAAGACTGTTTTTTTTTTACCTCTAGGTAGATGTAAGAGGTATACGTGTCTATTTATATGATCAGATTGCATGATATGACAATACAAAGTACATGTATACCTATATAAGTACATGTACAAGACGGTCTAAGTTATAAATTAGACAATAAAATGATTCTTATTTTTTTTAAAACATCAAATGAACAAATTATTTCCTCTATAGTGTACAACTCACAAGAATCCATATATAGCATTATACATGTATACTTTGTTTTTGTTTTTAAATGCACATTCTGTAATTTAAAATTGTTTAGTGTACAGATAAGAAAATATGAGAATAATATCAATGTTTGTTTTACAAAATATTATACGAATACATTTTTAATTTTCATGCTGCTATAAGTATTTTTTTTTTAAATTTTTAAATGTATTTTACGACTTGTAACGGAAATTTACCAAAATTATTGAACACTTTTCTATTATCTACACTATGTAACTTAAAAAGGCATGTGCATTACAATAACCTAATTTTGTCGAAACAGTTGCAGTAATTTCAAATTAAAAGTCATAATTACCTTTAGTTAACAATTAAAAAAAACAACCCAATCCGTTAAGATGGTGAGAACCTAATACCTGCTATATGTATGATTTAATTTTAACCATATTTTATTATGTGTATAATAGAAATAGGATTGGGCAACAGACACTTTGCCTATCTGAGCCCTCTCCCATGTGTTCATGTTATTTATTTATTAAACAATATTTTATTCAATATATAACACTGTGCTGGATAATTATGCCAGTGCCAAGGTGGCATTTTTGCACCCGCGTAAGATGCTGTTTCGGAAAAATCCATATATACCAAATGATAGACCATTGTCTAGAGAGTATATAACCACTTTTAGTTTGTTTTACTTGACAGGTGAGATATTTACCTTTAAAAATTAATATCCCATCGGAAAATGATAATTCCCATAGGAGAATTGATTCTCCTACAGGAAATATTTTAAAGTCCTATAGGAATTATATTTCCTATAGGAGAATGATATTTCCTCTAGGAATTTGATTCAGACATGTAGTTTTCCTAAAGGATATTAAGTTTTCCTATCGGATTTTATCTAATCCTATCAGAATTCCTTTATGAAGTTCTTGTATTCTGATAGGAAAATTCAAATTACTTACAGGAATATTGTTTTTCCTATGGAAAAAATTATTTTCCTATAGGAATTTATTTTTGGAAGGTAAATATCTCACCTGACGGGTGAGATACAATTATAACAAAGATGGTTGTTAACTCTTTAAGCAATGGTCTATCATATGGCATTTCTGAATTTTTCGATATTTGCAACATAAACGGGTGCAAAAATGCCACAGGCACTGGCTTAATTATCCGGTACAGTGTTTAACTTATATACTGAATGCGATTAAGCAGCAGACACAGCCTATTTATAGCGCTTCTCCCTATATCAAGGTTATATAAACTATTCAATAAAATACAACTCGAGTACAGAAAGGATATAAACAAAAACAAGAGAAAAAAAATATTCTGATACCGGTTTCGAAAGGAAATTAAGACTGCATGTACATATGTATATTTTTGGTATGTACTGCTATAAAGCAATATGGGCTGCAATTTTCATGTTGAATTTTTTTTTTTACGAAAATGTTATTTTCTACTGAAATGACAAAAATATCATGGTCTTTAAATTTCTGTTTGCCTTATTTTTGTGGGAAAAGCCGTCGAGAAGCCTTAATTGGAGCAACATTGAATTATTGTCGTCCTGTACAAAAATTGATATGCCATATATTCCTTAGAAGAGAAATCTTCTGACAAAAAATGTTTTTAAAAGTCTTATTTATCATGCTTTAAATATTTGAACATTGATATGAATCTACATGAAAAGGACTACCGTATAATATTTATTAGTGTACATGTCGTAGAGTTACTTCATTTGTGTGAAAAGGGTCGATTTTCGCCAGATGAAGATTATACTTAAAAAGCACGATAATTAATGTGTAAAGTCGTCCCCCCCTTTATTAAAAGCCAAATAGATAAAATTCATTAAATAAACGCTTGCTTTTATTGAGCACATGATTTGTATTCATCCGTAATTACTACATGGGCAACGAAACTCAAATGCTAGTTTCTACTTTAATTTTGATTAGTCTATCATTAGATGTACTTATTTTTGTTTCTCTGGAACAGATTTGTCCAATTATAATTGATTTTTGTGCAGAAATCATGTTTCCTACAGTCATTTCACTCTCACTGCTATAAAGAAATGGAGTTGATGACAGCGAGTTAATAATTGATAAGGTTAAAATCTATTAAAGTAAAGATAACCCTTTATACAGTATATTTAAAAGGACATTGTCACAATTTGGGTCAACATTTATTTTTGCCTTTTTTAATGTTTACAATGCAACAGTAAGGGATCTCTAATAGTTAGCCAGTATCTGAGTGTCAGGCGTCGAGTTTTATTAACGATACAGATCTAGAGCTTACAATTCTTTGTTATGTAAACAAAGATCACAATATGCTTTTTGCTTACATTTTAAAAGTTACATGTTTAAAATGACTGTTACAAACGCTTGCAACTGTTTTTTTTATGTTGAATACGAATTGGCATGTAGAAAAAACAGCTCGAAAAAGAATTTAATATACATGTACATTGAAATTATGTAAACAAAAACATGGCACGAGCTTTGTTTACATAGCAAAGAAATGTGAGCTCTGTATCTTGCTTAAAACTCTTCGATTGACACTCAAATTTTGATTTTTTACGAGAAATCCATTTTAATGCATTATAAACAATGAAAACAGCCAAAATGACAAAAATCGCGACCTTGCACCTTTAATGTCGACGTTCAGCGGGCTTCTGTGTAAAGTCATTGTAGGGCTGTATTTGATCCTCAGTCCTACTATAGTATATCATTTGTCGAACACGGAAACAACTTTGAGATTCGTGGCTATTTTGCATAATATTTCATTACAAATGACACTTCAAAACACATTTTTCCATCGTAGTTTTATGTAAATGCCAAAAGTTGTAGCTCACGCATTGTCGCCGATTTTCATGTTATAATATATTTTGATACGCTATGTTTAATAAAGATGCAAGACAACCATATACGATTGCTATGGGGATAGAGTGGCATGATGCTAGTTACAGTAACATAATACTTTGGCGGAACAAAGCGTCCGCTAATTCAAGTTTCTCGCTAAATGTTGTTTCACTTCCTCATATGACAGGATGCTTAAAGTGCGCATTGCTAGAAAGGGAGTTCTGCTGGTCTAAAATTCAATTCTTGGTTTGTGCGGGGGTGCATCTCCATTTTTAATACAGATATCGAATGTTGTTTTATAAATACATGTACTTTATAGTGTTTTCTTTGGATTTTTTTCAGTTAAAATGGACGTAAGACCACTGTTTTGGATCCTTCTACTTGGGATGATCCAGCTATCAGTCATGCACCCCCTGCCACATGGAAACCGGACTTCCGCCCTTTCCATCCCCACCCGCCGTGTTGCACAGTTCCGTAATGCTTTAGAACGGGCAGTCATCAAACTTTTAATCAAGTTTAAGTATAATCCAGGTTCCTCGTTGCCAATGTATTACAAATGGCGCCCTCTGCTTGGATGACGTTCTCCGTGCAAAACGTTCATCGCATTTGGGAATTTTTATTTTTTCTGGACAAAATAAATTGAAATAAATAGCCCTAACTCCGTTGTTGAATTGATTAATAGCTGGGTTTTGCGTTACTTCGACTTAATCATGGAAGAGCTTATTTTACCGGCGTCAGGTTTTGAAACAGTTTTATTTTCAACTACTCTATGTCCTATATTATTGTAATAGTGAAAAATTGGGCCCCATCTTATACCTTACCTTCAGAGTAAAAATAAACTGGTGACTTCGAGAGAATAATGACGTATCTCTGCTATTTTAAGACCCATCAACTAGAAATTCGGCATGAGTGTATCTCAGACATCACATTTCTAAAAACTACATCCATATTGCGAATGTTTTAAAAATTTATTGATTTATTCGGCTTTTCAAGCGAACCGGTAGATTTTATCTGGGTCAGAGTTCGACCCCTTTCTTTATTTATGGTTACATTGAAATAAATGTTAAAACGGGCTTGGCCCTGTGATGTCAATGATTAATTTTTGAGATATTCTGTCTGAAATTAATTTGATGTATTTTACAGATTTATCCAAATCGCGCGCTAGACAGTGATATTAGATTATACACAAAATAATCCAACCGTTATAGAATATGTAAAATGATATGAAAAAAAAAACCCACGTAAAAACTTAATTTTTGAAATTACATTGTAAGAGTAAAATAGTCTGAATTTCCTCTGTTTCAATATAAATCTATATATGTCGTAGCATATCTTGCTCAAATAAACAAAACGTTGATGTCATTATCAATATTTGTTTCTTACATTGTTATATTGTGTTTTTAAAACAAGTGTTGACTACAGGTTTTGAGCTTAGAATCCCCTTCCCATAAGATCGATGTTTACTAAGTTTTAGTCAAATATGGCCCATTTGTTCTAGAAAAGAAGTGATAAATGTGAAAAGTTTACAGACAGACAGACAGGTGGTCAGAAAAGCTCACTTGATCGTTCAGTTCATGTGAGCTAAAAATAATTACTAGTAATCTGTTGAGGCCGCAGTGGACACTCCAAGAGGCTTGTTCAGCCCTTTGATTAACAGAATGGTCCAATGGTCTAAGAGGATATATGTTGTCTGAGTGTTCGACTAGCAGCTTGCTGTGGTAAAAAAAAAGCAGAAGAGAGAGCAGCGGTTAAACGTTGGAAGTAAAATTTTTATAATTACCATTTTCTGTTACAATTTTCTTTAAGTTTAATGACCAATTCAATAAACATATACAAGAGAGAAAGAGTTGGATGACTGAAAGAGGTAGGACAGACATGAACATTTAATTGTATATATGTATGTTTCTATACTTAATACTAGCTAGGGATTGCAATTGCTAACCGATTAATCGGTCGGAACGGTGGTAACCGGTTACAAATTTTGTAATCGGTTTATCGGATTAAAAAAAAAATCGGACACAGTTTTATAAAAATTCAACACCAAGAACTATGAGACTTCCTTATTTAACATTTTCAAATATCAGTAAGAGCTTTAATTTGGGGATAATTGGTTTCCTCCTGGCTTAATTAAAGGGATGTATACCGGAGTTAAAGGTGCTAATCACTGTTTAAAAACCTCGAAATTTTCCTTACTGTCCATCGTTTTTTTAATCATGCGTGACTGATTATGAAATCGGTATTTGGTACTATGTACATAATCTTTCTCTCGCCGTTTTTATAGGAAATTCGTTGTTTTTGTATATGATAATGGTAGATACATGTATGTGGATGCAGCATTCTTGAAATCTCAAAATCTTACAAGTCTTCATTTCATAGACCAAACAATACAACTAGCTCTACCTGTTATAGAAACAGGGTGCCGGTTACCCGCCCACGTCGCCAACTATAGCAAGAATTTTTTAAAAACTAATCGTTTATTCTCAGGTAAAATCATTAATATCCACTGCAGGTAGAGTAAAGGAAATGAATACATGTACTGGTATTTAATAACATATCATATTTCTTGAAAAGAACCCTGTAGATAGCACGTTACAATATGATTGGAGTTGCATGAAATGTGCAAATGTACGTCTTCATTATATAACAGTTACATGTACTTGACAGTGTAATTTTTAATGATCAGTTAAAACTTTTGTGGGGGGTTATCATTTTTGTTGGAAGCGATTTAAGGAACATGTTTTACTCCCCAAATTATCAATCAGTCTTACATGTATTACAAAGGGCAAACATGAGGGAAATAAAATACCCGACATGCAACGGGTGCCATTCATGTACATATGCCTCCTGTAATACACGTATTTTGAAGAAATACACTGCAAAACCAGCTTAGTTGTGCGCCCCTTTTAATAGCGTACGCATGCGCGGATCGGAGGGGGGGGGGTTAGGAGGGGGGTTTTGACCCCACCCCCTGAAAAATTTGAAACAATCAATTCACATCGTGAATTTGCCAAAAAAAAGACCTCTAACCCCATTCCCTATAATGTCAAAAATTATCCATTCGACCTACCCTCTTCCTAACATGTAGGAAAAATGTCTGGACACAATGCATGGTACAACATGTACGCATCCAGTTTTGATGTTCAAGGAGGTTGTATGGTCAACACATAATAAATGAAGTCTACCTAAAGAGGCATATGTTTACATTGCTTCAGTGAGGCATTTTTCATAGGAAACCAAAATTTGAGACACATTCGTAGAGTTATCAGCGAGTTACAGAGCTTACAATTTTTTGCCGTGTTAACAAAATTTTTGTTTACATTTTAATTGTTGAAGTGAAATTTCCTATTTTTGACCTAAAATGAACAGGTTCAACGTTAGAAAGTATTTCTTTATGCTTAAAATGAATAAGAAGACAGGCAAATCAGCTTGAAAAAGATTGTAACTGGTATATTGAACCTATGTAAACAAACACAGGACACGGGTCTTGTTTACTTACCAAAGTATTTTGAGCCCTGTATCTTGCTTATAACTCTATGACTCTCAGATTTCATTTGATATCTTATCAAATGAATGCATTGCTAAAGCACAGTAACTATTAAAAACATAGAATTATAATTTGACCATGCCTTTTTAAAATATTTTACATGTCTTGGGCCGAAACGTCTTTTTTTTATAGAATACACCCACTTATAGTTAGATGCAAATGATTGACGCGTTATATGTGATTGCGTCGTCTTTTCATTTCTGCGTTTAAAACCATTTTAGTAAGACCTTGACTTTTGGTAGGACGTAACTAATTCTTGCGTCAAAAAAGTGGTTTCAAGCGAATAGTGCATCGATTGCGTAGTCTAAACACCATTTTAACAGGGGCTTGGACTTTGGGTGGTTGTATCAAACTGCAATGTGACACAGGCCTATCTATTTCATTGCTGGCCACTCAGCCATGAAAACAAGATTTTTCTGGCTTTTGAGCTGAGACTATGCTGTCTTTGTATGTTTCACTTGCAGACAGCGTCTTTTTTAAACTTGTTTTGACGCAAGAAAAAGATCTAAATGACCTACCGAAAGTCCAAGGTCTTGTATAAATGGTTCTAGCTCAAAAGCCAGACAAATCTTTTTGATTACATATAGCCATGGATGAGAGTCCAGCAATGAAATACACAGATCTACGTCACATTACTGTTTGACACAACCACACCACAAGTCCAAGCTCTTCTTAAAATGGTTCAACCTTTTTACATGTACATTCGTCAAGATTGATTCCCCCTATTTCTTACAGAAATTTATTGTCATTCATAGCTTTGTAGAAACTGACATGGCAAAATCCAGATGCCCGTTTACCGAGTGGTCAAATCCTTCATCGACCTAAGAAAAATCCCGGCCTGCTGAAATAATCTTGATGATGTCAGACTAAAATTCAAATAAGAGACGATTTCGCTGTTTCGTTTAGCTTACGTGATGGTGTACATTAACAGTAAATGCATTTTCTGCATCCCCAAACTACGAATCCTCAGAAATTAGTATAACTACGTTTCCAGGTGTATCTTAACGTTAAATCCATTGTTGTATATCAATTTTGTATTGTTGGAAACACTTTAGAACATACTTTTGTTTTCTTTATCAGAACGGCCTGGTCGTTATAAGTGTCTATACCAAGTTTACCTGTATTACTTAAACCTACATGTAACCGAATGAAGTTCCCGATTTATCATCTGTTTCGAAAATGAGTTTGAAATTCTTATTTTTGTACCCATCGACTTAAAAAAATCCACTATCATCTGTAAGAAACATCTGAGTGGCCAAGTTTGAAACAACGTTGACATTTAAAAAAAATATATTTTGCCACCTTCCAAACCTATACCGGGTATTGATTGAATAGAAGATCATGTTGATAATTATTTTTCTCTATTGAATCATCAATCCCTTGGCTCCATTTTTCCTTGATATTATTCAAACTGTGAATGAATTACATCATTTTGATATAATATTGTTCAATTTCTTCGTCATCCAATCTAATGAACCTAGAGGGAGAAGTTCGTCATCGTAAAAGAAAAATAAATATTATTATAGATACGGATATGTCTTTAATATCGAAATCTTTTGTTAGTTTGACACGTATTCTGTGTAATGATCTACGCTTGAACATTTGAAAACAAGATCAAAATTGTCCACTTAATAGGGTTTTAAACTTCTTATGCTAAGTTTATATTGTTGTATGTAACTTAATTAAATAAGGTGGCTCTAAACACCCACAGTTTATTCCAATTTTCAATAGAAGACCACGAAAGATATACTTATTCAAATATTAAAATGACGATACATGAAGTGATACTATTGGGTATCTTTAAAGAATTTTAATAAATGTTTTAAGTGTTTTACTAAAATAATTTTTAAAAAGTTAGCTATGACCAAATTGAAAGAAAATTGTTTGTCAAATGATATTTCCTTCAGACCCATAAAAAATATAGCATTCATAACATTCACAAAATTTTATGATTGCAATTTTTTAGTACATTTCTCCAAAAACATATAATTTTCATATTTTCTTTCTCTGTTGACAGATCATCTGAAAAAGGTGCTTGGTGTTATGAGAAAATGTATTTTAATAAATGTGACATAAAAATAAATGAAAATCATTACAAATTAACACACACAAAAAAACTATTTGGTATGAAAGTCCCTCAGTTAAGAGTTATCGTTCCTAAGTCCCAAACACCTTGAATTTTTGAGTTGAAGAAAATTTCCTAAATATTGTGTTGGGATAATAAATACTTGTATACCATATTTCATCATACGCCTATATAAGTTAATTTATATTCGCTTTAATGAAAAAATAAGTAAAATAAATTAATTTATAGGATTTAATTATGTATCTCAACATGATAAATATATCTACATGAATGACTTACTTATTAAGGTGGTATGGGACATCTGTCGATATGAATGTGGAATATAGAAACTATTTTAAATGAAATACTTTCACCGGTTTAGAATTTTCAAATCTCTCAATATTTAACCAAAAAAAAGTTATCAAAATTTTTGGAAAGATAAACATTTTTAAACCCCCAGTGTGATTCGAACTCCCGACATATCCGTTTTTAATGTTAAGAATAGTTTATATGGTTATTGATTATATACCCGTCAATTTACCCTTCTTTATGGAACGCCATAGCTGCCTTAAGGTTAATTTCATATTAAATGAACTGGTATTTCATTTATATGCAATAGTAATATCATTATATGCAGTGGTAACATCATTACATGCAGTGGTAACATCATTACATGCAATGGTAATATCATTATATGCAGTGCTAACATCATTATATGCAGTGCTAACATCATTATATGCAGTGCTAACATCATTATATACTATTATTTCACCATTATATTCAGGGGTAAAATCTTTATATGAAGTGGTAACATCATTACGTTATGTCGTAAGATCATTATGTGCAGTCGTTTATTCATTATATGCTATGAATAAATCTTTATATGATATGATAAACTCATTTCATAAAGAGCTAAACTCATAATGAACTATTGTTCAATCGTTATGTTATATGGTACACTCTTCATGTGCAGTTGCAAAATCCTTTTATGCAGTGCAACTTCTTGATATTAGGTGAAAAATTCATTATGTGCAGTATTAACATCATGTTATGGTGTATTAAAACCATTATGTATGGTGGTAAAACCTTTATGTATTGTGGTGAAAGCTTTACATGCAACTGTAAATCCTTTATATGATGTGACAATTTTATAATATGCCGTTGTTGAGTTATTATAATATGAGGTCAGTTCTTTACATGATGTGATCATTTCATTATATGGAGTGGTAACTTCTTTATATGCAGTCGTACCTCTTTATGATGAGGTTGTAAACTGGTTCTCGCTGAAAAGTTTTAATGGGGAGAAGGTCTAGTTTTATTTTGAAAAAGATGTCGCGTTCATTGTGACGATGCACATTTCCTGGTCAACTTGTTGTTTGTTTTGAAGAGAGAGAGAGAGAGAGAGAGAGAGAGAGAGAGAGAGAGAGTTTATCTGTCCTTTAACATCGATATCATAATATCAATCATTAAACCCATTTTGTGTGAAAAATCGAATGTATTATTAGTAGAGTATGCTTTTAATTTAAGCGTAAAAGAAAATACAAAAAATGAAGCAAACGTTTTAAAATCAAAGTCGAAAGACCTTTGTTTCGATGTACCAGGTAGATGCTACTCCTCGCTGAATAATGCCTCCAACACAAAAGGAATAAACAGTTTTTTATTCATAGACATAAATAAAAATTATTTTTCATTTTTCTTAAAATTAAATTGATTTTTAAGAAATAATAATGAAATTGGTTGGTCTTAACCTCTTTGTATGGTTGTTTCATCCACTGTATAAAATTAAAGCTCACCGGGCATGTATTTTTGTATTTTAAATCCTACAAAGAAGGTGTTGCAGTACGTCCTGTGCTATTTTCCATAAAGCTGTTGCAGATATCTTCATATCATTTTTATAGGACCATTTTATACGCGGATCAATACAAAATTTTCAAGGGGGGAGGGGGGGGGGGTGCGATGAATACTGAAGTTTGCCGAAGGGGTGGGGGGAGGTGGGTCCGAGGCAAATGTCATGGAAATTTTAATTTTTCTGGGGCGGGGTCCACCCCGCGACCCACCCCCACCCCCGTTCAAGACCCTCATGCATTAAACAAATTGTAAAATGGTTTCACTGAAAAATGTGACTGGTTTCATGGCATATCCGAATTTTGTTTCAAAGATTGGCATGATCACCGCTTATATATCAGGTATATAAAATTATAAAATCTTTTGGAGAGAACGGATTATAGAAAAGAACATGTTTCGGCAAAACTTTAATTTTTAAATACTCGATTAATAGGTTAATTCTATACTCTGCATAGTTGAGAATTAAGATACATCAAACCTCCCAGTCGAAAATATAAATGGTACACGCGCGGTATCTTATTTTTTAGTCTTTTGCGCAGGTTGAATGTAAGCATGCATGCAGTAGATTATATCAAGGTCTTGAATTTGTGACACATGATGCCATCTGTGCAGTGAAAAACAAAATTGAGACAGTGCATTATGTAATTGTGCACAAAATTGTGTTCAATTTCCGATGCTATGAACCACATATACTATGACCACAGATGTACATATTGATTTACAAATATACATATAAAAGGCAATCAAATTTCATGACGAGTGTAAAGAAGGATAGCGGCATTGAAGATATTTCTCAACAAAGTAAAAGGTACGAAATCATTTTCCTTCGATCTGTGTTTGTACATAGTTTCAAAATAACATATAATAATTATTAACTTAACTTTGAACAAATGACCGCTGACTGCTACTAATAGAAACTAGTAGACAAATAAGAAAATGCCTTATTGAAGCGCCTCTTAATTTCTATCAATAATTAAGCCATCAAATGTGTAAAGTTATATATATGCCTCATCTATTTATGAATAAGTAAATAACGAGGGGGGGGGGGGGCGGGGGGGGGGGACTTAAAGACCTGTGGTATGTGCATGAATATTTAAAAGCATTTTGTTATGGTGGATTATAATGACCCACAAGTTTTTATGTGAATATTTAAAGTATTCTTGAGCTAGTCTGTTCTTGGTGTCGGTATATATACTTAATATTGTATGGGTTTGTCACCCGGTGTCTGTATAACAAAGTTGTTTCTTCGCGATGTATCAAACCATCGGCAATTCATGCATAAGAAATACGTCTATGAAAAATCACATAATCTTTATATACAAATCGGCTAATTAATTTAGAAACAATACTCTTTCCTGCGAGAAAAAGTGGGGACAGTTTGCAGACAAGGCAAGAAGTTTAAAAAATGTAAATATAAGCATTAAACCATTATTTCTTCAAAGATAATTATAGTCTCATAGCTAACGCGCGTTTATTTATTGGTATGCACACACCACTGCAGTTATGAGACTGTAACTTTTAAAAAATAATGATTCAATGCATAATTAAATTTCTACAAAGATCTAGAAGCAGAGGGGGGTATTAAATTTCTACAAAGTACAATCATTTTTTGAAATTTATTTTACTTCTAAAATTAAACGCGTACTCTACTAAAAATTCATTCGATTTATCACACATCGATGTATCAAGAACAGAGAATCTCTCTCTCTCTCTCTCTCTCTCTCTCTCTCTCTCTCTCTCTCTCTCTCTCTCTCTCTTCAAAACAAACAACAAGTTGACCAAGAAATGTGCATCGTCACAATTAAATCGGCATCTTTATCAAAATAAAACTGGACCTCCTCCCCATTAAAACTTTTCAGCGAGAACCAGTTTACAACCTCATCATAAAGAGTTACGACTGCATATAAAGAAGTTACCACTCCATATAATGAAATGATCACATCATGTAAAGAACTGACCTCATAATATAATGACTCAACAACGGCATATTATAAAATTGTCACAACGGCATATTATAAAATTGTCAATGGAACGCCATGGCTGCCTTATGTTAGATGATTTCATTATATGCTGTGGGTCCATTATTATATGCTGTGGTTCTATAATTATATGCTGTGGGTCTATAATTATATGCTGTGGGTCTATAATTATATGCTGTGGGTCTATTATTATATGCTGTGGGTCTATTATTATATGCTGTGGTTCTATAATTATATGCTGTGGGTCTATTATTATATGCTGTGGTTTTATAATTTTATGTTGTGGTTCTATAATTGTATGCTGTGGTTCTATTATTATATGCTGTGGTTATATAATTATACGCTCTGGGTCTATTATTATATGCTGTGGGTTCATAATTATATGCTGTGGGTTCAATAATATGCTGTGGGTTCATAATTATATGCTGTGGGTCTATAATTATATGCTGTGGGTCTATTATTATATGCTGTGGGTCTATTATTATATGCTGTGGATCTATAATTATATGCTGTGGGTCTATTATTATATGCTGTGGTTTTATAATTATATGCTGTGGTTCTATAATTATATGCTGTGGGTCTATTATTATATGCTGTGGTTCTATAATTATATGCTGTGGGTCTATTATTATATGCTGTGGATCTATTATACATGCTGTGGGTTCAATTATATGCTGTGGGTTCATAATTATATGCTGTAGGTCTATTATTATATGCTGTGGGACTATTATTATATGCTGTGGGTTCATAGTTATATGCTGTTGGTTCATAATTATATGCTGTGGTTTCATTATTATATGCTGTGGGTTCATAATTATTTGCTGTGGGTTCATTATTATATGCTGTGGTTTCATTATTATATGCTGTGGGTTCATAATTATATGCTGTGGTTTCATTATTATATGCTGTGGGTTCATTTTTATATGCTGTGGGTTCTTAATTTTATGCTGTGGGTTCATAATTATATGCTGTGGGTTCATTATTATATGCTGTGGGTTCATTATTATATATGCTGTCGGTTTATTTGAAAATAGCTTTTCGAATTCGGATTTCTCGTTTTGGAGTTTACATTTACAAGCACTTTCAGCTGACACCAAGGACAATGGTCGTGTGACCTTGACTGAGACCCATATGCTAAAAATTGCTTTTAAGAACTTTGTTGTCGCCGGTGCATAGTGTTTCACAAACACATCTTGTTTCAATTTATCAATATCATACTTTCAGACAAAGCAGAAAATGTGTTTGTGTTTTAAATCTTTTAATTTTTTTTACTACAATAAAAAATGATTAAAATACTGAGTATGCAAAATTGATTTCTTCTTTTATTAACTATTATCAACTATAATAATTTAAGCTTTACTATTAATCGTTGATGTTTGAGATTTTTTAAAGGGAGTGTGCTATTAAAAATCAAGTACAAGCTTGAGAATCTATACCGTCATTTGAGAGTACGTTACTGAAAGTCCAAGTAGCTCAAAAAATTCTATGTCTCGGCATCTCTCTTAGCGCAGCCGTACGTGTTTGCTCACATAGACATAGAATTTTTTGAGCTACTCGAACTTTCAGTAACGTACTCTCAAATGACGGTATAGATTCTCAAGCTTGTACTTGATTTTTAATAGCACACTCCCTTTAAAGAATCTTTTAAAACATCAACGATTAATAGTAAAGCTTAAATTATTATAGTTGATAATAGTAAATAAAAACAATTGCAAGAATCAATTTTGCATACTCAGTGTTTTAATCATTTTTTATTGTAGTAAACAAAAATAAAAGATTTAAAACACAAACACAATTCTGCTTTGTCTGAAAGTATGATATTGATAAATTGAAACAAGATGTGTTTGTGAAACACTATGCACCGGCGACAACAAAGTTCTTAAAAGCAATTTTTAGCATATGGGTCTCAGTCAAGGTCACACGACCATTGTCCTTGGTGTCAGCTGAAAGTGCTTGTAAATGTAAACTCCAAAACGAGAAATCCGGATTCGAATAGCTAGTTTCGAATAAACCGACAGCATATATAATTATGAACCCACAGCATATAATTATGAACCCACAGCATATAATTATGAACCCACAGCATATAATTAAGAACCCACAGCATATAAAAATGAACCCACAACAAATAATAATGAAACCACAGCATATAATAATGAAACCACAGCATATAATAATGAAACCACAGCATATAATAATGAAACCACAGCATATAATTATGAAACCACAGCATATAATAATGAAACCACAGCATATAATTATGAACCCACAGCATATAATAATGAAACCACAGCATATAATTATGAACCCGCAGCATATAATTATGAACCCACAGCATATAATAATAGACCCACAGCATATAATAATAGACCCACAGCATATAATTATGAACCCACAGCATATAATTGAACCCACAGCATGTGATAATAGATCCACAGCCTATAATAATAGACCCACAGCATATAATTATAGAACCACAGCATATAATAATAGAACCACAGCATATAATTATAAAACCACAGCATATAATAATAGACCCACAGCATATAATTATAGAACCACAGCATATAATAATAGACCCATAGCATATAATAATAGACCCACAGCATATAATTATGAACCCACAGCATATAATTGAACCCACAGCATGTATTAATAGATCCACAGCCTATAATAATAGACCCACAGCATATAATTATAGAACCTCAGCATATAATAATAGAACCACAGCATATAATTATAAAACCACAGCATATAATAATAGACCCACAGCATATAATTATAGAACCACAGCATATAATAATAGACCCATAGCATATAATAATAGACCCACAGCATATAATTATGAACCCACATCATATAATTATAGAACCACAGCATATAATAATAGACCCACAGCATATAATTAAATCATCTAACATAAGGCAGCCATGGCGTTCCATATTATTACGTTAAGTCGTAAGATCATTATGTGCAGTCGTTTATTCATTATATGCTATGAATAAATCTTTATATGATATGATAAACTCATTTCATACAGAGCTAAACTCATAATGAACTATTGTTCAATCGTTATGTTATATGTACACTCTTCATGTGCAGTTGCAAAATCGTTTTATGCAGTGCAACTTCTTGATATTAGGTGATAAGTTCATTATATGCAGTACTAACATCATGTTATGGTGTATTAAAACCATTATGTATGGTGGTAAAACCTCTATGTATTGTGGTGAAAGCTTTACATGCAATTGTAAATCCTTTATATGATGTGATATGGAACGCCATGGCTGCCTTATGTTAGATGATTTTATTAAATGCTGTGGGTCTATTATTATATGCTGTGGTTCTATAATTATATGCTGTGGGTTCAATTATATGCTGTGGGTTCATAATTATATGCTGTGGGTCTATAATTATATGCTGTGGGTCTATTATTATATGCTGTGGTTTTATAATTATATGCTGTGGTTCTATAATTATATGCTGTGGTTCTATAATTATATGCTGTGGTTCTATTATTATATGCTGTGGTTCTATAATTATATGCTGTGGGTCTATTATTATATGCTGTGGGTCTATTATTATATGCTGTGGGTTCAATTATATGCTGTGGGTTCATAATTATATGCTGTGGGTCTATAATTATATGCTGTGGGTCTATTATTATATGCTGTGGGTTCATAATTATATGCTGTGGGTTCATTATTATATGCTGTGGGTTCATTATTATATGCTGTGGTTTCATTATTATATGCTGTGGTTTCATAATTATATGCTGTGGTTTCATTATTATATGCTGTGGGTTCATTATTATATGCTGTGGGTTCATAATTATATGCTGTGGGTTCAATAAAAAATGATTTAAATACTGAGTATGCAAAATTGATTTCTTGTCATATTTACTTTTATCAACTATAATAATTTAAGCTTTACTAATAATAGTTGATGTTTAAGGTTTTTTAAAGGGAGTGTGCTATTAAAAATCAACTACAAGCTTGAGAATCTATACCGTCATTTGAGAGTACGTTACTGAAAGTCCAAGTAGCTCAAAAAATTCTATGTCTCGGCATCTCTCTTAGCGCAGCCGTACGTGTTTGCTCACGAATTCTATCAGGACACATTTTTATGCGTCCGAATCGTATATTGGTTTTGTCCTGTTTGTCTGTCTGTTGTCAACTTTAACCTTCGCCATAACTTTTGAACCATAGGAGAAAGAGACTTCGTATTTGGTATGCATACTTCACTAATTAGGTGCTTTTAAATGACACCTAGAACAATGTGACCTTAACTGTGACCTATATGCTAAAAAATTGCTTTTTCGAAATTTGTTGCCGCCGGGCGCATAGTGTTTCACAAACGCATTTGATTTTAATTTGATAATTTGTTTGCCCCCTAAATGCACCGTTACTGTATTTCTTTTATGGATCCGCCATAATATTTTTATGAAGAGAGTGAGAAAATTCTGATCTTAAATTCATGTCATTTGATAAATTATGAGTAGTTCTTAAAAGGGAAAAAAGCTTAGTTAACCAAAATAAATACAAGATGTGTTTGTGAAAAACTATGTACCCCCAAATCTTCGATGACAGTGGCATAAAATACCGCAAAATCGAATCTGTGTTGGATTTCCGGGCATTGGGCGAGGCTGAATGCACATCGCTATTTCAGTTCCTCAAACAAATAACAGATAGCGTTTTCAACATTGCGTACATGTATAGAAAAGGTAACGCACCATAAAATTGTGTCCTGATAGAATTCGTGAGCAAACACGTACGGCTGCGCTAATAGAGATGCCGAGACATAGAATTTTTCGAGCTACTTGGACTTTCAGTAACGTACTCTCAAATGACGGCATAGATTCTCAAGCTTGTACATGTACTTGATTTTTAATAGTAAACTCCCTTTAAAGAATCTTAAACATCAACGATTAATAGTAAAGCTTAAATTATTTTAGTTGATAATAGTAAATAAAACAAGAAATCAATTTTGCATACTCAGTATTTTAATCATTTTTTATTGTAGTAAAAAAAATAAAAGATTTAAAATACAAACACATTTTCTGCTTTGTCTGAAAGTATGCTATTGATAAATTGAAACAAGATGTGTTTGTGAAACACTATGCGCCCGGCGACAACAAAGTTCTGAAAAGCATATGGGTCTCAGTCAAGGTCACACGACCATTGTCCTTGGTGTCAGTTGAAAGTGCTTGTAAATGTAAACTCCAAAACGAGAAATCCGGATTCTAATAGCTAGTTTCGAATAAACCTACAGCATATATAAGTATGAACCCACAGCATATAATAATGAACCACAGCATAAAATTATGAACCCCCCAGCATATAATTATGAACCCACAGCATATAGTTATGAAACCACAGCATATAATTATGAACCCACAGCATATAATAATAAAACCACAGCATATAATAATGAACCCACAGCATATAATTATGAACCCACAGCATATAATAATAGACCCACAGCATATAATTATAGACCCACAGCATATAATTATGAACCCACAGCATATAATTATGAACCCACAGCATATAATAATAGACCCAGAGCGTATAATTATATAACCACAGCATATAATAATAGAACCACAGCATACAATTATAGAACCACAGCATATAATTATAAAACCAGAGCATATAATAATAGACCCACAGCATATAATTATAGAACCACAGCATATAATAATAGACCCACAGCATATAATAATAGACCCACAGCATATAATTATAGACCCACAGCATATAATTATAGAACCACAGCATATAATAATGGACCCACAGCATATAATGAAATCATCTAACATAAGGCAGCCATGGCGTTCCATATATAATGGTGAAATAATAGTATATAATGATGTTAGCACTGCATATAATGATGTTAGCACTGCATATAATGATGTTAGCACTGCATATAATGATATTACTATTGCATATAAAAAATTTACCAATTCATATAATATGAAATTGATCTTAAGTCAGCTATGGCATTCCATACTTCTTGATATTGTCAATTTTACAGAGTCTGATCCGATTATCCGGATCACCACACCGTGATTTTCCGATTCCGTATCACCACTCTCTGAAACCGACAACGTAGTACGCATTAGATAAAGTGTATTTTTGCGCGTTTGAAAGGGTTCGTTTCAAAATAGCTTTGTTGTATAAGTTAATGTCATACAGTTGATTTTCAAGAGATAGTTTTGCATTTTAAACTTTTAAATTGACAAGGGTATATAATAAATTTATCATTTAACAGTAGCTTGGACCAAAAAGCTGGATCGCGTCTCGTTGCTTCACGTCTCGTTTGATCTGAGATCAGTACCTGGCAACTCGACGTGATCCAACCCTTTGGATCAAGTTATTGTTATAATAATATATATTTACCAACAGATTAAATCGGTTTATCTTGTTTACCACGAATTATTTTGTAAAGATATTGTAATTCTTTACCTTACATTATTTGTAAACAAATATATGACTCAAGCTTTGTTCACATAACAACGAATTATTACCTCTGTATTCCTCTTATTACTAGCTGTATAACATTCTAATTTTGGTCAACTATAAACAACTTATATACTATTTATCACATATATAAACCTTTTTGTAATTTTGATTTAAAAATCTTTATCTCAAATAGTTTCTTGGTCCCTAAAAGTTCTCTACTGGAGTAAATGAATGCCAATTTGTAATCGGTTACGAAATATTATAAAATTCTGGTTTACTGGGCGTGTTTTTGAATTGTTCTAAATTATAGACCAAGACTCTTATCTCTGCCTGGCTGTCAGTGGTTTATATAGTCCGCAATTTGTCGACCTTGCTCACATACAAAGTACATTGATACCCACAATGCAGTCTCTTGTCTGTTGCACACTTCTGGCCGTGTTTGGCGCCTCTTCTGCCTTTATTCTGGGAGATGGCCCCGTCCATGCATCTTGCAAAGTAGATTGGTAAGTTCTTAATTTTGTATTCATTTATTTGAAACCAGATCAGTATTTTCTCTTTAGATCTATTTTTCTTTAAATTTGTTTAAAAAAAAAAAAATAAATAAATAAAAATAAGGTGGCGTCATTAGTAGACTTGTTCTAATTTTTTTTATATAAGTAAATTGAACTTATATTCTGTCTATTCAAATTTTGAGAGAAAACAGCTTACAAAATCTTTGAACAAGTAAAACATGTCTTGTAAAAAATGTGTTCTAGATCATATTTGAAAGATTTAGTTGAAATGCATGATTAACAATGTTATATGAAAATTACGTAGTTTAGTTATCAAAAACATGTTCATATATTTCTTATAGCTTCAAGGATTATTATACATTTTAAGATGATATCACTTAATTTTGTTACGATAGTGTCACTGATATTTTTTTTTGTCGCCTGAATCTTTATGTAAGAAAAAATGTTTAAATCAGATTTTTATGGAATAACCAAGATGCCATTGCTAAAAAAAACTTACCGGTAAAATTTCTCAAAATCCATTTTAAGGAATGTCTATAAGTAATTAATTCTTTTTTTTAATTGTTGAGGGTACATGGACAACAATTTACCCAGACCTACCTTGTCTTAATAGTTTATAGTAGTGATGAATGAAATTTTTCACGTCTTAATTATAGCTTTAAAATATGAATAATTTTTAATATTATTAATACATATACAGATTGAACAGATTCAGAACAGTACTATTTGTACCATATAAATAAATAGCTAATGTACAAAACTCCATAATTTTTTTCTGACATGGCCCCTCAGATATAGTGCGTATTAAGGTTGTGGTTCTGTTTTGCTGATAGGACCTTCGGACTTTCTTGTGATGAGGTCAAGACCAAGATTAAGGCCCAGATCACGGCGTGGACAAGTGCTGATAACTGTGCCAACGGTGGCGAAAAATGTCTGTACACCGTAAGTCAACGTCATCGTCCCATTAATTGGTTGGTTATTTATAACTGATCGATTTATTAATTGATTGATTGATTGACTGATTAGTGGATTGGTTTATTTATATTTCATTAATTGATTTGTTAATCAGTTGATTTATAAATAATTAATTAAAATTAATTGAATTTTTTCATTGATTTAATTGATTATATTAATTGAATATTTTGTTTAATGATATTTTTATTGATTGATTGGTTGATCAATCGATTATTTGATATTAATAAGAAAATCGCATTTCTCACCATTTTGTCCAGCAAAATTGGATAGAGTGCACCAATGAAATTCCATACACATCATGCAATAAAGCTTAAGTAATGTTTTTGTGCAAATAATTTTTTTGTTTTGCAATATTATCAAAGTCCTCTAAATGCATATTTTTTTTCAAAATGCACTTAATTTGATTTTAGCTGCAACCAAATGTTTTTTTAAAGTTGTGCTTTGGGAAAAAAAGGTCAAAAGCGATGCAAAATCCGAATCTGTGCAAAAAATAACATCTCTTGGTACTTACTGACATTTTTGTCTGTATTGTGATTAAACAGTTCACGTCTGAGGCTGCCACCGTATTGAAAGCAACTCACTCGACCCCAGTCAAACACTACGTTGATGATCTGACCTTCACCTTCACGGCTGTTGACAGCAGTAACTGCAAAGTTCATGTAAGTATCATAGCAAGAAATTCAAATGCAACTACTTGACTGTATATATGCATGTGCAAAGACCATTGCAAAGATGGATAATTAGCTATTTCTTTTATATAATATTATTGATTTATATCTGAAAATTGAATTAAGGCCTTAATTCTAAAAAAGAAAAACAAAACAAAAAAGTCATTACAAAGTTGATTTATTTAATTAAATGCGAAAACATATACAAAATGAATTTTGTGTGCGGCATTAATCTGTATCTATTAACTTAGGGATATTCTACCTCTGAAACCTGGTATGCCCACTTGGATTACAGCACAAACTACTGTAATCTCAACAACCTGATTACAGGTAAGGAAATTACTTCTTCGACCTAGAAATTGTTTTGTTAACACCTGGCGATTATTTCGTCTTGAGAAAAATACATGTTGTGTGATCACTTTCTGAAAGTTGTTTGCAAATTATCAGCTGAAAACTTGCTCTCTTTCGTGAGTTGTATAATATATCTAAACAGTATAGCAAAAATATTTAATTTTATGCAAGAAGAAAGTTTTACGTTAGAAAAATAATATTTCCTTCTAAAGATACTTTTCTCACAACGAAAAATGATACATGTATGTTGTATGTATTTTTTTTATTTTGTCATTTAATTGAAAAGCAGTAAATGACATTTTAATATCAGTTTGGTGTTTTAATTCTAAAACAAAAACAAGCTGCGAAATGCCAGTTATTTTCGATTGTAAATATTTTTAAAATATGTGTATATAAATGATGTAACATTGTATCTAGACTTAATATATCCTTCACTTTCATGTAATAAATGAAAAATAAACATATAACTTGTAATCATATTATCTACTGAAAGGAACATTCACAGTTTTGTTGCATTTACTTTTCGCAGGCTCTGCCCTACACCAAGTAGCTGGGTATACCGAGACCACATCAGACAAGATCTGCACTCAATACTCAACTGCTAACTGTGAGAAATATTAAGAATAAAGAATATGTAAACCACAAAAATGTACCTTCTGTTTTCGTTATTATATAGTTATTTGAATTATGAAAAGCTCTTTGTTTTGTATTACACTTGACCACACCTTAAGTTAACTTAAAGGTTTCTGACATAAAATATCATTCTTTTTTAATATGAATTTTTGAAATCGACATGAAGATAGTACTTAGAAAACATCGCAAAAGTATCTCTTTATAAAACGGTACAGTTACTTGGATGGAAAAGCCCTTACATAATTGACACTTGGCATTTAAATAATTACATGCATTTAGTCATTATTGATAAAATCAAGTTGAGTACAAAGTTCGCATTAATAATAATTTTTTACAGAAATGCAAATTTTGCAATAAAAGTACAGTATTCCAAAGGCATTAATGCTTGTTTGCGTTATCACAGTCATTTTTTTTATTAAAAAAGTTTTAACCCAAAATTAACTTTTCTATGAAAAACGACGTTTTTATATTCTTAATACATCGATGGACGGCGAGATCATTTGAAGAACTTGTAAATTATTCTAAACCGTAAAATGTGGATCCGCTTCATTTGACGCAGAAGCTTGGGTCATGGCAATATTACAAAATTCACATTCTAGTTTGAATTCCGGATTATTTGAATTGGTTTTGCTGATTATTAATTCACTCACGCTAGTAGAATTCTCGATTGGCATAAAAAAGCAATCAATTCATGTGTAATTTATGTTTACGAGTTTTAATTGCAATTTGCGACTAAAACATAGAACCATTTTAACAAGAGCTTGGACTTTGGATAGTTGTGTCAAACAGCAATGTGACGTAGGCCTGTCTATTTCATTGCTGGCCACTCAGCCATGGCTCTTTGAAATCAACAAGATTTGTCTGGCTTTTGAGCCATGACTACGCAAACGGTGCATATTTCGCTCGAAACCGCGTCATTTTTAACTTGTTTTGACGCAAGAAATAGACAGCTACGCCCAACTGAAAGTCCAAAGTCTTGTTATAATGGTTCTAATATTAATAATGGGAAAAAAACAACCTTGATTACGCAATTGTTTCGTTATTGAAATGGTGAAAATGGCGGGCGGGCTGCTACCAAAAGGGTACCATTATTGTACGGATAACTCCTCCTACAGTTTTCAAGATATGAAGTTGTTCTATTGCAGATAAATTGTTCATATATCAGAGGTGTGCATATTTTTTGATTTCTGATAACTTATGATAAAAACAGCAGCTGTTACACTTAGACATTTTTTGGCAAAATATTGCAAATAGCGTATCCCTATTGTCTGGATAACTCCTTCAACAGTTTTCAAGATAAGAAGTTGTTGTTTTGCAGATTGACTGTACATGTAGAAGAGATATATATTATTATAACTAATTTGAACCAAAGGGTCGGATCACGTCGAGCTGCCAGGCGCGGATCATCTGATCAAACGATACGCTAAGCTGGATGATCGAGTTACTGTTATAACGATAAATTTATCATATACATGTATCCTTGTTTACTTAAAAGTTTTAATTACAAAACCTTCTTTTTGTAATCAACTTATACTTATATAACAAAGCGATCTAATTTGAAACAAACTCTTTTAAAACGCGTTAAAATACAGACTTTATTTAATGCGTACTTCATCATCAGTTTCAGAGAGTGGTGATAAGGAATCAGAAAACCAGAAAATCGGATCACACTGTGTAAAATTGACATTTCAAGAAAGGAAAATTGATGGGTATATTATAAAGAATTCTCATAATGATATAGGTGAAATGTTTTAATCATTAACCTAAACTACTAGCATTTGATTTTTTTCAAACTTAACGTTATATCAGGTATTTTTAACTTTATTGCCAAAAATATCATATTTTGAATTTGTTGATAATACAGCCTCTTCGATGAGATAAGTTGTACATGTATCTATATACCAATGATAAACAGCTACTTGTATATATATTTACGTCTACCAAGTATTATTTCCTCTATTGCTTACGGAAACTTAGATACAGTGTAATTAATAACTCAATAGAAACACCCTGACTGAAACTACATGCCCCGTTTATCGATTGGTCGAAACCTACAGCGACCTAAGAAAAATCACGGACCGCATGAAATAATTATGACGATTTAAGACTCAATGTCTTACGGGAGACGATTTGGCCGGACGATTTTAGCTTACGTACTCATGTACATTAACAATAATTTAGAGAATTTTACTACCTTTTCATAATCAAGTTATTAATTAGTTAAAAGAAAGATGTTAAAATAAGAAATAAAATGCTTTCTTTGATGATTCATGCGGGTTATAAAGGTAGTGATCATTGCAGAAACGCGGGTTATGTATTTTTTTCTGCAATTTCGCTACCTTAATATCTCGAATGAATCAACAAAGAACGAATTTTATAGTTTTTGATTGTCACTTGTCCGTTCAGGAAAAAAAAACAAGAATATATAGATAAAGTATACACGAATGAAATATTTATATAGCTGGTTAAAAATGCGCTGGCTTCCTTATACACTAAATTCGTTTAACTCTTCTCTATCAACTTCATTCAATCTGATTGCCAATGGAATTAATGCGTAGTAAACTTGGCATGTTTCTTGACTAACCAATTTTATCTTATTGTCTAAAAACCTGGATGTGCACAGGCACGTAGCATCAGGGGGGGGGTGGGGGCCGGGGGGAGGGGGCCTGGCCCCCCCCCCCCCCCTACTTTTTCATGCAGCAACCAATTTTTTAAAATTTACATATAAAAAAATGAATTATAATGGAGTTGGCCCCCCACTTTTTTGGAAGTAAGGAAAAATTGAAGCAAATTGAAGTATCCCCCCCCCCTGTGATTTTCATGATTTGGAGGGAAGAAAGTTTTGGTAGGGAAAATTTTTTTTGGAAGTATAGTTTAGTCTACCCCCCTACCCCCCCCCCCCCCCCCCCCCCACGGATTAGGATTTTGAAGATTTTTGGATACTTTAAAATTTCCTTTTATTTTTTTTGTTGGTCAAGATTTTTTGGATTGGTCTGCCCCCCCCCCCCCCCCCCCCCCCACTTTCAAAAACGATGCTACGTGCCTGGTGCACTCGTGTGATATAGGATTCACAGATTACCGCGAGTCGATCGTGAAAGTTCTGACAATATGGTAAGAATTATCTTATCTATAGGTATATTCTGTAGTAATATTCCAATCGGTTGCCTTCAATGACACAAATGGGCTGACTTAAAGAAAATGGTACACCTCCTCTTCGCTGTCACCCTGCTATTTGTGGAAACTTCCGGTTTGTTTCTAACAAACGACAGACCTCATCATGCGTCGTGCAAAGTTGAATGGTAAGTCCTTCTCTTTTGCAGTTTCAAATTCCCCTCACACAACTCCACAAAAAATTAATAACCAATACGTATTGAACTAATGACCATCTAATATTTTTATACGTACCGACATTTTGTTTTGATGTGCTTTAGTGGAGAATTATGAATTTTTGTCAAGAGTTGTTTAAGAGGCGGAATTGTTGGGGCTATTGCCTTCAGCCGTATTCTTTTCAATTTTTTTTCAATGGTGCTGTTGTAAATCTACATCTACATCGATTAACTCAAGATATGTTCAAAAAGAGTAATATTAATGTCTTCCCACAAATGTTGAAGTCGGCATAATGACTAAACGTATTTATAACGCTATATTTTATTTTTGAGTAAACATTCACGGAAAGAGAGTAACCTTCTTCAAATGTTAAATATTAATATCTAAACATTACGACATTTAAACTTTATTGTGTCATGATCGTTCTTTATAGGTGTTCAGTAAACATGGAACATCTCTATAAACAAATAAATATTTTTACTTTTCAACAACCGGTGATATGCGGGATATGAAGGTGGTGACATTGCAGAAATGATACGTAACTAGTGTTAGCGGGTTATGTAAATTATTTAATGCAATCATCGCCACCTTCATAACCTGCATGAATATGCAAAGAAAGCATTTTATTGTAACTTTAGGTTTACGTTTCACTTTTAATAAATAAATGAATTGATTGTAAAAAGTAAGTAAAATTCAATAAACCACTGTTAGTATACATCAGTACGTTAGCTAAAAGAATTCAAGCCAAGTCGCCCCCTGGAAATTTGAGTCGGACATCATCATGATTATTTCATGCAGTCGGTGATTTTTTCTTTGGTCGCTGTGGGTTTCGACCAATCGATAAACGGGACGTGAAGATTTCACACCTTTCATTTTCTTGTCATTTCATGCAGGCGCTGTAGATTTCGACCAATCGATAAACGGAAAGTGTAGATTTCAGTCTGGCTGTTTCTCTAAAGCGAAGAATGAGCTATAAGTTTCCGTAAGAAATAGAAGGAATCATACTTAGTCTAAGGTAGATTTAAATATGAGAAAGATTAATGATCGACACAATTGGTTACAAACATCGTCAGCTTCTTACAGATTTTTGTGATCGGCTTCGGCAGATCACAGTTGTGTCCATATGAGGCATCCGGCAAATTTAACTATTTGCGCACGCATTGCGCCTTGCACTACTTTATTTACTTTGCAAAGACAATTTATTTAAATCTTTAATTAGACGTATAATACTAAAACGGTAATCTTATCCGTTACCCTGAAAATAAAACATTTATAGAGTTACATACATAATGATTCAAATCACGTTTTTTTTCACATATGCGTAAGAATATTAGTCGGAAGTATGATTCGCCTACTAAAGGTAAAGCTCATTCATGCCTTGCCATTTCGGAAATTAAAAAAACGGTGATATATATAGTTTACTACATGTAGCGTGTATTATATAAACAGAGTTGACCAATGATATGTCATGCCGATCATTCCTTTAAAAGGAATACGTGTTCAATTTAATTTGTCGGCTGTTGTCTGGTTTTAACATATCACGAAAGCTTATAGAACAGATTGAATTTCGTTTATATTATTGTTTTTATGTGTACACGATGAAATTAGATAAGATACATGCATTTTATGCTTGAAGTAAAGGAGTTTAATTCGCATGGTTCGAGTTCAGTTCGATGTCATTAAAACATGTACCTCATGTCATAAAACCTGAGTTTAGTACATGACAATGGTTTAAATCACCTAATTTCTTCAGTACATGTAAACCAGAGGTTTTCAAAACGCATTAATATTCTTCACGACGCAAAAAAAAAAAAAAAAATAAAGACATCCGACAACGAAATGTTCCTTTTATTTTATTATTTATAACAACTCCCTTTTAATGTTTATAGGCTTGTTCAAATCTTATGACGGTTCCAGTGAGTTTTAGCTCCGCTTTATTTACACTATGCTTTCTGATCATGCATCTCTCATGTTATCGATTTGCAGATTTAAAAGCGTTTTTATTGTAGAATTGAGGTTAAAGAAAACTAAAAAGTGAAGAAAATAAATGGAAAATATCTTGAGAAAATGCAGAGTATGGGATGTAACTATGTATATAACTCTTTCGTAATTAAAAATATCTGCAACCAATTTTGAATGTCTGACTTGGACCTTGATAAGAAAACAGAGAAGTTTAAGGATTGTAGGGGGAACAAATAAAACATGTATTTCAAAGGAAAAGTAAAGTTAACCTTTTTTGATTGGAAAAGTTCAACAAATTTCAGAATACTTTGCATTCTATGAAAGTATAACTATCTTTAACTCGCTGTGGCGCGTTTAAATCTTTGCATGGAAGGGAATATAACTCCTTTATTAATACATTTCCTTTGGTATACCGATATATCCAGTAATAAAGTGTATGCATGGTTTAAAATGATGTATAAGAAAGATTTTCAATTTTAAATAATAACTTTTTATCTGAAAAAACTTTTCTATTACTTTTTGAGTAAGTGTCCAAAGTCATTTCAGTTTGATGTATAACATCGATCATGTGATATCTTATGTTCAGGGATTTTGGTATACAATGTGATGAAGTGCGAGCAAAGTTACGATCTCAGATTATACAGTGGTCCACACAACACAGTTGCCATGACGACCGATGTAAATACGAGGCAAGTATGTTCAGTCATGCGCGTATAGTTGATTTACGTGCATAACAACGAGAAAAAATATGAGCAATATACTATAGCATTGAATGATTTATTTTTGACGTCGTCGTGTCAATAACTGCCGTCAGGTGAGCAGACAAATTGAATAACGCGCGTTAGCGCGTTATGATAATTTGTCTGCTCACCTGACGGCAGTTATTGACACGACGACGTCAAAAATAAATCATTCAATGCTTAAATTTACATTCCCTAACTGAAGAAATCAATTGTTTACTGAAATAAATCGATATAAAGTGAAGACCACGGAGGGAGTAAATTAGTAACAGCAAGAACAGCTGATTTGTAATACCGGTTTAAACTGGTTTTCACAGAGACCGTTGAGATGAGATCGACGAGCATGAAAATATAATCCATGAAAAATAACTATCGAAATGTTGCTTTTAACAATAAAGTCAACTGTTTTGTTGAATAATTATAAAACATGGTGTTTTGACAACATTTATGAAATACATTTTTTAACCGATTACATAGAAATCACTGTTGAGAACTACTTATGTAAATTACATGTAAATTCATACGCAGTGAATAGGTGTTGCATTTAGAGGCATTTAAACATCACGGAATTTAATGGAAAAACACAGTAGAATGTAAATATAAAATGATAACCGTCAGATTTTTTTTTCTATATTTTCATATGGAGCTCTTCTTATAAAGGAGATCTATACAGTTTTAAAATTGCCGCGACCATCGAGCCCTCTTAAAGGCTGATTCATTTTAAATGTTACATTCAAAGTAAAGAATTATATTTTGTTAACGATGATTCAATGTGGTGGACTTATTTTCATTTTTTTTTTAAGAATTAAAAATGTGTTTTAGTTGTTGTTAGAAGATGTTGATACTCTACGGGCAAAGCACACTGCGACTTCATTTCACTACATCAACGACATAGAGTTCACCTTTATCAACGGGACAAACGATTGTAAAGTCCATGTACGTATGCAGATACGTATGAGAGAGAGAGAGAGAGAGAGAGAGAGAGAGAGAGAGAGAGAGAGAGTTGACAACATACATGTACAGAGCGGCCTGTAAAAGTAATTCCCTGCATTTCTGCATATAGTATAATATTCATGTACATGTAAATGCATAAATCTTATTGATATAGTTTCTTTGCGCAGGGTTTTTCAAGAGCTGAAGATCCATTAGCTTACTTTGATGGCAGCACTAATTACTGTGGCATGCACTTGCTCATCACAGGTAGGGGACAACATACTGAAGTACAACATCACTACATGTAGTCTAGATTGTCTATAAATTACCCATCAGATAAAACTTAAACATTTAAATATGGATGGTTTATTTACCCATAAAATACTGTTATTATTTAGTAAAGTAAATATCTTAATATTTGAGCTTTAAAATTTGCATAATTATTTCATTCATATTTATACAAAGTTAACGTTCTCCTTCAAGAAGATTTATATTAACTAGTCTAAAAATGACCCCACTTACTGTGGTTCATTAATCATTAATATTCATGGGTATCAATTTTAGTATCCAACAACAGTAGCGTCGGAAACAAAATAAAAGGGGGGTAGGCTAGAACCATCCTCATAAATTAATAAAAAAAACCCAGCAAACAAACCTAATTCAAAAAATCTTGAAAATCCTAATCCGTATGGGGGGGGGGGGGGGGGGGGGGGTAACGGTTGTTCCAAAAAAATTATAATCAACCATTACTAAATAATGTTTTTTTCCAAATCATGAAATTCCTAATCCGGGGGGTGGGGTGGGGCTTTAAGTATACCTATAGTTCCAAAAATTCGTACCTATAGCTACCAAACAAAAATTTCTACCAAATCATTAAATTCATAATCCGTTGGGGGGGGGGGGGGGCTACTAGTATACCTATGACTCCAACTTCCCAATACTTTATTCTTTTCAAGGTACATTCAGGAACAATTATGTTTGCTGCGAGAAAAAGTGAGGGGGGCTGAACCCTCTATGATGCTATGTGCCTAATAGATAGGTGTAACTTTGCAAAAAAGTCCCCCCCCCCTCCCCCGGTTCCGACGCCTATGAACAATATTTCAATGTTGTCGGAGAGGAGAACAGTAACGTATTCATCAACTATGATTTATATTAACAATAAAATTTAAGTTCAATTTAGAGGTGGAAACTTAAGAGAGCTAATTTCAATTTGACTGCTCCGCTCGAATGTATTTGATAAGAAAATTTGAGATGGATTATCAAATGATTTCAGATGGATTTTCTGCAGTTTGCACCGAACTAAGTAGGCATTTGAATGTATCAAATCATGCATACAACACTTTGCATGTTTTTAAAGTGCTATTTTGCACTTTTGTAAGCAAATCAAAATTTGCACTTTACGGTAAGGTAAGTAATTTGGTAATTCATTAATTAAAAATTTAAGACATCATTAATTTAATAGTTGTGTAAAATATTGTGGAGACGTGGTGCAACAGTTGGGTATCATTACGTCATAGTGATCGTGACATAATATAATGTTTTCATATTTTTTTTTATTTTATAGGGAATATAACTTTGTGCAGTTTTTTTTTTTTTTTTTTTTTTTTGAATACCGGTCAAATCTGATCAATACGAACTTGAATGAGTCAATTAACTGCAATCATCAAAATGTCTTTCTGAATTGTAAAATCTTTGGCATGTACCAAAATTTACAATCTTTAAAAAATACACCATAATTTTTTTCATTTAACGGTCAAATTTTTTGTATGCATTTTACTTCCGTTTCGAGCTTGCTCACAGATGGAATAAATACGTTTTTGTTAGAAATAACCTTCGTTAATGTAGAAACTGAAAGTAATTGTGTCACAATGGTATGGTACATGTATCTACAATGGATCGGAAACAATGTGGAAACAAGAGACACTTTTGAAATTGCATTTGGAACTTCAAAAACTGTTACGACATGCTAAACAAATACGAAAACAGCGCTCATAATTGACATACTGTATAAATTTATTTTCAGAGCGTTATATGGGGCCATAAAAATAAATATTTGCTTTTTAATTAGTCTACCTATTTCGGCACACTTTGTGGATCTGGTGCCAATCAAAATATTTATTTAAAGCCTTTAAAGCCAAGCTCTTAAAAATTTCATCTATTTCATATCCATTGTTTTTACACCGTTTGTTCAATTTTTTGTTTGTTTTTCTTAATCCTCAATAAGCTATGTTAATGTGGTTGACAACTGCAAAATGAAATTTTTTAAAAATCAACAGTGCTTGACTTGTTGATTTCTGGCCATAAGTCAGTAATGGTCACGGTGTATGACTATTAATGTATTAGTGTGCAATTAGTTCAGAAGACTGTATGGTCAACGAATTACCTACAAGATTTTACTTAAGATGGCTCGATGGTCGTGGTGATTTTTAGACTATATTGATCTCCTGCAGAAGAAGAGTTCTGTATTAAAATATGGAAAATACCCAAAAATTTAATTAAAAGGTTATAATTCATATGGATATTTTTCTTTACTTTAGTTAATAATATATAGTGTATAGCTAAACGAATCATATTGTCCTTTCCGATATATTTCATTTTTCATCCTCTGCGATATATTGATTTTCATTTTATCAAATAAAATAGATATACAACATGACTACATACGATAAAGTAGTCATGTCGTGTATTTTATTTGATAAAATGATATATATCGGAGAGGACAATATCTTAAAATTCTAGGTGATAAATCTGATGGTTAATTAAATTGTTGACAATCATGCCGCCTAAATAATTTTAAATTAATTAGGATATTTTTTACTATGCGTATAAACTTTTATAATATTTTAGTAGAGAAAGCATCCAAATACTTTTTATTTTATCTTGTTTTATGTATTTTATTCAGAGCTCTTTAGCCAAGAGAGATATTTATGGTCTAAAATTGTTCCACGTCCATTCATTCAGCCTCTTAACTAAGACTTTATACGTTTTTCTTTTCAATCTAGGCTCGTCCTTGGACAAGGATACTGGATACAATGAAGTCTCCGCGGATAAAATATGTACCCAGTATTCATGAAGCTAACGTGTTAATATAACCTGCTTCACATTCCTGTCTTAAACAAAATAAAGACATATTTTCTATATATAACCTCTTTTTTCATGTAATTAAGATATAAGAAACAACAACTGGTTTATTGATTTATTTGAATAAGCTTTCATTTTCATATATAAAGCAGTGAAGAATTTCGAAAAAGCGCTCGCTGAAATTATGTAATAAATTACTATATAATTCCCCATGTTATATTTTCGAATCGAAGATGGCTTATTATATTCACAAGCTAGAAGAAACTTATTTGATTCATTCAGGAATATATCTTTTAGTTCTCGGAGCAAAAATGAATGTTTTTCCGTGTTTATGTGTTTATTTGCTATAGCCTACAGTGCGTGATTTTAAACAGCTGTTTAACTGTTTGTGTACCACGTTACATGTAGAACCAAATATCAAGCACCTGTCTATTCATATCTCCAATGCGTCGCGGCGAGCACCCTCCTTTTATACAAAAGGTACAAGAACAAGATTATTTGCCACAGTAGTACTCTATGACATGCACCTGTCCATTCATCTCTCCCAGCCAGAGTTGGCCTTCCTCGTCCAAAGCAAGAGAACACGGACAACTCACGCCGTTTTCTACGGACACCAAAAACCGCAGAAACTGTCCGTGTCTGTCCAACATATGGACAGCGCTGTTGTCGCAGTCACAGATCAAAATGTTGTCGTATTTATCACAGACTAGATCGGTCGGGGTAAATATTTCACAATTCACCTTTCTTTTTATCCTGCCGTTGTATTTGAAGCGATATCTCCCGTAGATATCCACAGATATCACACATTTGGTCGCCCAGTCTAGCACAACGACGTCCCCGACACTGTTGACGGCAATTTTGTCCGGGTCGGAATACAACGGCTGGTTGCCACGGTCTCGTTGCAACTCTCGTACAATCTCACCCTGTGACGTCATTTTCACCACTTTTGCCGTAGTCTCGTTGCGCAAACTGACGTAGATATCGTTTTCCTTGGAAATAAACACCCCTCTTGTCACAAAAGGATAAAACGAGGCAAAGTCAAGCGTTCTGGGATCTTGAACGTTCACGAACTTGATAGAAGTCCCCAAATCGGGAGCAACAAGGAGGTTTCCCGATTGGGAAACTTTCATGTCGTCTACGTAAAAGTCCGTGTATATCCTTTTTGTCTCCCGTCCGTCTCTCTGGTATTGGGCGACGACGGAGTCACTGTTGCAAGCAACCCAAGCAACGTTGCTGGAACTCGGACAAATGGCTGAAATGACGCTGTCGAGACGATGCTCGAACGTCGCCACGTGACGAACCTCGATGGGCGGAAGTTGGGTCTCTTCCTCATCAAAATCGAAACGTAAATCGGATAGGTCTATACTTGGCCTCATGTTGTTCTCAGTCAAGATCCCTCCCTCGTTAAAATGATAAAGATATTCATTTTGTATAAGTCAAGACGGCCAGACTTTGTCAAGTCCTTTTTTGGGTTGAGATTGTTGCTATAACCACTGATGATACGTTGTAAGTGATGTTCGCTATCTCGGCCTGAAATGCGATAACAGTACTTGTAAAACACTTCAAAAACGGTGATTGGGGCGGGAATCGATTTAAAAGCGATCATAAAACTATAAAGAGATCAGCAATGATTTATATATTACATGCATAATATATCTGTCCAATATTTTGGCGTTATTTATGTACATGGCAACTGAAGTCGTTACATGTATTATACGCTAAGAGATGAGAAAAACTGTAAAATGTGAAATGTAAAGCACTAAACAATTCGTTAATTTTAATCGATCATTTTGATGATTTTTTTTGGGGGGGGGGGGGGGTGTTCTTTAACTAAGACACAGCTTATATATTGGAATATGGTTCAATTACGATCAATTTCAGCTCGGGAAGAACTTTCAATAAAATTCATTAACAACAGCAATATGCCTTGAATAGCGTAAAGGCACACTGTATGAATTGATTGATTCGTGGTAAATATATATATATATTGATTACTAACATAAGAAACAAACTCGCTTACGAACAGTTTACACATTACTTTATGTATTTTATTTGAAATATTAATGCACGTTGACTAACCTTCGTCAAAATGGTATCCCGTTCCCGTTCGGAAAACGCTGTTTCCATATCACAAATTAAATATCCAACTGGCATGCTCCACTTCGCATTATGACTGCACGCGTATTATTGAGTGCACGTACGAAGTGTACAGGGGTTAAATACATTTAACAAAATCCCGGATAAACAAATACAAACAAAGGCGTATGGGAGCCATCATGGTCATTTAACCATTACGTATATAGCTAGAATCCTTCTACCATAAGCCGGGCAATAATGCAAACACTAGCCCCATATCAAGCATAAGGCTAATAAAAATTTTAAATCCCCCTTCGATAACTTTCATTTGCATGAAAAAAAAAATTGCTTGTTTCCAAGCTGCATTCATCAGAGAAAAATCGAAATTTGTTACTTATTAAATTTCCGACCCCATGTATGGGATTAAACGACAATAAGTAAATTGTTCCTTGGGTATACCCCTATAAGATTACATCGACAAGGCTTGACAAAGGACCCAATAATTAAATGGGATTCTTTCATTCATAACTTTTGAAACATGGACACGGTGGCGTTTAAATGGCGGGGGATTAAATCTAATAATGAAGATAAGCGTCTGATGTTGAATAGGAGAAATATATTGATACAAATATTTTAATACGCAATCCTTACCATCCCTTTACCAACAGAGAGAGAGAGAGAGAGAGAGAGAGAGAGAGAGAGAGAGAGAGAGAGAGAGAGAGAGAGAGAGAGAGAATAAAAAGAATGCTATGATGGTTTTGATGAATGGTAGGATGTATATATATATATATTTACATTCTTCTGTGTTTTTCCATTAAATTCCGTGATGTTTAAATGCCTCTAAATGCAACTCCTATTCACTGCGTATGAATTTACTAGTAATTTACATAAGTAGTTCTCAGACAGTGATTTCTATGTTATCGGTTAAAAAATGTATTTCATGAATGTTGTCAAAACACCATGTTTTATAATTATTCAACAAAAAAATTGATTTTGTTGTTAAAAGCAACATTTCAAGAGTTATTTATCATGGATTATATTTTCATCCTCGTCGATCTCATCTCAACAGTCTATGTGAAAACCAGTTTAAACCGGTTTTACAAAACAGCTGTTCTTGCTGTTTCTTATTCACTCCCTCCATGATCTGCACTTTATATAGATTTATTTAAGTAAACAATTGATTTCTTCAGTAAGGGAATGTAAATATAAGCATTGAATGATTTATTTTTGACGTCGTCGTGTCAATAACTGCCGTCAGGTGAGCAGACAAATTATCATAACGCGCTAACGCGCGTTATTCAATTTGTCTGCTCACCTGACGGCAGTTATTGACACGACGACGTCAAAAATGAATCATTCAATGCTATAGTAACTTATTTAATTGGCGACGAAGGGTCTTCCAACCTTTTTTATTCACACACTTTCAACTGTATATATGGGGCTATGTGAGCTTTTCTTGCGTTTAGTAATTTAAAATATTTCTTCTGAAAATCGCCGTTACGTTTTAATTGATAAGTAACGGTTCTGAAATCTTATTTCTAACAGGTTGGGTGTTAAAATTAAATCCTTAATTGGATTCACGAGCAATACACAACAAAACAAGCGCGCACGCTGTCGTGCACAATTACAATTGAACCCCATTTTTAAATGACTTGACAATCGATTGGCAGCTAAAAGATTGAATATGGTCTTTAACTTGACTAAGACGGTCAAACTCCCAATGAAATAAAAATGAAAACATAAAACAATTTGCATTACGATCAGTATTCTGTAATATCAGCTTGGAAGCACCATCATCCATTTGCAAAAAACAAGCATTGAGGTGCTGTAAGTAATCTAATATTTACTCCGTATTAATCGATACTGTTAATTGATAAGCTTTGCATGCTGTTTTTACACTTAGTACATGTAAATTCAACAAGTAAGGCATCCTTTAATTCACTAGGCTGGAGGGGTTGTCGAGGGGGTATCAAGTCACGTGTAGTCTAAAAATATATAGAGAGTTTTTTTGGGGTTTTTTTACATACCAAATTACCAATCTATTATTAAGAAAAAGTGTTACTTAGGAGATACATTTTTATTTCAACATTTTTTCGCTGAATTCGAATTTGGATAGTAAAATGGCCATGCCTGAAACATTTCAAATGCACTGCATGAATACATATTTTGGGGATTTTTTTTAATGATGACAACAAAGTTTTCTTAAAAGCAGAAGTGACTAGGATCAAATTCTTCTTGGCTTACATTAATATTGGTTGTAAAAAATTGAACTTAACGCATTAAACAATTAGCATATAATTTTCTGTTCTGTGCAGATCCAAGGAGAAAGGGCGTTTGAAGCCCCCCCCCCCCCCCCCCCCCCCAGCAAAACAAACTTATACAACGGATCCTCCACAGAAAAATATCTGGATCTGCGCATGAGACTGAACAATATAATAACATTGAACAAAGAAAACATTTTTGAAGAATTTAATACAACAATACCCTTTAAATACAAAAAATAAGCCAAAAATGGCAACATTATCTTTGAAAATATAAACAAAATTTGAGAAGATTCATATACAATACAAAATATGATAGTCAAGAAAGGGAACTCTATATTAAGATTATTTGAAATAGAAAAAAATTGGCACAGTGTATTTACATAAACCTTATAAAAAACTTAAAGAAAATTTATTTTCGCTGTATATATGGTATACTAGTATAAAATTGAAATTTTAGACTTCTCCATAGTTAAAGTCTTAATCTGAAATGTGATTGCATTGTGAACTTGATGGACTGGATAAAATTGAATGATTATATGCCAAAAAACTGTGTTATAAATGTATAGGAAAGCTGATTTAGGAGAGTGACAATGAAAATGGAGGAACAATATGTATATAATATGTATGTACATGTACATGTATTTATCATGTATTAATAGATATGAAGGCAAATATACATAGTTAATATGCGTCTGAGAACTTCACATCTTTATATATGATAACAGAATTGAGACACGATATCTAGGTCAACAAATGTATTTGAGCATGTATATATATCAATTTCAATGTATCTTACATTTTGAATATACCGGTACACATAATTCACCATAGCATACACAGTAGAAGTTGTGAAAAAATTATTTTGAAAGAACTGTTCATACATTTAGAAGTCAGTTGATTCAAATTTCCAACAATAGGTAACAGTAACTTAATACTAGGTGAACAGATATTTCAGCTGACAAAAAAAACTCATTTTAATTATCATGCTAATGATTTGTAGGCTGATGGAATGTTGACAATTGTCAAGTAAGTACTGAACTGTATGAATAGTGCACAATAGATGTTTTTGTCTAGCTTATAAAATTTTAAATAATTATATAACATGTACATACAATGTACATACAATATACATGTACAGTAATAGTAGTACCAATAGGTACTGTTACAAATAAACACAACACCCACAGATGTACTGTCAGTAGTACTATTAGTAGACGGTACAGTTGGCTGAGGAGTACTGCGTACACACACTGTCGCTAGTCTTCTCGGTATATCCTGTGGTTTTGTCCAGGCCTGATCCTTAAATGAAGGAAAAACCTTCACAATCTAACCCTCTCTGTATGCATACAACATCTATTACTATATAATGCATTCAACATCTATTATTGCCTGTACGGTAGATTTCTAATTAAATGCGAGAAATTAAACTTTGCATAAAATCATGAGAAGAAACATCTCATCATCGTTTTTATTTTTCGGGCATAATATGTAAATTAAATAAAACTTCGACAAAAAAATTGGTGATTTTATGATTTGATGCAAAACAATTAAAACACGGAATTAGGTACTCGCATTAAAAAATAAAAGAAGGAAATAAGGTAACTTCAGCTATGATAATGATAATTTTAACCTCATTAGTATATTAATTAGGATTGTATTTGATTTGTTGTACCAGTAACTTTGGGGCACTAACCTGTGACTAAGTTATGGAGATTGCAGTAGTTTGTGCCGTAGTCAAGCAGGGCGTACCAGGTCTCGGAGGTTGAAAAACCCTAAAAACATTATACATGGAGAATATAAACTTTTTAAATTTTTCACAGATAATCTTTGTGCAACATAATCATATGGAAATCATCTAACATATTGTACCGAGCTTCAAAAATTCTAACTATATATTGTGTATATATTGTGGGTTATTTTGATGTGACATAAAACTGATGTATAATTATGTAATGAGTGTTTGAGAAAATCCCAGACGAGTTTGTTTAGTATAGCCATGGAAGACAATAACATTTATTTAATAATTAAGTGTACTCTAGTGTATAGTCATTGATGACAAATCGTATAGTACTTACGTGGACATTGCAACTGCTAGCCGAACTTGAAGGTCCAAAGGTGAAGGTCAGATCATCTTTGTAATGTTTGACTGGGGTCTCGTGTATTGCTCTCAGCTCGTTCCCTGACTCACTCACAAACTGTTGAAAAAAATATCAGATTTAGAACATGTGATACAAAATTGAGAAACATTACTTACGTTTACATGTACATGCATATGTTATCATCATATTTGGAGGGGGTTTTAAATCTTATTTCCTTCCTGTTGTTTTCAATTAGTATTGTGCATGGCCTCCACTTACTTGACATCAAACATGTAGACATTCTTGACAAGATCAATTTCATAAACCACATTTAAGCATTGAATCATTATCTTTTGAAAGATATAGTCTCATAACTGCAGCGGTGTATACAATGATACAAATTGAGTAACGCGCGTTAGCGCGTTATAAAAATTTGTATGCACACACCGCTATAGTTATGAGACTATATCTTTAAAAAAATAATGATTTAATGCTTATATTTACATTTTTTAAAACTTCTTTCCTTGTCTGCAAATATGATTTATACGTTAAAATTTCTGATTTATTCTAAGGGTAAGTTCAAATTAATGGAACAGCCACTGGAACAGCCATAAGCGTGAACTTTGATTCTCGCTTGTGACGTAGCATTTTAAAGCGTTCAACGTTTGTGACGTCATAATAAACTAGTCATTTAAACATTTCGGTACCCTGTGTGTGTTGCGGTCTTATAACTGCGGTATCTTTTCACACACTTTACATGCAAAAAAATGTAAATATCAAAATTTTTGTCTTAACTTATTATAATTAAAATATTTAGGCTATTATTAAGGTAGAGTTAGACTTTATGGCAGTAGATTATTTTTTGAAGTATTCATTTTGCAATTTTAGTGATTATTCTATGAGACTGAAAGGTTTGATCAGGACTTTGTCACAATTTTTTGTGACAATTGCAGCCCTGAAAAGTCATTTTCAAATTCATTTGTGGCATGTAAAACACCTGGAAAATTTTAACTTTTAATCAATGACATGTTTTTTTCGTTGACCCATTTAGTTAAGTTAGATTCTTCTCCACAGCATTAAGGCACAAAAAGGTCAATGATTTCCTTGGTACTGCTAAGTGGATGATTCATTGGCTACCCCTGGATGGGACATCAGTCCATCACAAGTTGACCCCCAAGCATAAGCCGATATCCAACTGCAGCTTGGTAGACTAAGACAATGTCTATAAGGACACAACACATAACATCAAGTAACCACAGGAGGGCTTGAACCAGTAACCTTTGGGTTACTGGCCTAACACCTATAACCACTGAACCATTTGCTCCATATTGGCTTATTCACTCTGTTAAAACTACTAGTAAAACAATATAGCTCTGCAAGGAATTAGTCATACAAACCTTGTACAAGCATTTCTCCCCTCCATTTTTACAGTTGTCTGCAGTAGTCCAAGCACTGATTTGATTCTTCAGTTTAGACTTCACACTGTCACAAGAAACTCCAAAAGTCCTACAAAGCAAGTTGAGTATCTAGTACAATATACAAAGATAATATGTCATGTATATCAATCATAATAGAATCATAAAAGTGTATCAATAAGTAAAGCTTTTGAAAACATGACACCAATTTTAGGTGTGAAAAAAAACCCAACTAATTTAAGGAATTTGGTGTGTTGAACATGTGGAATAATATTAATTTTTAAAGACCAATCTTGTCATGATATTAATAACTAAAGTAAAAATGAGCAAGTATGACAGAATCTGATTGTAATACTCTATCAATCGGTGTGTCTTTTTTTAATCATTGAGGCTCGATCATATTAGCCTGATTATGGCTCGAAGTTGAAAATACTTATTAAAAAAGACTATGTGTGGTATGGTCAAATATCTGCCCCCAATTTCAACCAATTTTTAAATAGTATCGTATAAAAATCAAATCTTCATAAATCATTGTACAGAGGATGCCTATAACTTTAATCTTGATTTTATTCATCATTGCTCATTTGCTGTTTATCTATGACATCACCTAAATGACCTTATTCCCCCAAATTTGCAAACAAATGAAAATATTCTCATTTTTCTATTCTCATTGCTCTATATATTGCATTCGGAAGCATAGACCACAGGTCTGCTCAAGTGCAATTTTCACATGTTTTTCTTCAGATAGTTATACACATTATACTAAAAAATGGTACTTGAGCAAGCCTGCGCTAGATGTTTCCAGTCGAAAAACCATTGGAAAACACCCATATTTTGCTTCAAAACATCAATTTATCAAAATAATGCAATCTTCATGATGACAGATATATACACATTATGACGGTACTGTGGTAATAACCTTTTACACCTTTATTTCCAATATGATTTTAACTATCTTTCACTTTATTTTTAGAGCTCTTTCTAAAACTTTGATTTGGGGGGCAAAAAAATGCATAAAACCGCACATAGTCCTTTGAAATAATATCAGACTGATTTATAATGCACCTTCAACTTGTAGTAAGTTGCACTTTAACTTTGTTAATAATTATTGCATGCACATCCCAACCACTAGAGAAAAGTAAACAAATTAACACAAACCAGTCTATTTTACAGGAGGCATGTAGAGGGCCAGAAACTGCCAGGCCAACTAAAACTCCAACCACAGCCAAGGCCAAAAATCCCGAAATTCCCACCGCCATCTTAAAATACCAAGGCTTTCTTGTCCAACACGGGCAGCAAATAGAAGTGTTAGAGCGACGACTTCCTAGGATTTTATATTTATCTGACTGTCCACGCGACATCGGAGATAGATAAGAGGTTGTTGTATAACTATAAGTAGCAAGAGTCACGAGATTTCTACTTTCACTTTGATGAAAGTCTGTCTTGCTTTTAGGTATTATCTGATGTAAAAACCCGACGCCTACCGAAATGATATTATGCAATGAAGATTTATGCAAATAATAGGGCGGACTTCGTTTGTCCCATAACGGCGTACGCCGAAATGCACCGGTTATATCAGAGACATAAATAATATTATTATTCAAACATGTTAAAATTATATTATTTATGTCTCTGGTCATATAAACAAAAATAGAGGAACATATCATAAGCTTTAATATCACAGCTGTTGGTGTAACCAGAGTAACGATGACACAATTCCAAAAAGACATCTTTCTTTGTCAGCTTTGCTAGAACGCCTACCGTTACATAGATGTAAAGAACTGTTAAAAATATTTCATCAAAATTACTACAAATAAAGAGGTTTTTATAGGCTAGAGTTTTCTGCGCAAAATTACAAAAAAATTGTTAAATCAATACATTCAATCAGAGACATAACTAGAGCAAAGCTCGTGGCAAAGCCACGAGTAGGTCTTCCGTTGTTGCTGCGGGTTAAAAATATATGTAATATGGTGTCAAACGATTATAATGACTAAACTTTCAGTTCTGCTTTTGTTATAAAAACGTGTTGTGATTGAAAGCCTGTATATGAAATGTGTTTTGAACAAGACAGAAAGAAAATGTTTTAGAAAAACTATTTGTCGAACACAGTCTGTGTAATCGTTTCAAAAATTCTATAAAAAGTGAGATGTTTAATGGCGAGTTAAATTTTAAAAGGGTAGCAAGCATTGTTATAAACTGTATGTACTCATGATTCATGTTAGGAATTGCAGTTTTTTTTTAAAAACCTAACCCGCCTACAAAACACGTAACCTATTCTCTAAGATAACTTGTTTATTTAAATCTTTCTAAATTTTTGAAGACTATTTGCAAGTTTAAAATTGTTACGTGCTGACAAAATTTAGTAATTAGTCAAAATTGATGGCATCTTTGAGATTTTCTTCAGGGAAAGTGTGTCGTCTGCTATTATTTAATGATACGAGTAGATTTGGACATTCAAAATAATATATAATCAGCTAAAAAAAAAGATGAGCGGGAGAATTTATGCAAATGCGAGCATCTAACTTTTACACCAGATGGTGCTGTTTCATAGAGACACCGCTATGTAATGTGAATTAAATAACCTTATTTACAGAAATGAATTTTACTTCTCTCGACGATGTTATAATATGCAAAATCCTTATTTTTATGTCAGTGGGTTGACTTATTAAATTTAAAAAAAAACTTCAATTGCGCTTGCGTAAATTGGAATTCTGGGAAGGAATTAGACAGTCTGTGTTAGAGAAATTCGAAGAAGTTATGAAACTGGTCAGTTTCTAGATCAAACTGTGCATTGATGTATTAGAAGACTATCATTGGTATCGTCTGTAGCCATGGTCCGGAATCCGTATGTGCAGTCATACATTGTATGTACATCGATACACCTATATCTCCTCACCTACAGCCATACAAATGAGGGTGCAACAAGCATATTAGTATTATAATTCTGGAAACTATTTTTCTTGTATTTAATATATTGGGTATTCATTGTTCACATAAAAGCCACCTATATTCCACTGGCTGTAGCTAACCTTGTAAGTAAATTAAGTTGCATTACAACCTCATAATACACAACTTCAATTAAAAGTTGTTTTTTTAATCAATTTCCATACAATTAGCAATAAATAAAATTCCCAATTAGGCACATCTATCTCACTTAAGTGTAACTTTGAGAAGCGCATATATTTTTGGGAGGTAGATATATCGCTATATTATAGCCTGCAAGTCAAGTGAATTATCATGGTCTTTCAAAGAAAAAAGAAATCCGTCGACAGTTGCAGTACTTTGATGATTTCTATGGCGATCGACTGCATTGCATAATGTAGTCGTATTTCTGAAGAAAAAAATTGTCTATGTCTTCAAACTTTTAATTATAATATATCATGAATTATTATGTGCATAACTATAAAAGTTTAGCGTGATCAACAGGTTAATTTATTAGCCACATTCTTAGGTTACGATTTCACATCTTTAATGTGAAGATGATTGACTTAGAATAATAGTCTTATTGTTTATAAAAGCACCCTTCCAGTTGTTACTCAATTACATATGTTCTGAGTTGTGTGCGCTGAAGCGACACAAGATCTTCGGTCGCACGTGGCGATTGAATTAACACAGACTGACCGAATAAACACTAGGGTGGGAAAATTAAACACGTTGAGGAGAAAATGTTACACATGAGAAGAAGTCACCAAAAATAATTTTCGACAGATCTGGATATCTTTTCGCCAATTAAAAAAAATCCAGCGCGAGCACTTGTCAGAGGGGCGGGAGGAGGGGGGACACAGCACTGAGTTCGCTTCCACACTGAAACGAACAACCATGTAGAAAAAACTACAGAGTGATTAATATGTGACTGATAGAATCTTTTAATCTTAAGTTGTTTAAAACTCATGTGAATATTCTTTTAAATAATCATCAAATGCCTCAATTCAGGACAATTCAGGACATTCTTTTATCGTGCTAGCACCTACCGCAAACATGTACATGTAACATGGAACTTTGATTATAATTTGATTTGATTTTTAAACTACCTTGTACGCTATCGTATAATTAAATCAATGCTTAATCAACTGTACAAGTAAAATAAATTTATTTATTTTCGTCTTAAATCTATATAATAGTTGAAAACATAATAAAATATAGTTCTGTCCGTGCAAAATATAAAACATGAACGCGTGATAAGGTACATGTAGAAGAACACGAGCCGACCGCAGATCACTTGTCCACTCGCGCTGGATCTCCTCGGCCATGTGCGAGGGATGATCATCATTTAATATTTAATAATTTTTTTAGATATACAAACCAACCATTAATTTATGTCTGACTATATTTCCGATTTGGAGTAATATCTTTCATTAATATTCAGTTACACTCAAATGTTTAATTAAATAAATACAAGATGGACAAACTTTTATAATATAAAATTAAAACAGTTCTTGTATTTACGGCTATATAAACTCAAACACGTTCATCTTCATCTAAGTGTGCGTCGCGGTGTGCGAATCCTGTGTATTAGATAACCGCTTACCGCTAGTAGTGCAGCCGTGGCTGATCGGCCGTGGACGAAGGATAGATTACGTAAAGGTACAACGCACAGACACGCACATCTCAGAACCCAGGAGGATTTGAAAAGTTTGCCGTATAATGACCATGTTCTATCAAATAGACGTTCTTTATTTTAAACTTAAAACCCACAATTGATCTATGTCTGATATTGCTTTAGACTGAGAATGACATTGCTTTTATTAATTAACTGAACGATTTCTTAATTGACACCCAATCGTTTAGTCCATAAACTTTTATGTGTAATCAAAACTACAACAATTTTTGAGTTCGCGACTAAATAAACTCATTTGTGAGAGATGCAACTCTCGTGTATTAGATAACCGCTGACCGCTAGATAGCCCAGCCGCGACCATGGTGACCGATTTTCTCGGCCGCGGGCGAGGGAGAGTTTCGTTAACTTGGCCAAATTGCCGCGAGTACTGGTCAACACGTATTACTTTTTACCCGAATATTATGCACTACCCGAACACAAAAACAGTTTTATGAGATCAATAAAGTCACAAACAACATTTTTGCAGCGACGCCCATATCGAAAAATTTACCGTTTTAGAGTTATGAAGCAAAGACTTTTAAGGGATCTAGACCCCTCATTTTAGGGGCTAGCCCCTTTTTTATGGTATCAAATGAAAGCTCTTGATATTCTGCACAACTTTTATTCTATATGTGTCTAGAAAAAATTTACAACTAAAAAGTTATTGAGCAAAGATATCAGCAAAATTTAACATTTTTTGAAACATAAATTTCGATGTAATTTTTTAAGCAGTATACGTGTGTTAATCAAACATGTAAAACTAGGAGGACAACGTTCAAGATGTCTACATTAAAGATTTGTAAATTAAAACTACTTGCTACGGATCTACTCGGAGCCTTTGCAGGTACACGAGACCCACTAAAAAAATATTCAAAGGGGAATAACCCAAAACCGGAAGTAGCGATTTCACCATATTTTTTTGCTAAAGTAAGCTATTGTCATTTACAATAAACCCTAAAAATTTGAATGAAATCTAATGACAAACAAGGGAGATATTACAGTTTAAAGAAACGTCTAGAAGAAAAAGAAGAAGAAAAATAATAATGAAGAATTTCCAACAGAATCAGTACAAGGTCTTCCGTTGGAAACGGAAGACCTTAATAAATAAAATGTTATTTATATCTCTGATTCAATTGATGAGAATGCTAATTCATTAACAATTGTTATCTACATTTTTCATCTCATTAAACATTACGTAACTAAGATGAAAAAAATAACGTTGGATAACATTTGTTAATAAATTAGCAACTTAAGGGTTAACTGGCGCATTCGATGTACGTCGGTTTGACAAATGAAGTCCTACCATATTTCCTACCCGCTTTGTTTTCTACCTGGTCGCAACCTCTCGGGCTTTTTTCTGCTCGATTGTGATGAAAACAAGAAACCCCGAGAGAAGTAGCGCAGCGACATCTATGGGTATATAAATATAGTAAGAATGTCGAAGTCTGCATTGAAAATATCCTTCCTCCTGTGTGTACTCTGCATCTTTGTTGTCACACTAACCGAATCTCAAAAATACAAACCAACATGGGAGAGTATTGATTCTCGGCCGATTCCGGAATGGTACGACGATGCCAAGATTGGAATGTTCATAACATGGGGAGTCTATTCCGTCCCATCTATGAGTAGTGAATGGTTTTGGTGGTTTTGGAAAGGGCAGCCTCAATCTTACATTGTGGACTTCATGAAAAAATACTACCCCCCAAAGTGGACGTATGCAGACTTCGCTAAGGATTTCCGAGCAGAGTTTTACAACCCAAAGAAATGGAAAGACATAATTGTCTCCTCAGGAGCAAAGTAAGATTTAAAATTAATAGGGTTTTCATTGTGTGTGTGTGTTGTTTTTTTTTTTTTTGGGGGGGGGGGGGGTACATGTAGCTATATAGCTTCATATGTAAGCAGCCTCATTGTTATCTAATTTTTTAAAAATTGCACTATAGTACTAATGGTTGCATTAATTTTACAATCTTTAATTAGGTACATAGTATTTACTTCCAAGCACAGTGATGGCTACAGTTTGTATCCAACAAATGTCACCTACCAATGGAACTCAAGGGATGTAGGTGCAAAGAGAGATCTTATAGGTAAGTATATATATTCAAACCTTAATGGTTACTGTAAATTCCTTATTTTACACGGGTACTTAATTCAGCGATTCTGCTGTTTTGCATCAAATTGCAAGCCTAGAATATAAAATCCCGAGCACCAATTTTTGGTCATGGTTTTATATAGCTCAAAACTGTTTGAAAAATAAGAGCAAGATTTTAAAATCAGCGAGGACTGCTTCTCGCAGTTTTACGCGGAAATTAATTCCTCACGTTTAATAAGGAATTTACAGTATCTCAAACTTAAATGTACAGAGAAAAAAACTTCATGCATGGCTTAAGATTGGACATGTACCATGTAACTTTTAATTATTAAAAGTTAAAAAAACATAAAGAAAAAAGATTTGGTTCCCAACTTGGTTCAACATATACATGATAAACATGTACAAGGTAAATTGCAATGATACCAAAGTTCTACTGGGGAACATGGTTTATAGGAAGTGATTCAGTAGTGAATATATATTTTCCTCACAGGTGATTTACAGGTTGCGTTGAAGGGGTCAGGGGTCAGATTTGGACTCTATCATGCCATGATAGAATGGTTTAATCCTATATGGCTAGCTGACCAGAGGAATAACTTAACCATTCAACATTATGTCAAGGTCAGTACACCTGTACTTATTTTGCCTAATGTCTAGACGAATGAAAGGGGCAAAAATAAAATGGGGGCGAATGCATGTATTTCCCTGGATACACTATATCATTAAGTCACATGAATGACACCATTAAATAAAATGCTATAATAATTATACCCGGTATTTATAATACGCACATATATTATTCCTTATTTGGATGATTCAGGACTACATATTTCCTCAACTACGTGAGATTATCAACACCTACAAGCCGGACATGCTATGGAACGATGCTGGGTGGCTGGCTCCTAGCTGGTACTGGAACGCCACTGTGTTCTTGGCCTGGCTCTACAATGAAAGGTATTGTTCAGTGTAGTTCCCTGCTAGTGGGTTATTCTTATGGGTTACTCTGACAGGGCTTTAGATTGTCAATAATTGGGGCCATTTAAGGCCCCATTGACCTGTTCCCTATTCAAAAAGGTACTTCTTTTCCCATTTGCAAGTGTTCATTTTCATAACAGCCATATCTCCTTAAAGTTAAAAAAAATATATATTACATGAACTAGTAGTTCAACTTGACTTGCTATAATTACACCTCTGTATTTAGTTGATAATGAAGAACAGACACAATGTATCATTATTTTAAGTATAATGTTCACTATCCCAAAATTTACCAAATTATAGCAAACACTGCAATTTATATTCCCTCTCAAGTTAGATGACCTATTTGTCTTGGTTGTTTTAACTTTTATATGTGATGACCTGGGATGTTTTCTGTGTGTTTATAGCCCCGTGAAGGACTACATCCTGACCAACGACCGGTGGGGATCCGACTGTTTCTGTAAACATGGCGGGGTGTGGACCTGCTCCGACCGCTTTCATCCTGGTACGTACCAACTAAAACAAGAATGCTTATTGCTCATGACTTTTGGATTGGATAAACAAATTTTTCTACTTTGTTTACATGTAACATATCTTGCCTACATCACAATATGATGCACATGCAAAAAGTTTGACTTTACATTTAACTTTTATACAAAATAACATCAATCACTTTATTACAGATAATTTTTTTTTAAAATGAGTCGTGTTGTTTAAACTTAGCAATTAAATTAGTAATAGAAATTAAATTATAACAACTGAATCTAATTTCTCTTTATGTTATACTCAACAAATAACTTGGCAGTTTAATACATGCATGTCTTACGATGTATGTATAAGTTATACATGACGTATTGTTACTTGAATTTGATTCAAGGGCATCAATAAATATACACTTTGGCATATTTGAGATCTAAATTGGTGATTTTAAGGCACGGGATGCATTCAAGATTTTTTGTTTTGTTTTTTTGTTAGGACATGTTATGCCTCATAAGTGGGTCAACGCTATGACAATTGACAAAAGGTCATGGGGCTACAGAAGGAATGCTGACCTGAGGGATTTCTACACAATAGAGGAACTACTGGAGGAAGTGATCTACACAATCAGGTATGGGCGTCCTTAGCAACCCGGTCTCTGATTGGTCGATTGATCTGATAACTTCTATCTGATTATACCATGTATAATACAGATCTCTACATCAGCAATGCGAGGGACATATAGAGATCTCACAATGACCCATTGAGAGTGTTGTTCTGTGATGTCAGAATGAATTTTGATTTAACCAATCAGATGGCAAGTTAAGTGAGGCCTAAAAAAAAATTTGTGTGTTTAGGGTAACACTGATGAAAAAATTAGGTTAGGTAGGTAGGGATTTTTTTTATTTTATCATATTTTTTTCTGCATGAGCCCAAAGAATATTGTTTGGGTCATATTTAAAAACAGATTTTTTAATAAAAATAATATAAAATTCACAATCGGATAAAAACAGACATCTAAAAATGGTAGGATAGGGGCATTTTTGTAGGTTATGTCTGGTTACCCTAAACACACAATTTTTTTTAGGCATGACCCGCTAAATTGGGTTGTTGTCAGATCGCTCAGATCTGTAATTTCAGATTTGATAATTTAGAATTATTGTAAAAGATTATTCTTAAAAGAAGAAGTGAATTGTCCACAAAACAATTGCTGTACATTGATTATTTTATGTACTAAGTAAATAAATTTTGGTATAATTGTATAAAGTTTACAACTGCCAAATAAAACCAAGACTCTAAAATCTGTGATGGTTGGCTTTCGGCAAATTTTTAAGCGAATAGGAATTCCTTATCTTTTCAAAGGAATCTACAATAAATTTAAAAATAAGATAAGAAATTTAATAGATACATGTATAAATGTACTCAATTGCGTTTGTAAACAGTTTTGGTGGAAACATTTTGATCAATGTTGGACCCACGTCTTGGGGGACCCTGGCCCCGATCTACGAGGAGAGGTTCGGACAGTTGGGTTCCTGGCTGAAGGTGAACGGAGAGGCCATTTATAAGACCACGCCATGGATCCACCAGAATGACACCTTGTCCAACCGGGTCTGGTAGGTTATATAAACAGAAAATGATGGAAAATTACGAGAGAGAGAGAGAGAGAGAGAGAGGAGAGAGAGAGTAGTATATTTTCTATTGAAATTTACATAATTAAAAGTATAAAACTATAAAAAATAGAAGAGAGATTTTAGAATCAGCAAGAGCAGTTTCCCCTGAATTTACACAGATATTACTGAATTCCTTTATTATAAATTCATTTAATTGGAAATCTACAGTATTGAATATTCTTTTGTGTGAATGTTTTTATTTTCTTTTAAGGTACACAGCATCAAAGAAGGACAAGAGCACCATCTACTCCCTGCTCCTGGACTGGCCAGTTGATAACGAGGTTATGCTGGGAGCTCTCAAGGATATTCCCGTCTCCAACGTGACCTTGTTGGGATCCGAAGCCATGATGAAATTTTCTCAGGAATCCGCGGGACTAAAGGTTGTTTTTCCATACCTCAACATCCGACAAATGCCCTGCCTGTGGGCTTGGAGCTTGAAAATTAGTCTTCAGTAATGAACCAAGGCTGCACTGAAATTACAGTATATGCTGTAATTTTCGCGATAATTTATTTTTCACTTTTTCAGCAGTCACTTCTAAATTGCAAAAATATTCATGACACAGAATCCTGTTTTGATTGATATGAGAAGCTTTTTAAATTGCAAAAAATGACTGTGGCATGGGGAAAAAGTACACATTTTCCCCAATTTTTGCTTATTTTTTGGACACATGAAAATTATTGTATATACACAATATGAGGAGAGGAGGGGAAGTTAGATTCGATTAGATATGGATACTTTATTGATATTTGAATAAGCTTCTATTAGAAAAATTTTTTGAACTACAATAATGGTTTTTTTTTTGCGTTTAGTTATTTGTTAAGAGTTTGTTTGCTAATATTTTTGTAGATTTAAAGATACCAATTTTGTATGCCAATACTGACCTTTTTTCAAATAGTGAATATGGAATGATTATTTACTAAAAATATCTTACTAAAACATGCATTGCCCCCAAAATTTAATGTAAAAATTCAAGGTGCAATTAATTGGACAAATATCAAAATTTTGAAAATTCTTTTGGTCATGTTGGTGGAGTATTTTTATTTGACAACAACTTTAAAATGATATACTCATTAAGAATATCAACCATTTATTAATCAGGTATAATTTGTGGTTATTATACATTGAATACCTAAAAACAGCATTTATGTTTTTTGATATATTGATTAGAAGAAATCCAGTTTATGCAATATGGAGAAATGCTCATGACAGTTTTTGTATCAATATTTTACAAGATTATAAGGTGTTGGTTTACGCAAACGACATTCGATGTGTACCTAATGTACAAGTGAAAATGTTTGTATTTTAAGGCTAGCTTGTCAACAGATTACCAATCATCAATCATTTACTGTAAATTTCTTATATAACGTGAGTACTTTATTCCACGATCCCGCTGTTTTGTATCAAATCACTAGAATATAAAATCGCAAACGCGGAACATTTATCCATATAATAATTGGTTTTATAATCCGCGAGGGATGCTTCTCACGATTTTACGTGGATATAAATTCCTCACGTTTAATTAGGAATTTACAGTATAAAGAAAATATACAAATGCTGTTCATGTTATTATAAATATTATTTAGTCGGTGTTATATACATGTACTCGAATTATTTAATTCTATATGTATCTAATTTGACCGGCAATATGATTTCATATATATCATATAACATAACTTGCCTATGTCACAATACAATGTGGTTACAAAATGTATTAATCCTCTTGACGTTACCTGTAAATTTTTTACAAATTAACATCATTTTAATCATAAAAAAAATAGTAGACCTTATTTTCTGATTGAAGTTGTAGGAAATTAAAATATAAGAGATAAATTCAAATTCAAAATTTCAACCTATGTTATACAAGTTTATATAGCTAGAACTACCCCAAGTTATGTTACATCATAAGTAGCATTGGTACATGTAGAAATTTTAATTCCTTAAATGTTTTCAAATTACCTGTAGTTGAATAATGTTATTAACAATTTACGCAATTTCATTTATTTATTTTTTTTACAAGAAAGTTATGATTTTGATTATACATTCCTTGATAGTGAAACACTATTGCATAATGAGATTTTGAAGTTTTTTCTTATACTTGAGTGCTTTTTTTTTTTTTTTTTTTTTTTTTTTTTTTTATATGAATAATAACTGTTGTGCTGTTTGTATATTTATTACTCTGTCTATGAAAAGTTTGTTATATGTATTTACATTGTCAAAAAGATCTATAATTTTTTTTCTGTTCTATTATATTTTTTGTATTAATTTTTTATTTTTTTTTCAATAAACATACCTATGAAATTTGATTTGTCTCTTTCTGAAAGGAGGGAAGGTTGAAATTGATGGTAGAATTATGATTGATTATATTTATTTGTGTATAAGAGAGAGAGAGAGAGAGATTGTTGACACATGAATCACAGGAACTGCAATCAAGTTGATATATAAAAACACTTTTATGTCTGTACCATTTCTTTTCATAAGCATACACATAATTATATGAAGCTCCATTTACTGTAAATAGTTTGACAACCAACTGTTCACTAATAACTGCCAGCTCCTTAATGCTTCAGTCATACTAAAAAGTAGCTGCAGGTCTGTAGCTCCCGGTCTGAAAAAATTCGGATGGACAACCTGCGCAATTTTTTGTGCGCCGTAAATTGCAGTTTTTTACTATGGGAGGCACTGTAGCTCCCAGGTCGTCCATCCGAATTTTTTCAGACCGGGAGCTACAGACCTGCAGCTAACTAAAAAGTATCTTATCGAATCAGATGCATTCCTGCTTATGTGTACATGTATGCGCACGTCCAATGGCTTTAAAGACAGTGATATTGGTCATTCAGCTTGATGCTTTATATTTTCATTGGGGTAATGGAGACAAACCATAAAACTGTCCAAAATCTACAAGTACCTGTATGTTTCAGACCTCCTTGGCATTATATTATTCGACAAAAGGATCGTTAGTGTCGAACCCGCTGTCGGCGCTCGTACGATTTTTGTTATAACAATTAGCCGTGCACTAGTTTGGCAAATATAAACCTTTTGTTTACTATCAGCGGCTGGTAAGAAATGTTCATAGGAGGCTAAAACCTTGTTTTCGAGCATACAGTTTTATTGTATATTATATGTAATTACCTTTAGTTAATTACCATAACCCCAATAGCGTTTAAATGCACAGTGCAGCACTGTTTTAATATTTCCTTTTCGCATGCACATGAACAGAAGCAAGAATCCCGCTACATGTAGTAGTCAGCAGTAAAAACATGTAACTAGCAAGAGGCAGTAAGAAGTCAGCAGATGCCAACAGACAGTTGTCAACCGTGTATTTCTTTGTGGTGGCAGTGATGGGGGTTGGGAGGGGAGGGGGGTTAATGGAAATTGGCTGAATGATGCATATGGGACACATTATACAAGAGTCAAGCTTTGAATGCTGACTTTTACATGTATTTATATATATTCTAGATAAATGAACATAGTTTTAAAGTGGTCCTCATTTGTTAGTGTAAACAATTTAAGAATTAAAGGGAACTCTAAGCAGGTCCACTTCTAAGTGAATATATGAATCCTATTGAATTTAAATTTGATAAAATGACACAGATGCATTATACATGTACTAAACATGCTCCAAATTGGCAACATTTTTAAAGTGGGGCGTCAGTTTGACATATTACCGGTATACTTATTTTTCATGCAGAAAAATCTGTACATAATAAAAAGGGTCCCTGATTTATTCATTCAATTTTAGACGAATTCTTATTATAAAAATAAATCAACCAAATAATAATGAATAATGTTAAATTTACACTGCTAAAGGTGTCTGAATTTTTTTTTTTTATAGAACTTGTGATTCATTATATCTTACTTGATTGATGTCTTTGCATAGAATAAAGAGAATGTTATTTTGGTTGTGTCGGTAAGTTTTTAGATAGGTCAATGATTGTTCCCATTTTTCGAGTTTCAAGACTTTCATAACGTGCAAAAGAACCCAAACAGGAATTAATCAAAGCTTGAGAGAGAGAGAGAGAGAGAGAGAGAGAGAGAGAGAGAGAGAGAGAGAGAGAGAGAGAGAGAGAGAGAGAGAGAGATGCAAAGAGAGAATGGAGATTATTGAGAGAGAGAGAGAGAGAGAGAGGGGGGGGGGGGTTAAGTATGATTGTGTGTTAATTGTCAAACAATCTGTTGACAAAATTCCAGCAGGATAAATCTTTACCCAAATTTAAGCTGAGAGTGTAGAAGATAAATAAAATGCAAAACCCACTTAACCTCCCCCCCCCCCCCCCCCCAGTGATTAAGCAAAATCGAAAGATACATCTGTTAAATAAATCGTTAAGGTTTTTCCGTTCATTTGAATGTGTGATTGATGGGCGGGATTTTTTTTTCTGTTTACTTGAAGTACATGTTAACTATTTATTGACTTTTTTTTTTTAAAAGTACACTGTTCTTTATATTTCATATAAAATTATTTTTATGGCCTTTTCGTAAATTTAATAACTCATACTATGTTGAATTTGCGTTTTCATTTTCATTTTAAAAATGACGATTATGTCAAGCTCAATTCATTGAGAAATTGAAATAAATTCACATAAAAATTTTAAGCATGTTTCCATGACAAATATAAAAAAACTGATAAATTTATGATTTTTAAACTTACACTCACTGTAGTTCATAAGCCATGAAAAATTTTTTAATGATAAAACTCCAAAAACTTTCTAAAATAATTAATGCATGCATGTTTCAATTCATATTGAAATAAATTATACTCTTGAGTTTTTTTTTAATAATAATTACAAAATAATTATATATTTTGGATGGCTGATGCCTTTGTGTTACCTATCTAGGATATACACTTCCAGATCGAAATGAATTTGATTATGATTGCGATTCTTGATTGTACGCAAATAATCAGTGAATATGGTGATTCATCAACCCCTTTCATTTTTTTGGTTTTAATACGTAACCATTTTAAACGATGCATATATTTATTTTAACATTTCAAAAACTTGTTATACAACAAAAGTTGTTGTCATATCGAGCATAATTAATTTGTTTAGTAAAATTTTTTTTCTGATTATCAATTGTAAACTTTTTAAATACTTATTAAAGTAGTGCATATATTTTTATTCCAGACCCATAACTTGGTTTTTCAGCTAGTCCATATATCAATCTTTGCCTAAAGCATTTGGAAATTTTCATTGCTTAAAAGAAAAATCCCAACATTGTCATTGACCCTGAATGCAATATTTTTTTTTTTTACATTATTCCTCAAATATGTTTACATGTGATAGTAGCAGAGATTAACAGCGAACATTTTCTTAATCTCAACAATTTTTTTTTTCAAATTGAACTTTTCCCAATCAACTAACGTTTAATGTTTTGAAAATTTAAAAAAAATATGTGTTGGCGCGTGCTTGTTTTGTATCTTTCCTGGATTTTTAGTGGAAGTCTATGCAACGTTGTGAGAAGGTCGCCATCTTGTTCTGGAAATGTGTGTGAATTCGAATGGACAATAGACTACAAGTTCACCATGATGTGGTACAATAAGACCTCCGAGGACCCAGAGTATCAGCCAATTGTCCAAGACTCTACAGGGTTTGTCAAAAGAAGGTCCACAACGAAGGATTGTAAGGAAACACACACGGTAGTCACACTATCAGGTTCATATCATTTCTACTTTAGAACCATTTTAACAAGAGCTTGGAATTTGGGTAGTTGTGCCAAACAGCAATATGACGTAGGACTATCTATTTCCTTGTAGGCCACTCAGCCACTGCTCTTTGAAATCAACAAGATATATAAAAATGTCTGGCTTCGCAATAGGTGTATATTTCGCTTTAAACCCGCGACTTTTTAAACTTGTTTTAACTCAAGAAATAGATATAGTTATGTCCTACTGAAAGTCCAAGGTGTTGTTAAAATGGTTCTAAATGATCTTGAGTTTTTCAATTACGTAATATTTAGATTATTTTATAACCCATACTTTTTAGGCTTTTGTTTATTAACATAGAAATTCATTAAATATGTTTCTGGAAATCATCAACGATAAAATAAAAAAATGTGTTCTAGTAAATCCAATACAATGTATATTCTTAGGGTATCCTTTTTTGTTTAAATTCAATTTTATTTTATTTTATCGTTGATGAGTAAAGTAGGATACTGTGGAATCATAAGAATTCGTGGTGGGCCAATTTTCGTGGCTCAATTTTCGTGGTATTCGTGGGTATCACTCTACCACGAATTTACATCCTCAACGAAAATAAAATTTAAAGGAGGTAATTTTCATTCTAAAACTGAAAACCGACGCATTCACGATATTACGTTCCCACGAATAAGAAAAACCTCATCACACTCCACGAAATTGTCCCCCACGAATTTAAATGATCACTCAATATTTGATATCCCTTAGAATTCAAAGAATTGGTCAGTACAGCCGATGGAGATTATAGAATGGTATATGCTATAAACGGGCAGATTCCAGGACCCGAGATAGTCGTCACAGAAGGAGATATGGTAAGTATCACCAAAATAAAATTAAACCAATCAAAGGACGCATTTGAATAATGTTTTTGAGATTGATGCAAGAATAAAGTATTTTGTCATCTCAATGACACGTCAGCATGCAGCCATACCTTCTTTCTTGCATAATTTTTACCAATGCATATTGGTGTGCATGGTCATTTATTTGTCAAAAAGTTATCATGCAAATAATGACAAAAGTTGTCAAAATTTTTCAAACGCTTAGGATCTTAGAAAAGGAGATATATTTTACCATTAGAAGTTGTGGGATGACCTTTAGGATAAATACAGTCATTAAGATTAAATATTAGAGTTTATCGATTTAATTATTAAATCTTATGTTAAACTAAATTGATTTTACACTTTTAGTGCAACATCTTGAAAGTTTCAATATTGCAGGTTTCTGTTCGTGTTCATAATCGGTTAAAAACGGAGGGGGTGGCATTTCATTGGCACGGGATCCTACAGAGAGGGACCCCATGGATGGACGGGGCCTCCATGATCTCCCAGTGTCCCATCATGCCCGGGCAGGTGTTCGAATACAGGTACATGTACATGTATACTATGCTTGCTGTATAAATTGAAAATTGCGCATGCATTTGGGCTCATTGCTAATCTATCAGTTATATTAATAAAATGTGTAGTGCTTTGCTATATTGCCGATTTTTCAACCCCTGAGTGAGAAGTTTATCTTGCAATTTTAAACCACACGTTTGCAGGTGTCCAGGAATTATCAACCACTAGCCATATTCCTTCAGCTATATACATGGAAGTCAATCAACGTTTTTAAAATGTAAAATTTAGTTAAAAACGTTGTTGAGAGTTGTTAAGGGCTTATATAGACAACAAGAAAGACATGGGTTTTATAACTTTAAGTCGCTAGAAGTCCAAAATACTAGGATATAATCACCTTTTCCTGAGATCATAAATGTTGGATTACATTGACTTTTCTACATATACCTTAATGCATAAATTACTTAATGGTTTTCCGTTTTTAAAAAATAAAACAATAATAAACATGAAAACGAAGGTAAGGATAATTATTTTTGTATTAATTTATTAAGGTTTATAGCGGAGCCTGTGGGTACACACTGGTACCACGCCCACACAGGTACCATGAGGAACGACGGACTCTCGGGGGCCTTCATAGTGCTCCCAAAACAGGTAAACCATAAACTCTAATAATATGAAAGATTAATTTCTATTTTCTTACACAGTGATATCCGACATCATAAATAGCAACAACGATATTAACATAGTACTATGTTTCTTAAAGAAAGCTAAATCGTATCGTTTTTACCACAAAAAGAGCAAAACTTGTATGGTATATAGTTACACAAAGTACCTTTAGTTATTACCATGATTACAATATAAAGTTTCGAGACGACAGCCAACACGAATTGATAAATTCATTAATTTTTTTTTTTACAAAATGTATAATGATGATATTTGTTCAATGTTCCAATACTTTTTAATCTTTTTGTCTTGCCTACAAACGTTCACAAAAATACCCTTTTCCTCACAGCAATCATTCCCTCAGCAGTACCATCGCGAGTTTTTCGCTATCATACAAGACTGGACCAAGCGGTCAGCTGCAGAGACTGCTGAGGCGTACAGGGGCAAGCTGTTTGGGTAACAGTCTTAAATCACAATTAAAGACGTATACTTTATAAAACCTCTTAGACAGTATTCATGATATCCAGCAAATGTCAAGGTCATGAGTCACAACAAGAGGTCAATACCACTGCATCGTTCTTAACAAATTGAGAGTTAGATGAAAATCAAGCAGTTATAAGACAAAACTATAATGTTTTATTTCTTATGATCAAAATCAAAACGTTGTATTGGGTGAACACCTAGAAGTTTGGTTCAATGTATAGTTTGATTGTTTTCCAATCCTGTTTGTTATTTGATATTTTAAATAGATTAAATTAACTCGTACGTCCCCCCCCCCCAAAAAAAAAAACCCCACAAAAAACCCAAAAACAAAAGTTGCTTCCACATTTAAGGCGCCCTGATCAAATACTAAAATTAAGGGAGGGGATTAAAGGGGGGGGGGGTAATCAATTTTTCTATTTTATTTTATATATTTTTTTTATTTTTACATTGAATTGAATACTGACGACCTTATTGACCATTCAACACACTGTGAACAGATGAACAATATCGTTTTGTCACATCTATTTGATATTACACTTAATATAATTGATATTACACCTAATATTCTAGAACAATTTTTCTTTTATACTAGCTAGTGTATATGTTTAATTATGGTTTTTTTCCCAAAAGGCTGGAAGACTACGCTGGAGCCTGCAAACCCGCGCAGTACATGTCAGATGGAGTAGCGAATATTTTCTACCTTAATGTTGGACTAGTAAACGGCAGAGGTAGGGTTTAGTATCAATACTTTGATACTGATTATTATAATTATAGGTATTCCATAGCAATTTAGAAATGAGAAACTACGAATATTTGACAAGAATACATTTAAAATATAATTATTTACAAAATTCTGAAAATGATTTTTTTCTTGACTTTATGGAAAAGAAATATTCTGAAATATTTACAATTTCCAGTGTATTTGCCTATGATAACACTACGTATCGATTTTGTGCGATACAATCCAATAAATTAATTCAAATTACGTATAATTGGGGCGCAAGCGGGGTTTGCTTATTTTTATTCATATATTTCATCGTAGAACTGCTGAAAATTGTATAAATATAAGTAACAAGGTATCATTCTTTGAATATTATGAGGTGAATATTATTATAATAAAACCCTTTGGACTTTAACGGATTTGACCACGCCCCGCCAAAAATAATCACCTCATAATACTCTAAGAATCTTTCCTTATTCCGTAAATAGTTTTAATCAAATGGTGGGTGAAATATCTTTGATTAAACGTTTAATTGAAATGCGATCCTATTTCAAGGTAGAAGATACACTGATGAAAACTCTACAAGCAGTGAGAAAGTGTACATTCCCCTGGAGACGTTTACAGTACAACCAATGAAAACCTATCGGTTCAGATTCATCAACGCTGGATTTGCGCACCCGTTCCATATATCCTTTGAAAATGTATAAGAATAGCATAGGCCTACATACCGTATATCCGGTAATTTTCGCGATAATCTATTTTTCGCTTTTTCTGCGATCTCTTTCAAATCACAAAATATTGGATACGTAGAAATATCCTGTATTATTTTCTATAAGTTACTTTTAAAGTTGCCAAAAAAAAAATTACTGACGCAAATTAGAAACGCTGCATATTTCCCCATTTTCACAAATTTTGTGAAACGCGAAAAAAACCCCGGATATACAGTATTTAAAAAAAATCATATAATTTTGCTGTTTCAAAATTGAGTGTACTTTATATACTAGCCAATTTTGTTAGCTTTGAAGTAAATATTGTTTCTTGTAGCACAATATATCTGTTGTCGCGTTGGACGGAAGTGACGTCGAGGACCAGAAATTTGACGCTGTTGTTATAAGTCCCGGCGAGAGTGTTGACATCAAACTGACGGCGAATCGTCCTCCAAACAACTACAATATTCTGTTTAAAACGATGCCAATGTATTCATTTCAAGTAAGATTACGTAGCTGATGAATTTAAACGTTAAATGGGCGTTTGTTTGGGGTTTCAGCTGTCCAAAAAGCGTATTTAAAGAGGCATGGATACATTTTGTTTTTTATAATTCTGAGTAAACGCTTATTGTTAAATTGATCACCATCTTTAGTTTAGAATAAGCTTGTTAATTAATCATAACTGTCAAAAAGTGACATAAATGCAAAGTTAAAAGTCATATTTAAGAATGTAACTTTAAAAAAAAGCTTAAATAACTTTTTCTTTCAAATTTTGTTTTTCTCTGAAGGGGATTTTTCAAAAGCCTCGATTGACACGTACTGTTTTAAACTACGAAGGGGTAAACCAGCTAATAATCCCCCTTTCAGTACCTAGATTTTGTACTGTGACCAACCCGTGCCACGTTCTGAACTCATTGTATGGGTAAGTGAATAAAAATCAAATTAATCGACAGGGGAAAAAAGAGGAAGAGTGGTTTGAAATATTTGCATGTTTGGGGGTCAAACAAGTTTGCGCTAGTGATTATGTTCTGTAAACCAACTTTTATTCGCAAACGAGAACATTTCGCGCAGTTCGTGAGAGCCACTTCATCGTGAACTGGTCCTTGTCGTCTGCTTCTTAAAACAATGTCTGTTTAAAGTGGAATAACACGACTGGAAAAAAGTCCCTCAAATTATAATATATTTTTTGATAATCATAAATGAAAGATATAATGATAAATAAACTGTACAAATGTCAAATAAGTGAAAAACGTGCATTTTAGAGATAAAAAATGAATATCTAAAGCAATTATTCAAGTAAGTAACAACAAAAGCCCCTGCGGGATTCAAACTCGGGATGTACGGATTACAAGTCCGATACTTTATCCACTCGGCTATGGAGCAAGTTACATGTTTCAGTCCGTAAAATCCTTTTAATAATACAAAATGTCGTTTCGATCAGCGGTCAGCCATTTTGTGATGATGTGTTATTCCACCTTCAGGTTTACTCTCGAACATTAGTCATCGCCAAATAATGTCATCGCAAGTTGGTTTACATGTTCCTTTTTGTGTTTTTGTTGTTGTTGTTGTTTTTTTAACTGTCTTATGAAGTTTGAAACTTAAAAAAATAAACTGTTGATATAATTTACACCTTTTAAAAAAAAAATTATTTTCAAACCATAAAACTGAATAACAATAGATGAATGTAAACTATCTATGGTAAGTGGTTCATGTTATACAGTAGTGTGTAAGGTCAGTCCTTGCAAGTTTGTTGAGTGCGTGCTCTCAATGTAGCATAAGTTTTTATTATACTTTCATGTTAAATACAGAAATCTGATTGGTTTAGACGCAGTTGATAATCCGTTCTATTACCTTTAGCGTTAGCAACACACTTAGCAACGGGTAACACAACGAATTGTTACATGCGCGTAAATTATGCGCGTACGGTTCGCTGTAGAATTCACGCCATTTCTATATAAAAGCAGTAAAAATATTCTCTTAAATTAAGACATTCAGTATAATAAAATAGATAGTGCCTGTTTGGGAGGGTAACAGTTGAAATTGACACCCCGAAGAAACCATTGTCAACCGACGCGAAGCGGAGGTTGACAATAGTTTTCGAGGGGTGTCAATTTCAACTGTTACCCTCCCAAACAGGCACTATTTATATAATGTACTAGTATATATTGATAGAAAATATTTACATTTTCCAGTATGTGTCTTTGTCTGTGAAATTATAACACTACAAATGAAATGCGTAAGCGAACGACGTCGTATACTGTGGAATCATTATATTTCGTGATGGCTCAATTTTCTTGCAATTCGTGGGTACCTCTCATCTACGAATTACCTTCTTCCACGAATTCATAAATCAAGACAATAAATCATATTTCCTTTTGGAGGTATACGAGAATACACGAAATTATGTCCCCACGAACCTGTAAAATTTTTGCAATCCACGAAAATTGGTTCCCACGAATTTAAATGATTCCACAGTAGTTCAAAAAATTTCACTAATGACACATAGGACGCACTGTTGGGGCGCAGACGGGGTTTTCATCACAACACGAGATGAACAAAAAACGTTTAGATATCGTAATTATACCTCTGTAGGAAAGAAACCTTGGATATAGCGGAGCCTTTATAGCATCCAAATGCTGCTATTTTTAAAACACGAATTTTCAGGCAATGTGCCAATGATAAAATTAGAACCATTTGAACAAGACCTTGGACATTCGGAAGAACGTTTCTATTTCTTGCATTAAAAAAGTTTTTAAAAAAGGAAGCTAATTGTTTGACATTCCTACGTGTCTATTAAGTTCTCCAATACAATGTTCCTGTACATATTGCTATCAATTTTTCTTTCTTTACCCTCTCCCACATAACTTTCACTAATTGTGTATATATAGACACTAGCAAATGAGAAAATTTATTACGAAACATAAAGATATAAATTCTATGATATTCATGATAACATGTATACCAAAACATCTTTATATGCAATGGTGAATGGAAAATACCAAAAAAAAAAAACCCAGAAAAAGAAAAGAAAAGGACGCTAGTTTTTAGTGAAATATGCAAATGATTGCGTAGTCCTAACTCAAAAGCTAGACAAATCACGTTGATTTCAAAGAGCCATGGCTGAGTGACCGGCAAAAAGATAGACACACCTACGTCACATTGCTGTTTGACACAACTACCCAAAGTCCAAGCTGTTGTTAAAATTATTTATTTGAAGAAAAAAAAATAGAATTATATAATTATTATTAATTTTTGTAGACAGTTCAATCACAGACAGAGACATTAGAAAATGTTAAATACTAGTATTGAATTATGTATTTATATTCATTTGTTTTTGTTTTTTCAGCGTACAGTTATTACTGAATTTCATTAGACAGGTAAATGAATTGTAATATTTTTCGGTTGTATTCTTTAGGGAACCTTTTGAGAGAAATGTACAAAATGTGCATATAAAGGATATTCGTTCATCTGCGGAGGTGCTTACTAGATTTCCGGTTCCTGTTAAAACCAATAAAACTAAGCTTCAAGAAATTTTTCTTCATTTTCATAGTCACAGTAAGTAAACACTGTTTTTGTTTGTACAGCTCTAAACACAAGTATTCCTTTGGGAGTTGTTACATTTTTGGTACGTTTTTGCTCTGTATTATATACCGTATTTGCATATAACATGTAGTTAACAAATGTATATGCATGGTTATACAAGCAGCCATTTGATATAATAATTGTGTACATTGTATAATACAAATAATGATGATAATAATAATTAACATTAAGTACATTCATTTAATTAACTTTTATAGATGGACACCCGGCAATTAATGGAAAACGTTTTGTTTACCCAAGCTCTGCTTTGCAAGTAAGTTTTCATCACCTTAATCAATAAATAAATCTTATACACTTAATTGTTTCAATCGCCATTGAATCATCCTTGAAATATGCACTTAAGTGAAAACAACTCTAGAATTAATTTTCAACGCCACAGAAGCTTAGGGATTAAGGTTAGAATTTGGCCTACTGTTATTTTAGCCATTCTTCATTTTCAAACGGTTTTGCCCTGTCTTGAAATTGCCAAAACAAAATTGTGTTTAAAAAGATAATTTAAAAAAATTGAATTCATCCAGCCTTAAATTCGCCCGCTGACAACGAGGGCGAAAGAAGCGAAAATAAAAGGGGGCGAATATTTCCCTGTATACAGTTCTACAATAATCCAAAACTTCACGCATGAATATTTTATAAAGTTGTTGTTTTTAAATCCATCCTCTAAAAAAATATTTTATTTTATAGAAAAATGACCGACTTCGTGCAGGATAAAGTGTTATGGATATTTGATTATTATAGAAATTTGATTATAGAACGATAAAAACATATATACATGTAATTCATATTTTACAATACTGTTTTTTTTTTACATTATTGCCCAAATGTTTTTACATGTTGGCCAGATAATAAACCTTATCGAATATGGCCCATATTCATTTTTTAAATATATCTTTTAGTCTAACCCCAATAATCAAGGAACTACATCGTGTATGCAGCAATCTTGCCAAGGGGCAGGGAGCTGTAGATGTACTCATACAGTAAAGCTCGGACTCAACAACGTCGTTCAGCTCGTCTTATTTTCATTTTCAAAGGGTATGTTTAGACATGCTGTGGAATCTTTCAATTTCGTGGGGGCCAATTTTTTGTGGATTGTTTAAATTTTACTGGTTCGTTGGGAAGTAATTTCGTGTATTCTTTTATGCATATAAAAGGAAATATAACTTTATAACCTTAAATTATTAAATCGTGGAGGATGTTAGTTCTTGAATAAGAGGTACCCACTTTCCACGAAAATTGAGACACCACGAAATCTATTGATTCCACAGTTACTGACTGTAGTACTTTTGTTAATACTATAAAAAATAGTTCACCGATTTGTGATCTTAAATATATCTCTGTATTTTCTCTGCATAGCCATTGACTATGAAATGTTCCACAAGCCAAATGACGAAGGAAATAGTTTTTTATAATCATTTAATTTCATGTTAGAGGTGTAAAACATATACAAGTGTATTGTGACATCTGAGAAGGAATGTGGTTTTTTATATTTATTGCTTCGTCTTCTCTATGTATTAAAATGATAAATGTGCCGCTGTAATTTAACTTTTTACGGTTACCTCTTTCAGTTTCATTGCATCTTCGTTTGCATTTTTGACTACGATTACCATCTATATAACATTTACAGTATTCAGAGATTTGGTTCTTATTTTTAAGTGACATGGTCACAAATTAAATCAAATTTGATTTTTTTAAATTTTTTATTGTTAACAATGCTTTAGTGAGGCATTTCAATGATCAATCAATGTTAGTCGTAGAGTTATAAGCAAGATACAAAGCTCACAATTATTTGTTATGTAAACAAGGCTTGTGACATGTTTTTGTCTACTTTGGTTTAACATGCCGTACGGAGTTCTTTTTTGAGGTTGATATTCTATCCCCTGATTAGTTGTGAACACAGATAAGCCGTTCCTTGCATTTTTTACATTCATTTTTAATCTAAACCTGAGAAACTCAAAATGTAAACAATAAAAACAATGACCTGAGCTTTGTTTACATAACAAAGATTTATGAGCTCTTCATCCCACTAATAACTCGGCCATTGGCACTCAGAGTTTGGTTGATCATAAGAATCCTTACTAAAGCAACGTAAACAAAACATTTTTACTAAAACATGACCATGCCCCTCTTAAGAAAAGAAAGAACTACCAACACTTTTATGATATTTCAGTGGAGAATTAAAAGGTTTGCGGTTGATATTAATAAAATCTTTATACGCGTTTTTTTGCTTTGATAAAAAAATGTTTTATTGTTATCATATAGGTCTGAAGGAAACATACCCAGTTCATTTACATGGTCACCAATTCCATGTGGTCAAAGTAGGGTACCCCAAATATGATGTAGCAACTGGAATCGCTACCGCGCCAAACCAGGATATACAATGCTTAGACGACCACTGTACTAAAGCAACGTGGACGGTTCCATCATGGCACAACGGTGTACCTGATCTAAATTTGGAGAATCCTCCGATAAAGGATACAGTTAATATTCCATGGGGAGGCTATGTTATAGTTAGATTTTACGCTAATAATCCAGGTACATAATTACTTGTTTATTTTTTAGCGCGATACTACAAAGCCAAAATACGTACTTATTTGTATTTTCTTAATCGGTATCAAAACATTAAAAGAAAAAATAAATATCTGTTAAAAAACCAACCTGTAATTAGCTGTGAACTGTTTCGAAAGAAGCTAGATGGTTGTTATCATCTTAGACTAAATGATTATTTATCTCCTCAAAAACAAAGAGCTCTAATAGTATACAAGGATTTAAAAAATTTTTATTTATATTAATATTCTTTTTAGCCCAGCTATTTAATATTTTCAATATTGAATAATGATTTATGGCCAAAAAAATCCCTAGTTACCAATTTAAGGTAGATCAGGGCTGTGTTGTTCAAAAGAACTTACGTTAGAGTCGTAAATCTTTTTAGTTTTTATAGAATGATCTGTAACGTAGAAAATAAATGAAAACAATTTGTATCAAATATTTACAATTTTGAGAATATGTTTTACTAGTACTAAAACAACTGGTTGTTTATCATTAAGAAGCTTTTATAAATTTGGTTGGAAGTCGGTTGGAAGTTCTTTAGTAAAACGCAGTCCTGATTTATAATATTTTATTTAGCCATCAAACTACCTTAAACTGTTAAAAATCAGACAAGCAGGCAATCTCAGTGTACCAGTGTTTCATTCACCGAACAACTGGGTAAAACTTTTGCAGGGAGCTACTACTTTAACAATATTTCGTTCAATGTTTTGAAATTAGCATCTTTTGCTTAGATTTATTCATTGCTTAGATATACATTCTGACGCTTACGTTTATTCTTCACATATACATAATAATTATAACTATATACGATACACATTAAGCAATCAATTACTGTGGAATCATTAATTTTCGTGGGGGCCAATTTTCGTGGATTGCTAAAAATTTTCAGGTTCGTGGGACGTAATTTCATGTATTCTCTTATACCTACAGAGGAAATATGACATTATTACTCTAATTTATCAATTTGTGGAGGATGTTATTTCGTGGATGAGAGGTACCCGAATTCCACGAAAATTGAGCCACCATGAAATTTGAATAATTCCAGAGTATAACAGCAATTCTTATATAAGATGTTTTGTAACGTTTAAACATTATATCTATGGTTTCATCAATATTTGTTGATTAAATGTCGCTATAAAGTTCATTCTCGAAATTCAGTGTTCAGTTTGTACTAATAATTTCATAGCATCTTTGTCCACGAACTTACATATCCTTGAAACTTTTGATTTTCGTTGTATGCACGAAATTAAATACATACGAATATTAATGAAACGGCTGTAATCACAACAAATTGCAAAATATCATATAAAGAGATGTTCTTAATAGTGAAGGGTTTTGTGTTTAAAGTGTTAAAACAAGTAGGGACGTTAGAAATGTTAATCGACAGTTAAAAGGGACATGGTCACATTTTGGTCGAAATTTGTTCTTATGATTTTAATCTTTATAATGCTTTAGGTGGGCATTTTAAATAAGCAACCAAATTTGAGTGTCATTTGTTGAGTTATAAGCATGTTACAGAGCTTACAATTCTAAACAAAGCTTTTGTTTACATTTTGAATGTTCAAAAACTTAAATGAATGTGTTAATCGTTAGGAACTGTTTAATTATAATTAAAATGAATAAGAAGATAGACAAATCAGCTTGAAAAAGAGTTTTTACTGGTATATTAAACCTACGTAATCAAAAACAGGGCACGAGTCTTGTTTACATGACGAAGAATTCTGAGCCCTGTATCTTGCGTAAAACTTACTGACTGGCACCCAAATTTCATTCGATCATTAGAAATGCATTCTTTAAGCATTGAAAATAATAAAAATAAAAATAAAATATGACAAAAATCGTGACCATGCCCCTTTAAAAAACTAAATTAACGGTTGATTGGAGCAGACCATTAGAGTTGATTTCTGATTCATAGTTTAGTGGTTTATGTTCATAAGAGGTATATATATATATATATATATATATATATATATATATATATATATATATATATATATATATATATATATTATATATTGAAATGATTATTGTATCCTCGAAACTATTATTTTTTTTCATTAAGAAGGCTGGGCCTTGTTGCACAAGTCTCTTTGTTCCTGCTTGATTGTGCATATCGTTTTACTCAATATTACTACTCTGGTTTCATAAATATTCGTTTACTAAAAACTTTCAAGGAATTTGTTGATGTCAATCCATGAAATAAAATTCGATTAATGTTGAAATGCAATTTCTAGTACCATGTTGTATTAATGAAATCATTCGCCACGAATTTCTATATCACTAAAACTGAAAATTTTTACAAAATGTGCAAATTGATGCCCACGACTATTAATGAAACTACAGATATCGATTAGAACCATTTTAACAAGACCTTGGACTTTTAGTAGGATGTAGCTATCTATTTCTTGCATCAAAACAAGTTATAAATTAAGCAGCTTCCATCGGAATATGCACCGATTGCGTAGTCTTAGCTCAAAAACGAGACAAATCTTGTTGATTTCAGAGAGCCGTGGCTGAGTGGCTGACATTGAAATAGGTAGGCCTACGTCACATTGCTGTTTAACACAACTACCCAAAGTCCAAGCTCTTCTTAAAAATGGTTCTATTATGTTAACATATTACTTGGAAGATTTCATGATGCCAACGACTTTTAGTAAAACTACAGCATTATTATAAATATTAAATATGTCTACCTATTATTTGGAAGATGTATGTTTAGGTACAATTTCAAATATAGTGTTGTACTTTCAGAATCATTGGCCACAAATATTATGAAATGATTATTGTATCCTCGAAACTATTATTTTCACATAATTCATATCCAGGATATTAATGAAACCTCATTATAATAATTATTATTATTATGTCTACCTGTTACTTGAAGGTTTCTGGTTATTGCACAGCCACCTTGGGCACCACCAGTCTCAGGGTATGGCTCTTGTTCTTCAAGAAGGCGACACCGGGGACATGGTTCGTACGCCTCCTAATTTCCCAACATGCGGTAGCTTTCAGACTTCAAAGGAACAAATTGAAAAAGCAATTAGTGTCTATAAGAAAATATTGATAGCAAGGGAAGCAGGAAGTTCTTTTGGTAAGTATACATGTTTTTGACAACTCTCTCTAGAGCTGCTTAATCATTTTATTGACATTTTGGCGTAAATTTAGTTACAAAATGCGAAAAGGCAAACAAGAATTGTATTCTTGGGGCATCATGTCTGCTATGTTACGAAGAAAATAATACACAAATTTTACATTGTAATGAATCAGTAATAGGTCGGTGTAATATGCACAAGAAATAAAATTAATATACATAAGCAAACTAGCCTCTACTACGCATATTACCGGAGCAAACGGAAACTAATTGAAATCAAAACACAAACATTTAATACTGAATGATAGCTTATACCAGAATGCTTAAAAAATAATGTCTCTTTTCAGGATCACAGGAAAAATTATCAGGAAACCCTATATTTGATTCTTATACGGATGCAAAACAATTGGCCGGCACTGTGAGAAATCAGGATGAGAAAGGTTCGATTTTTGGGGGTATACATTCACAATTATTTCTCTTTGACGTAAGATGAGCAGAAGTCTAATTAGACTGTGCAAGCAGTATATTATACGTGTAATTTTTAATGCCACTGATATCCGAGTACATTCAATTATTGACTTGAGAGTGTTTACTGCAATTTTGTACCAAAAGTTGCTGTTGCTATTTGTTGCCAATTACCATTGCAATACGAAACCATCATATTAACTGCCTGGTCAGGACTAACAGTGCAAAATATGCATATACTTTGATACTGTATTTGACATGCAAAGTAGAATTCATTCCATTGACATTAAACAAAAAAAACGTATGGAAGTAAACTATGGCAAGTTGACACCCATTAATCATCGTACAGTCGGCATGAATCGCATCTTGTACGCAGTTTGGGGCATTGCTAGTAAAAAAACTTGTCCTGATGCAAAGTCGAGACGTTAAACACAACTGTTATTGCAGCAGTGATACCAACATTTCTGATTTTGTTGTCACCAAATGAAACATACAGAATACGTACATTTTGTTTAATTTTTTTTTACTTCGAATTAAAAGAAAATAACAAAAGAAAAGCGACACCGACCATGGGTTTCCGACGATGTTTCAAAAGTAGCCGTGATTAATTATTGATAGCGTGTACAACCATTCTATATTTTGAATGCTACTAATACCAGAACACTATTATTGACATAAAAGTGCTGCTACATTTTCGTACAAAGATTTGTTGCAATTTGTTGCAAATTGCCTTGGCAGTCGGAAACCATTATTTTATTAAGACTGCATGGTCAGCACTACTAGGCGCAAAATACTGTATACGGGAAGCATTTTCGCATCTTGTATTTTTGCCCCTCTACACTCACAAACAGTCTCGCACCATTTTAAATTCACCCATACACAGTTGTGTTTTAAGAGAAATAACATGTGACATTGATTTGCCCAGCTTTAGTATCGCCCGCTCATAACGAGAGCGAATCGGACGAAAATAAAACGGGGACGAATAAATATTTGTATACAGAAGATGCTTGTATTGGAATACAGTATTTGACAGGAAAATTAACATTTATAATATGGAAATTTGAGAAAACGACATTCAGTTAAGGGTTATTTACTCAGGGTTTGATTTCTCAAATTCCGATTGTTAAAAAGTTCAATGCAATGAGTAAAATTTGTTCTAAACACAAGAAGTATTTATGAAATGAATTAATATTGACAAAACATTCCATAGTTTTACTTTATTATGGAATTATGCTCAAACAAAATTTGACTTTTAGCTAAACAGAGGAAATTCGGACTAAATTTTGCAGATTTTGTTTTCTGCTAAAAGTTTTTTGGCAGTAGTCTAATATTAAAATTTAGGATTTTATATTTAAGTCTACGTAATTTTGCATATTTTCCGTTGGTTTTACCTCACTTATTCATTAAAATAATCTTATGGCACGAATAATAATAATATTGAATAATGCTTAAAAACGATAAAAGACATAATATCTCAAAATTTTGATCAATGACCTCATATAAATTTTATGCCAACAGAATAAGGTCAGTATAAGTAGTTCAATATCATAAATGTTTTTGTATTATCATCATTCAATTTTTTGTAAAATTGAATCAAAAATGGGTAGGGATTTGAAAACTGATAGAGGAAATTCGGATTGAATTATTTTTAAAAATTGATGCTGAAATCTTAATGTTGTGTACTTATTTAGTGCCACTACCATTCGTAAACTGTATCTTATTTTTTAAAGTGTTTAATTATTTGTAATATTTTTATAATTAAGAAAATCTCAATCGTAGTGTAAAATTTTATGGGATTTTTCTTGAATTTTCAATAAATATTCAATGGCCATTAACTTCAAAAAGTAGGCCATTGACCTACTTTTCTGAAAGTGAAAAATAACAATACAAGCAAAGGTCTATAACACACAATATATGGTTTTTCATTATCATCAGCGAATTTTTTTTCATTCTGAGTAAACGTCATCCTTAAGCATGCTCAAAGTTGTCAATATAATGGTCATGCTCTGTGAGTGGAGTGATAGCTTCATACAATCGACATGAATCGCACATGGTACATAGAATTTTAGTCACTTTAGTACACGACTTGTACTGATTTAAAAGCAAAACTTTAAAAGTGACATGTTAAAAACACCGTTAGGATCTTGTAGCAGTCATTACAGATATATCCGATCTGATGTTTCGATTTGGTTGTCAACACATGAAACACACTGAATGCATACATTTTTTTGAAGCATCAAGTAGTTCTATGAGTATATTGTTCATTAGTTGAACAACAGAATGAAATTAAAACATTGTATATAGTTTGATCTCATTTTTTATAGAAAGACCGGATTTAGATGACTTTGTGAGCCAAACAATAAACAAAAAGAGTACAACCGACCTTATTGCTGCTATATATCCCGATAAGAGTAAAACCAGCGAAAACTACCTTACTTCAGATGCATACGACCATCCAGATGCAACTATATCTCCTCCTCTTGAGAGGAATGATCTGTTCAGTCTTGGTGACCGTTAAAGGATCTCAGAGGTCGAAGCTGCTATCTGTCATTGTTATATTTGTTAATCCATTATAGTTTAGGGAAGTGTCCTCTTATGAACAATTACTATATAACATATGTACCAAGCTACATTTATATTTATAATTTACAATTAAATAAAAATATGAACGGACTCATGAGGAACTTTGTGTTTGATCAATATTTAGATGAATATACCAATACACAAACACCACTTATTCAAATCACAGTTATTGCTTCTAAGTTAAGGAGAAAAACTGAAAATTATTCCTTTTGTGAGATAAAGAACTGGTCAAGAACTGGTCAAGAGACGTTGGGCTGAGGTTAGCTCTTACTCTTACAGAATAGACAGTTTTTGATATATATACCACGATATCAATCACTTCTTTCTCTTACGGAATGGACATCTTATTTTGTATATGTCTTAATAACGGACAGCATTTCTAACTTTAATGTTAGAGAATGGACACCGAAATGAAACTTATTAGATCGTTTTGAATTAAAATGGGGTTTGTTATATAAAAACCGAAAGAAAGCACAATGTATAACGTAACAAAAAAGTTGTAAATGCTTTAAACAACCCGAACCATTAATATTAAATAAGTATTATTTATTTAAATTTATTTTGCTTTGTTTTTGGGTCTAGGAATATTTTGTTCAGGGTGATAAAAGAAACAAGAAAAAGAAAAAAAAAGAAAAAAAAGGGGGAAGAATTTCTGTCATTCATGTAACTGAATGTTAACTAGAAGTAAAGAATTGAAACTAAATGGCAGAGTTGTGTCATTCAGTAAAATTAAATCAATTTTTTAGTTATAGTTCAGTTGATTGAATAGCAGAGTGTACCCTGTAACTTGAAAGTTTCTTATGCGCATTGCAATTCGCAATTTAAATACATACAAAACAGTTGTAACCATGCTCAAATAAAAACAGACTGGTACAGCAATGCTGATAAGATTTATCTTTTGACAGCATCATCGACTATAGGGGATGAATGGTTTGACCATTTTTCAACTATATAATCCTCTTCGAGACAAAAAAGCTCTGAAATAACGATAAAAACAATTCATATTCATTCTAAAGCTGAAATATTCAGATTTTTTCTTCACTAATAAAAGTTAATGGTCAAGATATTATATCAAGAATTCTCAGGTATATCTGATGGTTAATTTTTTCAATCATATAACCTCCATAAACGCATTCAATATAAATATAAGCATGGACAAACAACACTTAAACTGGATGATGTAGAAGAATTTGCCTCGTTGATAAGATGTATCTGCCTATAACATGTACTAGTATTTGTCCTGTTTAACAACTTCTTTCTTTAACAAGTCCATAACCGGTCACTGCTCTTTTATCATTCATTGGTTAATGCAACTAAAACCCGCATGACATAACATAGTTGTGTGATTATTTTTTATTATGGAACACAATTCCTCTGACTTTAGACATATCAAATTTGTATGACACGTTTCAAATCATTTTATTCGTTAATTTGCCGTATAGTTTACAATTGATACACGCAGCTGAAAATCAAATTCCAAGAAATAGATTCATTAATTATCTAATTAATTTTCGATTATAATTACACCAACAGTGTAAACCTTCGAACTCATTTAAATACCTATAGATTTGATGGATAAAAGTTTACCTGTTGAATTCAAATTATAATTTATCAGTATAATTTTGTTTAAACTTGGTATATTCATAACGCAAATATGGAATAGAGATATTATCTATGTTTGCTGACTTCTTGATATGTCGTTGTAAGGAAATTCCTTTCGTTATTAATCTTTTTGACACTAAGTCTTTGAATTTACATTCACCAGCGAATGCACAATAATGTATTATTAAAATAAACAACAGACAGGAGCATATTCCAAGATATCAGATTGATGAATGATGTTGCATATATCATTCTTTAATTTTTGCCACAAATTTCTAACTGGATTTTCCAAATTATTTTATTATTGATTTATCAACGGGATTTTCGTCAATGATTTATCACGTCTTTTTTATTCGGAAAATAACGAAACTCATCACATGTATGTGCATATCATTTTAACTGCTTATATATCAAGGCTAAGTGTTATATCAATGACCCCCCCCCCCCCCCCCCTCAAAATATGAAATTATCAACATTTTGTTGTTTTTGTTTTTGACTTAAACTGGTAGATTAAGACAAATACGTAGCAAAATGTTATTTTATCCGAAAATCCTACACATGGTTTGATGAATTTGTAACGAAAGTGTTTATTGAAAAAAAAAAAGAGGAAGTGTCACATGGAACATATCTTGCTCACTGTATAAATATCTTTGCAGCAAAATCCATCATTCATTTTTCCAAATAGTTCCGTTATAAAAAAAAACTGGAAATTCTTATTATGCAAATTTCAATAAAAAAAAACCCAGTATTGAATCCAAACTTAATCAAAGCACGTTCGACTTGTGTTTCATTTCTTGATTTTATTAGTTAAATCCAGACGCTATGTTTGAGAGAGTATTTATTTTTTTACGTGGTCATGTTTTTTCGTTGCGGAATCTGCAACGTCGTGAAACGGTCATCAGCATGTCGCGGTAACGTGTGTGAATTCCAGTGGATTATAGACTACAAGTTCACAATGATGTGGTACAATGAAACCTCCGAAGGGACGGTATATCAACCAATTGTCCAAGATTCCAAAGGATTCATTAGAAGACGATCCACGTCGCCAAACTGTTCAGAAACACATGAGGCGGTGTCGCTTGACGGTAGTGATAATTCAAATATCCATAATATCATATTGCAGTTTTTGTTTAACATGAAATATTGAATATTGAATGATGTACAAGTAATGTAATAATTTTAAACTTTTAGTGTGGAGTTTTGAATCTAGCTTAATAGGGTTAAATTAAAGTAATTACATATGAAGCAGGGTAGTTTTTTAAAAATGCATTTTTGGTCCACAGTAAGGTTTTAATCTAGTTTATTATCAAAGTAATCATAATTCCAAATATTATTTTTGAATATTAAGTTTTTTATTCTTTTTTAACTGATCCTGATAATGTACCAAAGTAGTGTTTTACAGCAATATTCTTTATTCAAGTACATTCAATGAAATGGTTTGGAAACACAACGATGTACTTTAATAAGTGCTACATTTATTTTTAATTTCAAACAGTTTAACTCGATTCTTTGACGTATTGTAGAGTTCAAGGAATTGGTCAGCACTGGTGACGGAGATTATAGAATGGTGTACGCCATCAACGGACAAATTCCAGGCCCCGAAATAGTCGTCACAGAAGGAGATGTGGTGAGCATGTAAATCATGTCATTAAGTCAACTGAAGAAATGTCGGAGTTTCTCATTAAAATTCTTGAAGGCGAAGTTTTCATGGACTTCTGAAATTTTACAGCTTCATAGGGAAGTATTTTCGTATATATTCGTATACCTACAAAAAGGAATATGACTTTATAACCCTTTGTAATTAATTCATTGATGATATTAATTCTTGGTTGAGAGGTATTCACGAATTCCACGAAAATTTAGCCACCAGGATATCTAATATTTATGCAATATTCCATTCAACTTCCTTTCCAGGCAATTCAAGTTTATCAGTTGACCGAAAGAATGATTTATTTCATTATGATATCTTTTTATTTCATCATCATATTATTATGTGATATTTCTAAAAAGAAAAATCGAACCCCAAAGATTTCTAATATTCTTAAAACTGCATGTAAAGTGGGACTCAACAGGTTTTGTTTTTAATTTCCAGGTAGCCATTCTTGTTTATAACCGGTTAAAGATGGAGGGGGTGACCATCCATTGGCATGGTCTATTACACAAAGGGACTCCATGGATGGATGGAGCCTCCATGATTTCCCAGTGTCCCATTATGCCGGGGCAGGTGTTTGAATACAGGTAAAAATAATAGTAAAATAGATTCCAAATTGTTTGCTCCACCTAGAAATGATGAGTGATATTGACTCTAAAAACTGTCAACATAGATATATTATTGACTACCTTTTGCATTACTGTGTTACAATCAGTTTAAAAATGATGAGAAAGATTTGATCAAAAACGTCCTAAAAAATATGATGAATTGTGATAAATGAGTCTTACGCACATACAATAAATGTTAGATTGAATTGGCACACATCGACAAAGACAAGGACCTTTTCCAATTCAACTTGTTTCTTTTTTTGTGTAACTGTGTGGTTTGTTTTTTTTTTTTTGTATTTTGGTTGGTCTGGGTTTTTTTGCAAATCTAATGTTTATATAAATTACCAAATAAATCAGCAATTTTTAAGGAAAATTATTAAATGCTTTTTTATAAATTGAAGGCATAAGTGGAAAAAACAAGAATTAAGTGCACCCCCTCCCACATTACATATTATAGAAATAATGGAATTTAGTATGCTTGAAAAGTAAGGTATAAATAAATTTGGGGCTTTTTTAATATTATTTTATGAAAGTCATAGCTATTCTACTTGTAACTTAATTGTTTCCGTTTTTAAAAATAATTAGTAATAGAATGCATGAAAACGAAGGTAATGATAAATATTTTTGTATCATATAATCAAGGTTTATAGCAGAACCTGTGGGTACACACTGGTACCACGCCCACACTAGGTACTATGAGGAACGATGGACTCTCGGGGGCCTTTATAGTGCTCCCAAAACAGGTATATTATTATGAAAGAAATATCTATATATTCTCTTGATTGATATATTATAACAGAAAGATTTTTCAGAATAATGAATTATAACTGGTATTATATAGAAAGGTACAATTGTTGCAAAAAAAATAAATGCTATAACATGCATCACTTCTGCAGTCATTCAACTAAAGTTTTTTTTCATAAGAATTCGTTTTATTTATTTTTATTCCTTAACCAAATCAAAGGTGCATTTTGTTTTTTACCGGGTGTGTGTGATTTTGTTATATTTCTTTTTCTTTCACAGCAAATGTTTTTGCGATACCACGGTGAGTTTTTCGCAGTTATACAAGACTGGACCAAGCGGTCAGCCGCGGAGACCGCAGAGGCGTACGGGAGCAGGTTGTTTGGGTATGACTTTTAAAATCTTACAAATAAGGCAGAGTGGACGTATTTACTTTCTAAAGACTAATTTTAACCTCCTACCGAAGACAAAAACCTCTATACAAAGATAAAGTTTTCTGGAAAACATACTAAATATTAGTTTATTTGCTAAAAACTCAATATCTAATAATTTGTAAGATGATCTCGTGGGTAATTTGTTGACCACTGTAAATTATCAATAAATTATCAATAAAATTGTCAACCCATATTTTTAAGTATGTTTCTTTAATCATTTATGATTGATACTAAAAGCACTGTTGAATATCTAAAATCTGATAGTGCATCTTCATCATTTCAAACGACAAACAGTTATTTCTAAGATCAGGAATGAATTGACAAAGATAGTACTAATTTTTTGAAAGATTGGAAGACTATGATGGAACATGCAAGCCAGTTAATTACATGCCAGATGAAACAACTTCTATTTTCCCCCTGAATGTCGGTCTTAGTAAACGGCAGAGGTTGGTACATTTATTTAATAGATCTTAAGAATACCACCATAGTTTAATTTTTTTTTTAAAATCCATATATTCATGTAAGCTCATAATAGATGGAAAAAATCCTATTTATTGATTGTAAAAATTCATTAAATCAAAATGGAATAAAACTTTTGTAATCAGGACGAAGATACACAGAGACAGATATTGAAAATGGGGAGAAACCGTTCATTCCACTGGAAACGTTTACAGTACAACAAATGGGAACATACAGATTCAGAATTATGAACGTTGGATTTGCCCAGCCTTTTGAAATTTCTTTTGAAGCTGTACGTAATTTAAAACTTAATATTGCCTAATTTTTACAAAGTTATAACGTAAATTAATGATTTTTTTCTCGCTTGAGTTACTGTATGTAGTTGCTCTCTTGGTAGTATATTTTTATTTAGAATTTCTTTCAATTAAGCTAAAGTTTTATATTTGGAATCACTGATGTCAAAATACATGTAATTTTCATTTTTAAAAAGTTGTCAGTGTCACAGAAATGCTAACATCTTAGTATTTATTTGTGCATGTTTGTTTTAAGTACAAAATCAAATATAGAGATCTACTTGCAAACGCTAAACGCATGATTGTTATAAAAAAGTGGTTCGATGATTTGTTTTTATTTTAACCGTGTTAAAATGAAGTTAATACATGTTTGATAAAGCTCAATGATTGACAAAAAATAACAAATAGTAAATTATATGTGTAGAAATTTAATTTAAAAAAAATAAAAGCTTATCATAGCGGTGTTTAATGTTTTCATAAAGCATAAAACAAGTGCTTTTGATTATGTTGAGTTAACGTAAAGTTAACTGTCAGATTGTCATTGCAACATACCATGTATCAGAAGTATTTATTTCCAAAACAGTTATTTAATGATTATATATATATATATATATATATATATATATATATATATATATATATATATATATTGATTCTAGCACACGATTTACGTGGTTGCAATGGACGGAAATGACGTCGAGGACCAGAAATGTGACTCTGTTGTTATAAGTCCCGGCGAGACTGTTGACATCAAACTGACGGCGAAACGTCAACCGAACAATTATTACATAAACATCAAAACAATACCAACAAGGACACTTTGGGTATTATTTCTATAGCATAATTATGAATGTAGAGATCAGTATTTTAATCAGATTGATACATACAATTTTATCTATAAAAGTTACTATTAAAATTCATTCAATTTAAACCAATATGCGAATAATAATGCTAAGTAATAATTGGGGTTTGCAGTCATTTTGTAACAAATTTTATGCATTTATTTAGTTTAAAACCAATATGCTAATAATACTTATTAGTGATGTATTGTAACTGGGTTTTGCATTCATTTTATTACAAATTTTATTTCCATGGATTTAACGTTCTCTTGTTTTATAAAAAAAAAAACAAAAAAAAAAAAATAAAAAAAAATTGAATGAAACCTAAAACAATACGATCAAAGAGTTTTTTTTCTCAAACATTTCTAGCTTTATTAGAGTTTCAAAAGTTCCTTGGCTTTTATTCTTCAAGGGACCAATAACGAGACCTCAACTGACCCGAGCTGTTCTTAATTACAAGGGTGTCAACAGGTTTCGTCGACCAGTGTCATGTACCTAGACTTTGTACTCAACAGAATCCTTGCTATGTGGTGAACCAAATCTATGGGTAGGTTAAGTACATTCTAGATGTTTTAATGAATGACAAAAACTTTTGTTTTTCAAAGACGCAATTTGGCAAAAAGGCAGATACTGTTTGCTGCCATGTTGTCAATCAATTTTGACTTGTGTTTGATTGTTCATGGTCTAGGGGGTCAGTTTTATTTGAAAACATATTTTGTTCTTTGAAAAAATGCAATGTGTTGGAAAGTTTGAAATCATTATGTTTGAAATCATTATATTGACCAATTTCTTAAACGAAATGTGAGTAAAAACCAAAGGATGAACAATACATGTATATTGATGCATGTATCAAAGAGCTAATATACGATTATATTAAAGGAAAATTATACAAACTAGAAAACCAAGAAGGTGACAAAAACGATGGTTGATGTTAAAATTTACATCAGAGAAATACAATTGCCAACTTTAAGCACCCCTTCCCCTGGAAAAAAAACCCTCAATATAATTGATAAAAACTTAAAAATCTGTATTGGGTTATTGTTTTATTAATTTTTATGGGAAATAGAAGTAGCAATCCTATATTCACCACTTTTCTTTCTTCGGTTTGTTTTACTATATATTAATTCTTATCTTTATAGCAAGGCTCCTATAGATAGTAATGCCGTGATAATACCTTTGACGAGGTTAAAGTCTACTCATAAATCACTTACCCGATTTCCGGTGCCAATTGACAACGACCAATCGCATCTACAAGAATTTTTTCTTAATTTTCATCTCCTTCGTATGTATAAATTTGAATCAAGTATTAAATTAGCTTTTTTCCATTCAAGTTTTCAAGTCAAATATAATGAGAAAAGATGAAAAATTAACAGTTAGTTATTTTAACTGAAATACTAAGAACACATGTACTAGTGCCAAAGAAAAATAAAATCATAGTTTTATTTGTTTAACATCTCCCTTTTTATTTATAAAAAGATTGAAATTAATTGAAATTTACAAATGTTTAAGTGGACTATGGATAGCACGTTTTCTTTGAAAGCATGCAAGTCATAGTTATATTTGCGGTTATAGGAGGATTCCCAGCAATCAATGGCAGACGATTCATGTATCCAACGTCTGCTTTGCAGGTATGATTACCGGTATTTAACTGAACCCTCCTATAAAAGAAATTTATATCAATTGAATCGTATATCATGAAATATACACACATATAGCAAACATTTAAATTGAAAAAAAATATTTGATTAATTTCATAAAAAATAAAGAAATGTCATGATCTATTTAGGCGTGTTTTTTTTTATTATTAACAATTAAACAGGTGGATAAGTGATTTTAAATGAAAAAAAATAATACAAACCTGCTCGCGTGTTAACGTATTACACATTCTCGATATTTATTGATTCAAAAGGGCCAGAACAACCAAAATGCCATATCGCAATGCGAACCACCGAGATGCACATCTGAAAGATGTAGATGCACCCATATGATAAAGTTAGAAATTGGAAACGTTATTCAGTTCGTCTTTTTCACTCAAGGTAGGTAAAAATCAAAATCTTTCCAACAAAGTGAAACCTGTTTTGAAACAGTTTTCTGAGTTTAATCTTTAGGATTATAATAGAAAAAATAATATCCTTCGAACAAATTAAATTTAAGTAACATGAAAATAAATATTTATGAACCAACTTTAGAATTAAATAACAGGTATTTCGTCTTTTTACTTCTCCATACCATAATGATTGTTCCAGGGTTAAAAGCAGCACATCCCGTCCATTTTCATGGTCACCAATTCCACGTGGTAAAAATTGGATTTCCCGAGTATGACTCCGTAACTGGAAACGCGACAGCACCCAATGCAGATATCCGTTGTCTTAACGATGATTGTACTGAAGCAACATGGGCGAATCCAAGATGGCGTTATAATGTTCCCGGTCTGAATCTATGGAATCCTCCTATTAAGGACACAATTAATGTCCCCTGGGGAGGCTATGTTGTCGTTAGAATCGTCGCTGATAACCCAGGTATACTCAGTAGTTGATTTGAATTCATAAATAATCTAAATAAAATCCTTTATATTAATTAAGATTTAAAAGTAAAGCTGACGATACACAATCGTTGTTAAAATTTTTCCATTTGAAAATGCGTTTTGTAAAATTCCCATCGAGTTTGAGGTGAACTTACCTTAACTGAGGTAACTGAGATTTCCATTGTGACGTAACACCTGGAAGCTTTATTTCTGATGTAACGTCAAAATTTACATGACGTGACAATTGACCTAAGTTATTTATTTCAATAGGATTTGTTATACCGTGAACATCTAACGAAACTCGGCATTATTTCAATTTTCATAGAAAAAAAAAGTTAAAAAGATGGACTTTTGAGCATTGATAGCTTCCAACCAGACACAAATGAAATATAGTTTTTTAAATGAAAATTGTAAATATTTCATAAAAATGACAGTTAGAAATCATAACTGTTTACCTTTTATAGTTCGGGTCAGGCAAATTCATTTGAATTATATAAGAAAAACGTCAGTGTGGGTAATAAAGTTTTATGCAACTTTGGTGCAATTTTTACGATAAAAAATACACGTGGTGCAAACTTTATTCTTTGACAAATTGGGAGCGAATGTTTTGAAAATAAAACAATACCAGGTGTATTTAAAAAACCATCTTGTCATTGCACTGAAATCAATATATGGTATATATATATATATATATATATATATATATATATATATATATATATATATATATATATATATATGTCAACATGATTATGGTAAAAATAAGTATAAAATGCATATTTATGTTACTTAGATACGATAGTAAGTCAAACTTGAAAGTATATATATAGTCAGCAACATTTTTGATCAATAGGCACGATTGAAAATCAATGTTTGTAGTGAGCGTTTGATTTACTTTTACTGCTGACATACATGTAGATCATATAAAGGAGACGGAAAAATGATCCACCATTAGAGATAATCAATGTGTATTAATTCATATAGCAATCGGGTATTGATCTTGCAGGTTACTGGCTACTTCATTGTCACCTTGGTTACCACCAATCACAAGGGATGTCTCTAATTCTACAAGAGGGAGACCCAGCAGACATGGTAGAACCGCCCACCAGTTTCCCAACATGCAACAGTTTCCGAACCTCTACAAAGGGGATTCAATCAGCGATCAACAAGCAAAAGGAGATTCTAGACAGAAAAGGTAAGATGATTTATTTTAGGAATGAATTTCCTTGCATTCAACTACTTAATTCGAAGATAAAAGAATTCGGACAGTATACACTTTTTTAACCGCGTAGCTGTTTATGAAAAAAAAAACACTGTTACAAGTCATTTTATATCTGTCTATATTGGATGGATATTGAATTTATTGCGTAAAAATAAATTTTCTGTTACAATTTTTAAAAAAAATCTTTTATTCGTTATAATAAAATTTTATAAAGATATTTCACTGTACAAAATTCAACCGTCACGTCAGACTGATAAATACCTTTTTGACGTTAGTCTTGCTACGAATCGGGCAATATCCTTTGTCCGATATAAAGTATTGGTTCAGTCAATCAAATGGCGCGTTTGGAACAAAATTCAATTATAAGGTAATTCTAATGAAATATAATGTAAAAATAGCACTTGTAAACCATCTTCATCAGGACGAAAATTTGCAATTCTTAACTGCCTCTTAAATGAATTTTTGAGCTCAAATTGAAATAAAATTTAGCAGCGAAATTATCTTATTATAAAATGGCAAAATGAGGTCATATTTCCGGTGACGCGTACCTAGCTTCCGCCAAAATATTTCAGTAAGAATGTAGCATTAAAAGTAACATAAAATAAAGTATAGCAAAACAGCATTTTAAGCACAGATTCTCAGTGCATTAATACAGAAAACACTCTCGCTAAAGTCACACCTAAGCTAAATATAACACACAGGTAACACGGCGAACAATAGCCAAGGTGATTTTATGGGACGATTCAAACCATTAAAATCAAATGCATATGTAGGAACTTTTCACGGTCAGATTCCCGTTTCTTTGTCACAGTGTTACTTATAAATGTTCCTCATATGTTTCATTAACGCTCCCCCCCCCCTCCACGCACATGCTTCTAGCTTTTTGGACAGCTCTGCAGGGTATGACCTAGCACCTATTGTTAAGGTCGGCTTAGCTTGTGGCAAAGATTAATGAGTAAAAATCTATGGGATGTGTCACAAATATCCTATGATATCTGCATCTGATTTGCCTACCTTCTACAAATATAAATCAATGTTTTTGACAAATACTTGTGGATTTTTCTACATTTATGCCAATATGCCAATTTTAAATTGATGATTTGAAAACGAAGGAAATTTCATTTAATACTTTCCGAACAGGCCGTGTATATGCCGAATTCATGTATTATTAAATTTGTATATTCTAATCCCTTGGGTTCATGGAGAAAAAAACTATTTAGTAGCAAATCTTATTTCAAATATGAAAACAAATCTTTCAAAGAATAGAAAGCATAACATAAAATGATGAATTTTAAATCTCCTAACAATGTGTATCTTAAAGGGGCCAGAGATTACATTAATATTTAGTACTAGTATTATGTTGTTTATGGTCCCTGAAGATTACATATAGCTACAAATCTAGGGTCATACTTTGACAGCAATGTTTAAATGTGTGATATGGCAAATTGTCATTCAGCTATGTTGAATTATGCTCTCAGATTTAAATCAGATATTAAACGAATTTAAAGTTTCGGGACGTTATCTGCAGTGGTAAAAAAACTAGTTTTGATATTTTTAGAAAGAAGGTTTAGTAAAAGGCAGCCAAACACAAAACGGACTTTGCAAGAGGATAAAACAGTTACAAGCTTCTTCCACCAAGCAGAAAACCAAGAAACAGGTAAATGGAGCTTAAAGAATTTGATCTTGATTTTTTCTGTCATGATTTCATTTTCATATTAAAACCATTCATTGCTATAAATTCACATAAGACATGTATATAAATTTTGATTTCAGTTTTAATTTTTCTACTTTTTTCCGAAAAAGATAAAGTTAACGTTCATTTCATAAAACTCATCTTCTTAAGTCAATAATTCTGAATAGCAGAGTGGAAAACAAATCACTGACTTGGGAATATGAGTAATATTATTTCATTAAAATATGGTGAAATCTATTTTTATTAGTCATGTATATAAAAGCATGTCAAATTTTTTCAAATATGTTAAACTCCAGAAATCTAAATTGCAGGAAGAAACTTTCATGCTCTGAGAGAAATTGCAACTACAACTGCTAGCCCAGGTAATACTTAGTCTCCCTTTTTTAAAAATAAATATATATTTGGGTTATCCCTCTTGACAAATTATCTGGAGAACAAATCGTAAACATACTTTTCAGGAACCATTTTGCCGCTATTATTAATTAACCAAATGATGAAGTAAACAAAGTTTAATTGCTAAAATTATATATATTTTACTCCTAAAACTTTACCCTGAACTTCTTAGCAAATCCTTTAAGTAATAACGTGTCCAAACAAAATACAATGAAAAATGATATACCACAAAAGTATATTATGAGAAATATTTATTCAAACTTGAATATTAAGGGACTTTCAAAGGAACAGAGTAAAAAGGATCTGATAACTCTGACTTAATAAACAACCTATATATATATAATATTGCAAATCATCAACTAGTAACAAAACTACTGTTCTATCGTCAAAGACAAGATAGGATAATCATTGGATTTGCAACAAAAGACAACCCTAATGAACATTGGATAAAAAAGTAGATCGACGAAATAAAAGCAGTGAACAATAAGATTTATGTGCAGTACCTCTTCTGAATCTTAGACGTCTTTTTGTTGTACAAATATATATTTAAATGTATTTTAAGGTATCTGATTTTAAATTATATAAATTAGATGTAATTCATAAAAAACCGTAAAAATTTACTCTTATCTTAATGTATTGTTGTTGTAATTATCATTAGTGACTTTTCAGGCCAATATATTATTTTTATGTTGGATAAGTCTATAAAATGACATTTTATTGCAGAGTATATTTATTTCTTTTGAATCGAGTCATGCAAACAAACTAGATCACACAAAAAACCTGCAAAAAAAATGAATATTTAAATGACAAACCCTCTAATATTATAAACATTGCAAACAAACTATATCACACAAACAGCCTGCAAAAAAAATAAGAATATTTAATTGACAAACCCTCTAATATTATTACTCCAAAAAATCAATGTGCAATGTATTCTAAGATGTACGGAAGCCCATTTAGGACCTATCAAAAAATATTTTTGAATATGATATAACGAATTCTGGAATTTGTTAAAACGAATTTAAATCGTTATAACGAATTGTTGAATCCGTTATTACGAATTAAATCTGTTATAACAAATTTTAGGAATTCGTTATAACGAATTTAATCTGTTATAACAAATTCGCTGAATTCGTTATTTCAGATTTTGAAATCTGTTTTAACATTTAAATTTGAAATAACAAATACTTGAATTCGTTATTTCAAATTTTTAATTAGTAATTTCGGTTTTTTAAAATCGGTTAAAACATATTTTCATCCAATTTGTGGTAACAAATTTCATGTTTTGAGGAACAAATTAAACGGGGCGGACTTCATTTATCCCATATCAGCGTACGACGAAATGTTCCGATCAATTGATCGGCGTTAAACGGCGAAATGGTAAATGAAGTGAACTGGCATATAAAAACAAAAGTGGTAACAGATGTAACAATTCCAAAAGACACCTTACTTTATCGGCTTTGCTAGAATTCCTACATGGATAGAAACAAAATATTTAAGAACTGTTATATATGTAGCAATGCAATTTCACCAAAATACAATATAAACCGACGGGTTTCTGCCAAAATTCCAAAACCGTGTTTAATTAATGCTATCAATCAATGAGCATGCTGATTTATTAACATATATCTGCATTTTCATCTCATCACCAAACCGTGAGATTACGCCATACTTTAAACAAATACCGGTTTAGAATAGAATTGATTTGATAATAGGGAATCATTCTTTGAGTATTACTGGTCTCAGGTGGTTTTGGCCGGGACGTGTTCAAATCAAATAAAGCTCGAATGGCTTTATGATAGATTTGACCACGCTCTGACCGAAATTGTCAACTCATAATATTCAAAGAATGATTCCTTATTACTTTAATACTTATATTTATATCATTTCTAATTTTTACTCTTTAAAACAACATTTTAATACCACTGTTTTTTAATGCATAACCCATGCTATGTATTATTACGCAGCGCAGCCAATACTGTTTTTCGGTTATGCTGTAGGACACGCCCATTTTGTGTCGCTCGTTTTCTATGAAATTATTGGGCTGCGTTATCAAAGTAAAGGACACTTAAAATATAAATATAATATTTCATATGACGTAGCCAGGTATTATAACTAGGATGTGCGCATGCGTGAACCAACTTTCCACCAGAATGATGTATAGAATAGGTTATTTTGTATACATATAACCAGGCAATATAACCAGGATGTGCGCATGCGTGTACCAACTTGTCGGTAAACGTTTGGGAGAAAATTCCATAGCTGTTTGGAGGAACTTTGAACTGATATTTGCGCAATTTTAAAAAGTATAGGAAAATTCGATTTTTACATTATAAATGTTCATTAAAAGTGATAGGAATGTTGTGTACATTAGATTTACACCAAAAATGTTAAAGAAATATTAGTATTTGAGAGAAAAATAAAGAGCAATGTTATAGGAAAACAACAGGCACTTATAATTGGAGTGGGGGGAAAGGAGTGGAGCAGGGGCAGGGGGACGAGACTACCCTCTTCAGCACACGTTTTCTCGCAGCACACATTTTTCTTTAATTTAACAAAGAATTCACCCCCCCTCCCCCCAATGCTTTTGGGACCAGTTAAAACTGTAATGAAAGGGAGGAAATAAACTGTAAAATTGAAGTTAATGGTTCACCAAACCCCCTACACCCACGGATTAGGTTTTTAAAATGTTTTAATAGCATAGTGTACGTATCACTAGGGTCATTGTAAGTATGACCAGTGAGTGTCTGTGTGCCCATCACCTGGATCTGCATACAAATAATCTGGGTCATTGTACGTATCATCAGGGTCAGTGTACGTATCACCAGGATCAGTGTTCGTATTACCAGGGTTTGTATACCCATAACCTGGGTCAGAATTATTATTATTATTATTAGGATGTCTATATCTATTATCAGGGTCAGTGTACGTATCACCAGGGTTTGTATACCCATAACCTGGGTCAGTATTATGATTATCAGGTTGTCTATATCTATTACCAGGGTCAGTGAACATATCACCAGGGTCTATGTGCCCATCACCAAGTCAGTGGACCCATCAACTGCGTCATAATGCATATCACGAAAGTCAGTATACATATCAACAAGGTTTGGGTGCCCATTACCAGGGTCTCAAAACCTATATTGTTATAGGTATTGAGACCCAGGTGATGGGTATACTGACTCTGGTAACGCGTATACAAGTCCAGACACCTGTAATTTGGTACACTAACCTTGGTTATAGGTAAACTGACCCTGGTGATGGGTACATGTATACTGATTCTGGATATGGGTATAGAGACGCTAGTGATGTGCACTCTGACCCTATTAATAAATACTAGTATACAGACCCCCGGTGATAGGCATATGGACCCTGGTGAAACGTACACTGACCCTGGTGATAGGCATTGAGACCCTGGTGATGGTTACGTTGATTTCTAGCTATGGGTAAACAGACCCTGGTGATGAGCACAAAGACACATTGACCCTCGGGATAAGTATTGAGACCCTGGTGTCCTGAGGATGGTTATATTGAATCTGGTTATGTGTATACAGAACCGGGTGATACGTACACCGATTCTGGTAATACGTACACTGACCTTTGATATGTGTATACAGACCCTGGTGATGGGCACACAGATCGACCTTAGTGAGGGGGTATGGATAGAGCTATATGGGGTCGGTGTTTTGACCACCCCTACCTCTCCCCAATTACCCCTGAAAAGAAAAGAAAAACAAAATAAACCTTTGGTTTTTTTCATATTTAATCTAAGCGTAGGTGTTTGTATGAGATAAGTAATATTGGTTTATATTTAAACCCAATTCTTTCTTACTGGTATATGTAAGGAAACCGTGATATTTTGTTCAGGCAGGTGGCATCGTAAAAAAGAGAAAAGAGGGGGTGGGGTTGGAGAATCGCCAACAATTAACTTGCAAAAAAAAAATGTTTTTCAAAACTTCGAAAATATTTTGGCTCCTATCATGAATTCGAAGTTCCTCCAAGAAAATATGGAATTTCCTCCCAAACGTTTACCAATCCCGATGGAAAGTTGGTTTTCGCATGCGCACATCCTGGTTATAATACCTGGTTATGTCATAAAAAACATCATACATATATTTTCAAGTGTCCTTTACTGTGATAACATTACAATTCAATTTTGATAACTATAGCCCAATTATTTCATAAAAAATGAGCGACACAAAATGGTATTTGCTAGAAAAAAAAACAACAGTAGTTTTAAAATGTTGTTTTGAAGTGTAGAAATTGAAAACAATATAAATATAAGCAAAACGACATAATTCTTTGAATATTATGAGGTGATAATTTCGGTCGGAGCGTGCATATCAAATCTATCATAAAGCCCTTTAAGCTTTATTGGATTTGAACACGCACCGACCAAAATAAATATGAATAATGAACATAAATCTGCCCATGCAAGCGTTTAAAGATATCGTATTCATCAGTAAAAGGCGATTAGAATAGCAAATTCTAAAATCGTTTAAAAAGAATTCTGACTGTAACCAAATAATTACGGATAGAACTTTCTGAATCTACGATACTTAAAATAACTAGATACATGTACGTCAAAACACCAGACCTATATCAATCATTTTTGCTGTAAAATCGAATCTATTTTGTATAGCTTTGTAGGGAAATTCCCCTCGTGTTGACCTCGTGACGTCACTGAAGTCTCGATATCGCCTAATTTCATTTTCTCTTGATTAGATTTCTAAAAGTAGGTCAACATAGGCACTTTGAAGAGGCGTAACTCCTTTATTTTTGCATCGATTTCGATGTGGTTTTTGCATTTAATTCTGGTAAATAAATTCTATGACGTAAGTTAAACATTGGCTGGGCTGCAGGTATTCTTTAATAAATCAGCATGCTCATTGATTAAAAGCGTAAACTAAACAATTTTTGGGAATTTTGCGCAGAAACCCATTAAAACAAATCTGTATATCCTGCATGGTATATTTGGTAAAAATATATTGCAGTTCTTAAATATTTTGTTTCTATCCATCTAGGAATTCTAGCAAAGCCGATAAAGTAAGGTGTCTTTTGGAATTGTTACATCTGTTACCATGGTTACAGCAACAGCTGTGACAATATGTTCCTCCACTTTTGTTTTTACGCCAGTTCACTTCATTTACCGTTTAACGCCGATCAATTGATCGGCACATTTCGTCGTACGCCGATATGAGACAAATGAAGTTCGCCCCGTTTAATTTGTTTCCCAAAACATGAAATTTGTTACCACAAATTGGATGAAATATGTAATAACCGATTTTATAAAACCGAAATTACGAATTAAAACTTTGAATACGAATTCAAGAATTTGTTATTTCAAATTTAATTTGTTAAAACAGATTTCAAAATTTGAAATAACGAATTCAGCGAATTTGTTATAACAGATTAAATTCGTTATAACGAATTCCTAAAATTTGTTATAACAGATTTAATTCGTTATAACGGATTCATCAATTCGTTATAACGATTTAAATTCGTTTTAACAAATTCTAGAATTCGTTATATCAAATTCAAAAATATTTTTTGATAGGTCCTAAATGGGCTTCCGTAAAGATGTACTTTGTTTTCTCAAGAAACATTCAATTTGATATATTTATAGTAAGCAATATAAGAATCCTGTTTACAGATGTTTGGCCAGAAATACGATCTAAGAAACCTTCTGGGCTACCAACTAGACATTGGCCGCAGACACAATCTAGGGAATCTTCTGGGTCCCGTTCAAATAGGATTAATGCTGGTTCCTTCCCACTATTACCTGAATCGAGTAAAACTAGTGAAATACCAACTTTACCTTTACCGTTATCTTCTGGGTCCCGTTCAAATAGGATTGATGCTGGTTCCTTCCCACTATTACCTGAACCGAGTAAAACTAGCGAAATACCAACTTTACCTTTACCGGGTAGATCCAATCCAGACAATTCCTTTGGTTTGTATGATTTTTACCCGTATAATAAAACTTTTCTAAAACACATATGTTTGTTTTAAAGTATTGAACAGAGCAATCTTGAAATTCTCAAATTGAAATGAAAGCTTTGTCAAAGTATTCTGCATATCAAAATTTGTTACGATGGTACTTAGGTTCCACTTGTAAAATGTGAAAACACTAATTTGTTTCTAGGTAACATATGATTAACAATTTTATCTGTGCTTATGTAAGATATTGAGATAATTAATTTAAAATCAAAATACAAATAATTTACTCTGGCGAAAGCATGCATATTAAAAAGTCAAATTAATTTCATTGTTAATTCATGTATTTCAGATGTTTTGATAGAATTATTATGTTCAAAACTAAATAAATTGGGCAATTTGCACATCTACATGCATATAAATGAATAACTAATCGATATATTCTATATATCTATGATGATAAGAACAACATATATTAATTCAGTTAAAATCTCGTAAAAAGTAAATCAGTTGGCAACAACACACTTTCCAATAGCTATTTAACAAATTAAAAAAAGATTAAAAAGATAAAAGGATTTCAGAAGCACTTATCGTCCTTGAGCTTTTGAGTTGAATTAAAAAAATAGATAAATACAATTTATAGAAAGTCCATTTCGAAGTAAATAAATCATAGTAAGTAATAAGAAGAGCGAAAGGCTTAACTAATGTCACACATCGTTTTATATCGATTTGCCAAAAAACTCTAAAAAAGGAAAAAAAGGAATTTTTCTCTTCACTTATGCTTATTCTGTCAATAAGTTCCTAAATTACGAATTTGGATTCCAAAAAAGCCTACAATCTTGAAATAAATTGAATTTTCAGAAATTGTCAGTTTTGAAAGCCTTTTTGGGATGCGTTTCGTTTATTTATTTTTGAATGTTGAATAAAAACTGGAGAAAGCATAGTCAATGGTTTTGAATATGTTTAAATATTTACTTTTTAATCAAAGTTCAATCAATTTTCCAGACTCTTGGAACAGCGGACTTGCAGATAGTGTGTTCAGTTCTGCGTTTGGTAACACGGATGTGCCTGTTGATGTACCACAGTTACGACCTATTAACTCGTTCGGCCCTTCTGTTCCCGCTTTACCAGCAAGTTTAACAAACAATGATAGAAACCGTCGATTAGGTAGGATTTTTTGTATACTTTTAATCTCAAAGGTTTCGAGAACTAGGGTATTTTCGTAACTTGTTATGCAATGAAATTTAAGTAAAAGTGCATCGTTTGCAATCAAAAATCTGCTTCATCAATTTTTGTTCATAGGTAGCTTAAGAGGGCTTGATGGTCGAGGCCATTTTAAGACTTTTTAAAATTTCCTTGCGAAGAGCTCTGTATAAAAGCTATAGGTAAAAAAATCGAATTTAAGGCTAAATATTGTTTATAGTTGTCCTCTACTCTATGGTAGTTTACAGATGATTCTGTATAGTTTTGAATCATGATTTTTTTTAAGTATACACTCTCATAACTGCAGCGGTGTGTGCATACAAATTGAGTAACGCGCGTTAGCGCGTTATGAAAATTTGAATGCACACATCGCTGCAGTTATGAGAGTGTATACTTCAAACAATCATGATTTAATGCTTATATTTACATTTTTTTAACTTCTTGCCTTGTCTGCAAATGTGATTCATACCTTAAAATTCCTATCTTATCCTAAGGTTAAGTTAATATTAATGGAAGAGCCACAGTAACAGCCACTAAGGTGAAGTTTGATTTTCGCTTGTGACGTTGCAGTTTACAGCGTTCAACGTCTGTGACGTCATAATAAAACTCGTCAATTTGACCTTTGACTGCCTGTTGTATTTAGAGGCATTTGAAGATCACAAAATTTAATGGGAAAACACAGTTGAATGTAAATATTCATATTTGAATTTTAAGGTCGATCTGATGGGGAATTTGTTGACCACTCAGCCTTTTTAAGCGTTTATATAAATTAAAAAAAAACTATGGAAGGTTGTGTTTTATTTCCACATATAATTTAGGTTCTATTCTCATTTACTTTAGTTAATACACAAGCAAATTGTACATTGGCTATTTGTACCAACAATCAGACGGTATTCATTCATATCTTTTAAAGAAAATTTATACTGTAGATTTTTTTTTGTTCCTTTAGGCGCTAACCTTAATATCACCTTTCAAGTACAACACGTTAAAAAACATGCTACTTGTACATGAAGACGCTTTTCAAAACTGCATTTCTTGTATTGTTAGTTGTTAAAATTAAGTCATTTATTTGTTTTGCATGGGTTTAACAGAGTGCAAAACTGAAAATATGTTTGCTATACATAACTTATTTTCAACCTTATACATGTAATATCATTACATGTATTCTAACCTAAATATTTTTTAAACCTAGAGTATTTAATAACAAAAATGTCGATTTTTACTATACAGTACGTTCTAATTACATTTTGTACAAACATTTTACCTCGTTCCCAAGATTTTCGTTTTTACAAATTCATCATGCATATCCTTTAATTTAGTGCTCAATTCCAATTTAAACATTTTTTTCCAAGACATGTCTTACACAATAGTTTGGCGGTACACTGAACGATTTCGATATGCACCTTTAAGAAAGTTGAAACACAAAGGAAGTACAAATATTCGCATAAACGCAATATGAGCTTACTGAAAAACCAAAAAACTAGTTTTTAAACAACAAACCTAAAACGAAAATGATAAGATTGTACATACTAACATTGGGGTTCTCTTCATGGAAATAAATGTTTTTTCATGAAGTATTCACATACATGTATTATGTTACTCTGAATTCACTAATAATATTCGATTTATAGATCCACCGACAAGTACAGTAGACATTTTCGGCGTGAGAGACAGCTCTTCTGTAACAACGCATGACAATCTCATTTCTGATACAACAATTTTCGAACCATTTACCGAACCAACGAGTAATGATCCGTTTTCTTCATTTCGAAGTTTTGACCCTGTGGACAGCTTATCTGATAATTCTATCCCTAGCCTATTTTCTACATTTACATCAAGTCCTGGACCATTTATTGACTCTACAGATAATAATCTGTTTGCTGATACAACAAATCATGCTCAATTTGCTGATACTACAATGAATGACCAATTTGGTGACACAATTAGTAACAATCCATTTGCTGATACCAGTAATATTCCATTTACTGACACAGCAAGTAATGTTCCATTTGGTGATACAACAAGCAATTTTCAATCTAATGATATAACAAGCAATCTTCCATCTGTTGATACAGCAAGTAGTAATCCTTTTGGCGATACAACAAGCAATATTCCGTTTTCTGGAATAACAAGTAATGAGCCGTTTTTCGATTCGCAAAGTAATGTTCCTTCTGCTGATACATCAAGTAATGCACCTTTTGGAGAACTAACCAGCTTTTATGATTCTGCTGGGAGCACAGACCCAGTCCGTAAGTTTCGTTTCTGATGTTTTAAAATTCATTTGCTTTGGGTGATTCTAATTTAGAATCGTTCGTAATGTTGTAGATTTACCACAATTAAAGGACGCATTGTGTATTTGTTGTATAAAAATCTTTTAATAGCTTAACTTTGAATAGTTTATACAATTTAATTCTAACAATGTTTTCTTCTAGGAAACCTTCATTGCTTACCAATGTAGATTTCTAATATTATTTTTGCCTGATTATAAAAACCCTGTGTCTAAACGCAAAATCAAACACACGGAGTAGAGATCAGACACAGCACAAAAATCCACAAAAACTGACCATTCAATCTCTTTTTCAAAAGTGGTCCAATCTCCAATGAGAATTTCCGATATAGAACCGGTATCAATTTCATCCGGGACAGGTATACCGTCGTCATCACTCCCTGGGTTTTCATCAGGTGGCGGTTTGGCTGACTCATCCGGTAGGTGAAATGAACAAATAATATATTTGTTTGGAGAATTTTAGATCTTGCCCACCCTCTTGTATTGTTTGTTTTTCAAATAAATTTTTAATTCATAAATATTGACATTTGATTGTGTAAACTTAAGAAACGATCCATCTGGAAGCAAATTTATAATAAACAGATGATCATATTCGTATGCTTTATTTTTGTCCTTCAATTCAATCTTATAATACATGTAAAACCGTGTATCTTTTTCAGGCAGCAGCAGTTTTACAGACTCGGGAAATTTGAATGAGTTTTTTATAGGTTAAATCCTAAACAGAGCTTCATCTACTCTACAGAAACATTTAATCTATTTTGTATCAGTTTTTTGCAATCATAATTAGAGTAGAACTTGAATGAACATTTATTTAGCAACATATTGCTTAATTTTAAGTAATAATGCCCCGCTTGAATATTTGATTTTTGACAACTTAAACATCGAATCAAACGTCCATTGAAATGAAATTTTAAAAATATAAAAAATAATTAATATGTATTTGTTTCGAAAAAAGAAAACTTTTTTAACTATGTAGATTACAATTAATTCAATACATGTATTTGAAACGTCATGTATTATATATATCTTATTGTGTTGTATGCTTATATATACATGTATGCAAGAAATATTTGCTAATTTGAAATATGAATGTTTGTTATAGTTTACTACAAACAAATGCACAAGTGACTGGAGTTACATAAATATTCTATATATCAATTTGTTGAGATAAAAACATTGGTTGTTTATGCAAAAATATTATGCATATTATGTCATATTAGTACATGTACATCTATCACTATTTAGTGCGCAGTAAAAATACGGTATTTAATATTGATAAGTGTTATTTGTTTTATTTCAAACACAGTGAATTTTTAGGTCACCTGCGTCGTGCTTTAACAATTTTACATTTTTAACTTCTTCTTGAAAACCACCTGGCCAATCGGTACCATTTTTGGTGTGAAGCATCTCTATGGTTAAAAGAATCTAAATTGTGAAATTCATGTCTCTACCACCTCTGGGGTGCCACGGGCGGGGCCAAATATGCAAAAAAAGCCAAATTTTCAAAAATCTTCTTCTCTACTCCCATTTATGTGAGAAAAAAACTGAATGCATGGATATGATGTCCATGAAGCCCTCTACCAAAGTTGTGAAATTCATGACCCCTTAGTCATGGGTTCGGGCTCTAGGGTGGGGCCAATATGGCCATATAGTAAAAATGTATTAAATCTTTAAAAAATCTTTTTCTCTACTACCATTAATATTGGTTTAAAATTAAATGCATGAATAAAATGTCCATGAGGCCCTTTACCAAAATTGCGAAATTCATGACACCTGGGTCATGGGCTCAGGCTCTATGGTGGGGCCAATATGGCCATATAGTAAAAATGTATTAAATCTTAGAAAATCTTCTTCTTTACTCCCATATATATTTTTTAAAAACTAAATGCATTATTATGATGTCCATGAAACCCTATACTAAAATTGCGAAATTCATGACACCTGGGTCATGGGTTCAGGCTCTAGGGTGGGGCCAATTTGGCTATATAGTAAAAATGTATTAAATTTCAGCAAATTTTCTTCTCTACTTTTATATATATTTGTTAAAAAGTAAATGCCTGTTTATAATGTCCATGAGGCCCTCTACTAAAATTGTAAAATTCTTGACCTCTTTGTTAGGGGTTCAGGCTCTAGGGTGGGGCCAATATGGCCATATAGTAAAAATGTATTAAATCTTAAAAAATCATCTTCTCTACTCCCACACATGTGGGCAAAAAAACCGAATACATGGTTTTGATGTCCACTAACTCCTCTACCTAAATTGTGAAATTCATGGCCCATGGGTCAAGGGTTCAGGACATGGGGGGGGGGGGGGCAATATGGCAATATAGTGTAAATGCATATAATGTTAAAAAATTGTCTTCCCTATTCTCACACATCTGTATAAAAAACTGACTTATAATTATGTTTACAAGGAGGTCCTCTATTGAAGTTTTAATTTTCATGTCCCCTGGAGTGTAGATTTTGACACACCGGAAAGGAAAACTAAATTCATGATTTTGTAGACCAGATCTTTCATTTTTTCGCCAATTTTATAGGTTTCACAGTTCTTTTTGAAAGATTTTAGGCAGGGAGGTAGTCGTCATTACAATTTTACAATTTTTCTACTCCAGTATGAAACCTAATTAATAAGATGGATATATGAGACTCCTCGACAAGTTTGTGTATGGGTTATATTCTACTCAGGTGACCATTAAGGCCAATTGGCCTCTTTTTTCTATCTATCTAGCTAGCTAGCTAGCTAGCTAGCTAGCTAGCTAGCTATCTATCTATCTATCTATCTATCTATCTATCTATCTATCTATCTATCTATCTATCTATCTATCTATCTCATAAAGAAGGTGCCTTGTTGCACAGATCTCTTTGTTCCTTCTTTAATGTGCACGGCGTTTTACTTAATATGACTACTATTGTTTCATAAATATTCGTTTAAAACTTTCGAGAATTTCGTTGTTGTCAATCTATGTAATGAAGGAGAAGTATGTTAAGAGCATTATTTCTAATACTATGTTGGGTTAATAAAATCATTGGCCACGAATTTCTGGATCACTTAACCCAATTTTTTTCAAAAATGTGCAAACTGATGCCCACAGCTATAAATGAAATTACAGATATCGATTAATATGTTAACCTATTACATTTTTTGGAAGATTTCTTGATGCCCATGACTATTAATAAAACTACAGCGATATTATTAACATGTCTACCTATTACTTGAAAGGTTTCTTGATGTTTTACCTTATATTTACATTTTCCAGTGCCTTTGCCTGTGATAACACTACGTATCGATTTTGTACTATATAACCTATAATACAAATGACGCCAAATTGAGGCGCCAGCGGGGTTTGCTTATCTATATTTAAATATTTAATCGTACGATTGCTTAAAGCTGACATGAATTCATAAAAGCATTTGGTCGCTTTATTAGTTTCGATCGCTCCTCGACTGCCACTGGGGTATATATACCGGTTGAGAAAGTTACGGTCTGTTGCTTTCCGATCGAGGCATTTACGTTGCACGGACTTCTAATTATAAATGCATGAACTACACATTGTAGTAAAATGTAGTAATAAAGAATTTAAACAAAAAAAAATCAATGAAATACAAAATATATTTATTATTCGAAAGGATGCCCAAGGCATCCGTATTATTTTGCACATAGAGTGCTGCCTTACTTCGCATGCACATCAAACACGTTTGTCGTTCATACAGAGTGTATAATGTCTGCATCTTCTTGAAAACCCCGGCGACACTACTTCCAACACAGTAGCTAAATAATAGTAAATCCAAGAAAGTAACAACGTTTCCATCCGTTCCTACAATAACGTCCCGTTTCTAAAATCCATGCGATAATTGACATTGCTCGATCTGCCACAGTGTGTTTTTTTGCGCATGTGCGATATAACATACACAGGAAAACGGTCTACAATTATCGAGGAATTTTGGAAGTGTCTGCGCCTGGATTTCAGTCGGTCTTGTTTCGTCGTTTATTGGATATATCTCGCCAGTGCAGTGGTTGTCATATTATTTTTGTTCAAAACGTGTTATTACAAGTCTTTTCGTCCAAGGTAACGTGTTCGGGTGTATGAAATTCCTGAATGCGGTGACGCATGAATAGTGCTCTAGGCCTTATATAGGGGGTGTGTAGCGATAAGCAGAACAATAGAAATCGAGAAGTAATATGGCGGTAGTCGGAGATAAAAGGGAAATAATTCGTATTTATGAATTCATGTCAGCTTTAAATAAGTAATAAGGAATCATTCTTTGAATATTATGAGGCAATAATTTCGGTCGGGGTGTGATCAAATCTATCATAAAGCCCTTCTGGCTTTATTGGATTTGACCACGCCCCGACCAACATTATCACCTCATAATACTCAAAGAATGATTCCTTATTCCTTATATATGATAACTATTACTTGGAAGGTTTTTGGTTATTGCACAGTCATCTTGGGCACCACCAGTCTCAGGGTATAGCTCTTGTTCTTCAAGAAGGCGACACCGGGAACATGGTTCCTACGCCTCTTAATTTCCCAACATGCGGTAGCTTTCAGACTTCAAAGGAACAATTTGAAGAAGCAATTAGTGACCATAAGAAAATATTGAAAGCAAGGAAAGCTGGAAAGGTCTTTGGTAAATATAGTTACATTTTTAGGCATTTCTCTTACAAGCAACTTAATTATTTCTTCACCATTTGGTCATAAACATAGTTATTAAAATGTGAAAACTCAAACAAGAGTTGCTTTATATGGTAACTTCGGGCAGAATATTTCCTATTTTACAAAGAAAGGAATATACCTAGTTTACATAATAATGATTTGATTGAATCGGGGAAGAGATAGTAAGACTTCTTTTGCACCATAATAGACATAAAGAAGCAAACTAGACAATCCTAAGCATGTTACTAGAGAAAAATAGAAACAAAGACATATGCAATGCTGGTTGATAATAAATTCATATCAGAATGCTTTGCTTTCCCTTTTCAGGATCACAGTTACAATCTTCAGAAAACCCTTTGTGGGAAGCAATTAAAGACAGAAAAGGAAATAAAGAGTTTAAAGATATAAATTTCTGGCCATGGGGTATTCATTTTCAAGTATTTTTCTTTGAAAGGCATCGTCGGAAACCCATGGTAAGAGAAGCGACACCTACCATGGGTTTCCGACGATGTTTCAAAGGTAGCTGTAATAATTTATTGATAGCGTGTACAACCATTCTACAACTATCCTATATTTTGAATGCTACTGACAACAGAACACATTTGTTGCAATTTGTTTTGTTGCAAATTGCCTTGGCAGTCGGAAACCATTATTTATTAAAGGGGAAGGAAAGTCAAAAAAATAATATATTTCTTTTAATAAAGTGGTGTAAATTATCACATGTGGTCATGCTGTTTTGAAAATAAAATACGTAATTAAGCTTTAATGAACGTTTGAAGTTGAAAAAATCGTATTTACTGGAAGCTGACATGATGTAGAATCCTTTTTTATTAAAAACCAAAAAAATCAATTATTTTGACGTCACACCATCTATTCCGGATTGATTTACATATACAAATGAATGTACACAGTGCTCTGAATATAATTAACGCTGGTTTATGCCTTTCTGTTACTCAAATAATCGACTAAACAAAATTGATAATGTTTGAGTTCACACGTCAATCTAAAGAATAAATACATGTATCATTGTATGCATAAATATATGCATTTTCATAAGTAAATGACAGCTGTTAATCTGCTATCATTCAAAGTTAAAAACGACCTCGATTAAATTTTTTATTCCAAGTCAAGTTCTTCGCTAACTGAATAAATGTTATAATTGTAATCGGGATGTTTAAAATTTATTCTTTGGAATTACCGTGTCGAAATAACGACGGCAGACATTTTCTATGATACTTGGCATCTGTTGACAATTTCCACATTTACGCGGAGATTTCTCCGACACTAACCTCCGCTTTTAGATTTCAACGAACATGCTCCATTTGACGTTAGTTTGTAGTTTGCAAAGGTAACCCAGATAGCAAGCTTACGTTGGCCCAATGTTGGCTTATGGTTGTAAGGTTGGCTACATATCGCTGTTGGTAGAACGACGTTGGACCAGCATTGGACCAACAGTGTAATAATCACTGTTGGTACATTGGCATCGTTCCAATATTGGATCAACGTAGTTCATCCAACGTTGGTACATAAACATTGTACCAATGTTGGTCCAATATCTGATTGACATCGGTGGGCGCGAATACACTGCACCGATGTCGGACCGACGGACTAAAATGTGTATTTTGAATTTTTGTATAAGTGATAATTTTACAGATGAACAAAGTATATAATTTTAAAATTGGTGTGTCTTTAGAAAACTATTGACTAAAAGTCTTTTATAATTAAAAATATTTATATTAATTTTGATTAATATTATATTGAATACTATACATATTAATGTATTTAAATTAATTTCAGATTTAAAATTTTAATTGTTTATTTGTCATTTAAAAAAAATGTACATTACTATATTATGTGTGTCCATCATGAAGTATTTTACTTGTCTACACTTAGAATGAAATGCAGTATCTATGCATAGTAACTTTTCTGCACTCGTGAATGAAACATTACCGCCAAAAGAATTGTGATGTCATTTTTGACAAATCCATCGGAGTAACTCGATCTGATGTTATCATCATGGCTGCCTGCAGGAATAATGTAAGTATGCAGATGTTTTTTGTTTGTTTTTTTTTTTTTTTTTACAGATTCTTATTATATATGGGGGATTATACAATAATGTTTTCAAAACTTTAAAATGAAAATTTGAAAGCAAATTAAAGGCAATTTTCTTGTACAGACATCCTCCTGCTGATGTTTAAACTCGGTGATATAGCTGTCTCCTATATTATTTGTGAAGATGAATAGAACCATGCAGTTTATCGGCTCAAGTTTGGGAACATCTATAAGGTAACTGAATTTAATATTATGATAATATTCAATATTTAGGGTAGGAATTAAAGACACAATTTATTATCATTGATGTGAGATGATCAGAATATGATATAATTATCCTCAATGGAGCTTTGATAAATACTTCTGTCGTATGTTTGTATGATAAATCATCGGCATGATGTGCGGATAATTTTAGATTAGAAGCTGTGGGTCTTGCACGGATCTGTAGAAGGTCGGATATATCTAGACCCCCCCCCCCACGCGCCCCTGGCCTCCTCTCCGGAAAATTCAAATTGACTTATTCACCGTAAAAAAGCAGTAATATTACAAAAAAATTCTGATACACATATTAAAACTGTACACAGTAAAATAGGCCCCCTTCCCGCAAACAAATTTATTTTGGATTGAAACTGAATTCAATAAAACACAATAATGTATCACGTAATTTTTTAAATCGTTACTGCAGTATATATTGAGGATTTTTTTCTGCATTATTATTTTAAAATGTAAATGCAATTCTATACATGTATATATCAATTTATTTTTTTTTTTCCATTTTATGTGATTATTTTTTTTTTAATTTACAGCAGCATTTTGCGAAAACGGGCTTTTGAAGTTATCAACGAGGTCAGAACTTGAGAATTAAACTGGAACTGAACTAAAGATAGTGACCAAACGCATTTATTGTGATTCGTTATTCATCTGATTGGGAAAGGGATGAAAATAGGAGTGAAGAAAACAAATGAAGATTGAAGGGATTTGGAAGTTTATCGATCGACTATAAAAAAACAACATTTGAAAATTTGAATATTGATTATATTTCTGTGAGAAAACAATAAAGATTAGACTTACTGTTAATCTTTGTGAGATTGTTTTATAAGGGCAAATTTTGGGGAATATTGGTTGGATTAAATCGTTGCCCAAACATTGGGCCAACATTAAAACTGTCAATCTACTGACAATGGGCCAACGTCACGCCAGCGTGCTGGTGCAATGTTGCGCCGATGAGCAAAATTACATTGGGCCGATGTTATTTTCCGACATCGGGCCCACATAAATGATAACATCGGGCCAACGCTGGGCCAATATAGCCTCATTCGATAACCTAGTTACTTCCCCTATTTGACTCTCCAATATTGGAGGTACTTACTTCCGGTAGGTAAAGTTGCTGGCGCCATTCAGTGAACGTGTATACAAAAAACAGAATATGGAGTCTTTTGATAAAATGACAAAAAAACAACTGATTGATCGGCAACCAACTTTTGGAAATAAACCGGAACTTGTACGAAGAGCTAGGGGAGCGAAGGAATTGGGATTGGATCTGAACAACGATAGGCCTAGCGACAATTTGGTAGTATCGCTAAAGGATAGAATTATCACGCCGCTCGGTGAAAACTTACCGGTTCCATCGCATCTAACAGAAGGTTGGGTAACGGACTTTGAGCATTTCCCTGACCTAACGGAAAACGAAGTTTACAACTATCTTGTGTTAAGTAAACGTACCTTTGATTCAAACCAACAGTTTGCAAGGCGTCAATTAAAAGCCAGAATTTTTTATGATGAAGGTCACGTTCAGAATATCGAACTTAATCTAGTCTCGCAAGACTCTTCACATTGCATTGTAAAATGTAACTGTTTACCATCAATTCCTACCAAAGATAAAAACAAGAAACCAGCATACAGAACCTGGGTGTGCTTGTCAAAAGTCACTGGTAGAGTCCACACAGCGGAATGCAATTGTGTTGCAGGGTAAGTAAAACTAATAAAAGTAAAATTTTCTGAGGAGTGTGCATAAACCATGACTGCATGGTATATCCTATAAAAGTATCTCATGGTTTATTTATATTTGTTGATTCAGTAAAACATTTAATTATAAATTAGTGTTTACAAGCATTTTTTTTTAATTTGACATGACACTGAGCATATAATAACAAAACCTTTCATTATATTTTTCATAAAGGATGAAATTTACTATGCAATTGTGCACATGTAAATCATATTTTAATTATTTATCAAAATTTCTCTTCATAAAGATAATTCTTTTATTTACTTTTAGAGAAGGGGGAGCTTGCAACCATATTGCAGCATTGCTATACGGAATAGTGGATATTACAGATAAAAAGCACACTGGTAGAATTGCTCCAACATCCAAGGCATGCAGGTGGATTAAAGCACGCAGTAGAAATCTTTCCCCCCAAAAGGCTCAAGATATGAATTTTAAGAAAGTAAAGACAGAAAAACACACCAGTGCTCAAGCTTCTTACAGTGTCAGTGATAAAAGTGCAGACCTAACCTTACCATCTGTTCAAGAATTTAAAGAAAAATTGGAAAAAATTAATCCAATGGCTGGGTGGCTTAAAAACTTCTCAAAAATACAAACTGCACCAGTTTTTGAAAGAGCAATACCTGAACTTCATCAAATATCTTTTTGTTACAAAGACAATGTTGATTTGTTTTCAGAAAATTGTCAACATTTTATGCAATATTTTGAGTCTCTTTACATTTCTGCAGAAGAGTGTGAAATCATAAATGAAATGACAATAGGTCAAAGCATCAACCCAAAATGGAAAGAAGCAAGACATGGACGCCTAACTGCCTCAGACTTTGGTAAAATTGTTCGTAGAAAATCAGAAACATTACCAGATAATTTATTGAAATATATTCTTGGATACTGTCCAACCTTCACTAATACAGCGGTTGAATGGGGAAGAGAGCACGAGAAAGTTGCTATAGACAGCTATCTACTGAAGGCGAGGGAGTTGCACCCACCCCTCACGTATCAGGAGACAGGATTAGTTGTTAGGGAAGCACTCCCCCACCTAGGCGCAAGCCCTGATGGACTAGTGTACTGTCCGCATTGCAACCCTTACCATGGTGTACATGTGCGGATCCAGAAAATTTTTCCAGGGGGGGTCCGAAGGATAATTGTGTTTGCCAGGGGGGGTCCGAGGCATATTTTCATAATTTTACTATGTAAATTTAATAAATTTTCATTTTCCAGGGGGGGTCGGGACCCCCCCCCCCGACCCCCCCTCTAGATCCGCGCATGGTGTAATTGAAGTGAAGTGTCCGTACAGCTTTAAAGATGTGCATCCAAAATAGCAGCCTTAAGTGACAATTTTTTCTGTTATTTAGATGAAAATAAGAAGTTACGACTAAAGAAAAACCATGCATATTATTACCAGGTCCAAGGGGAAATGGCAATTACACAAAGAAAGTGGTGTCACTTTATTGTATGGACAAATAAAGGTCTAGAATTTGAAACAATTTTCTATGATGAAGAACTTTGGGAAAATGTTATGTTACCAAAATTGAATACTTTTTTTTGCTCTGCAGTGTTACCTGAACTTTTTTCAGACAGAGTTAAACGGGGTCTTAAATTGTAAACACTGGGCCATGACAGTTAATCCATTTTTTTAAAACCCATATGCAAGCTAGTAAGGTTTTTCTTGGGTGTTGTGTATTTTTTCAATGCATTTAATATACAACACTATAGTGATGGGTAAAGATTTTTTAATTCTGTTCTCAAATGATGCATTAAGAAAAACTCTGTTAACACTAAAATCTTAGCACGAAAACAATCAAAGATTTATGTACTGGTAATAATGTATATTATTTATATGTTAAAGAAATTGCAATGAAACATTGAATCTACCTTGCAAATGAGATATTTCAAAATTTTGCAAATTGTATTCATTATTTTAAATTGTGATCATGTTTGATGAAAATAAAACAATTATACATGGAATTATTATTTATTTCATATTCTTAAGGAATAGACATATTCATAAAACAGTGAAATCATAATAACATTGCAGTCACTACATATTTGCTTGGAGTCGGGATTTCTTTAGATTAGGAAAATTCATGACATTTAGTATAATACTATAGAGGAACCAAATGAGATATATGTAGATTGACTGCCCTGTACTATGATTGAATAAGAGGTGGCATGAGATTACAAAGAGCACAAACAACGAACACTATTTTGGACATCTTGTCATGAAGTGATATTGGAAATACACCTTGAATAATTCTAAAATTTTTAATTCGCTCCATTGCTCGTTCCACATGAATTCTTAAATTCGCAATCCTTCTGGTTGTTTCTACTTCACATTTTGTTAGCCGTCCATGTTTCTTTAAAGGAGGTATTATGAGATGGATTCCATTTGGAGTGCACAGATCAGCTATAAGGAATCCCTTGTCACCCATTATTGCATCTCCGGGTTCACATTTTTCAATAAGTTTTGATAACTTTGTTACTTGCATGTCAGATGTGCTCCCACTCCATAAATCCGACACATGTGTAATAACACCATTAGGGCTGATTCCAATAAGGACCTTCCAAGTCATGTGTGATTTATAGTCTGAATACATTCTTCCTTTGTTGGATAATGATTGAGGTGTTTCCGTGTAGATCTCCGTGCAGTCTATTATGACACGGCAATTTGAGTATCTTTGTTTAAAGCTGTCGGGCATATTTTCTTTGATGACATTTCGGTCTGGCCATGCTACTAAAAATTCTAGATGTTCATACATCAAGTTTAGCCATTCATTATAATAGTAATTTTTGAAGAAACATCATTATTTTCAGAAACATCACTGTAACTTTCACTTTTCTGAATCCCAACACTTTTATTCTGTAGAACATCAGTTTGTGTGAATTGATTCTTCGGCTGGGATAAGGTTGATGTGTCAATGTAGCCACAGTAATCATGCAATAGTATCGATGTGTCCAACACTGATTGGTTTGAATTAACTTTGAAGCTCGATGTTTCAGCAGAATCTGACTGCAAAGGCTCTGAACCTGACCCATCTTTAATATGTTCTTGTTGATTATCGACTACTTCTTTCAAAACTTCTGGTGTGTGGTCAAACTGTAAATGATCATATTAAATATCAATATCTGACGTAATCTGTCCAAAAGAATTGTGATATAAATTACTGATAACCATAAATTGTACTACTCCTAATTATATAACATGAGATCATCCTCTAAAGTGGAAAAAAAAATTAAGAAATTTCATGTTGTGATAGTATTTAATACTGCCATATATACTAATAAGGGGGTACACAAACAAGAATGCAGAAAATAATAATTTTATACTTTGAAAGCACACTTCTGAGACCTGTTATTTCAACCAGTACACTTCTGTAATGATTAATTTATATCCCAGACTACATTACTTATATGCCCCTAATTACACATGTGTAATATAATTTTATACTTGTGAACATATGCATATGCGATGTTAAAACAAAAACCACCTACGTTTGTAGTCTTAAATACTTTGTGGTGAAAGATAGATGGCAATGGGTGTTCCTTTGTGGGACCAGAGAGAGAGACGAAATGCTCGGAACACAGTCTTGAACAACTCGTTGGTTTCCAGTTCTTGCGGCTGATACGATTTTTCCATATACCTTTGTGTCTTTTATTGACAGGAAATCTATGCAAAGTCACCTTTCGGTTGTTAACACTTTTCCCGCTGTAATTATGACAGTTTGTAGCACAGCAATATAATTTCCCCATCATAAACTGATATATCTACTTGAATCCAGAGATCACTCGGAAATTTGTACCTACCGGAAGTTCACAAAGTGCAATCTCATAACACAGGAGAGTTCGATTTTTCAAGAAAGACAACCTAGTTTTGGAAAGAGGCTACAAGCTTGCTATCTGGGAAAAGAACGGTCTCAAATCAATATCGTTTCAAATTTTTTTCCAGAACTTGTCATTTAAAGCGAATATCATGATTTACTAATACTGATGTAATGTTGATAAGACAAACCGGAATAGAAGGTGTGACGTCACAGATTAAAGTTCAATGGCAGCCCCCATGGCGGCGGGAAATTTAAATTAAGCGATCGACTTTCTTGATTTATTCATTGTTCCGGGGTTTTTAATGAAAATAAATACGATTTACAATTAAAGTAGATGATAATTAATTGATTTATTGTACAACATATTTTTAGTTTCCTTCCCCTTTAAGACTGCATGGTCAGCACTCCTAGCGTAAAATACTGTATACGGGAACATTTTCAAATCTTGTGATTGTTGCCCCTTTACACTTGCAAACAGTTTCGCCCCCTCTTAAATTCACCCATTCACAGCTGTGTTTTAAGAAAGATAACTTTTGACATTGAAATTTGACAAGTTTTAAAATCGCCCGCTCATAACGAGGGCAAATTGGACAAAAATAAAACTGGGGCGAATATTTCCCTGTATACAGTAGAAGCATGTATATGAATACAGTATTTGACAAAGAATTTAACATTTATTTTGTTGAAACCTGAGTAAACGACATTCAATTTAGCATGTTCAAAGTTTTTAATGTAGAAGTCATGCTCTGTGAGTGGAGTGATAGCTTCATACAATCGACAGAATCGCACATGCATATGGTACATACATTTTTAGTCATGTTGGTACACGACTTGTACTGATTTAAAAGCAAAAGTTTAAAAATGACACGTTAAAACACCGTTAGGGTTTTGCAGCAGTGATAACGGATATATCTGATCTGATGTTTGTTTGTTGTCAACAAATGAAACACACTGAATGCATACATTTTGTTGAAGCATCAAGTAGTTCTATCTGTATTGTTTATTAGTTTTATTACAAAATGAAATTGATACATTGTATATAGTTTGATCTCATTTTTACAGAAAGGCCGGATCTCTTTGTGAGCCAAACAATAGACAAAAAGAGTTCAACCGACCTTATTGCAGCTTTATTTCACGATAAGAGTAAAACCAGCGAAAACTATCTTACTTCAGATGCTCAGGACCATCCAAATGCATATATATCTCCTCCTCTTGAGAAGAATGACCCGTTCAGTCTTGGTGACCGTTAAAGGATTTCAGAGGTCGAAGCTGCTGTCATTGTTATATTTGTTTATCCATTATAGTTTAGAGAAGTGTCTTCTTATGAACAATTACTATATAACATATGTATCAAACTACATTTATATTTATAATTTACAATTAAATGAAAATTTGGACGGATTTTATGAGGCTCTTTGTATTTGATCAATATTTAGATGAATGTACTAATACACGAACACCACTTATTCAAATTACAGTTATTGCTTTTAAGTTAAGGAGAAAAACTGAAAATTATTCCTTTTGTGAGAGAAAGAACTGGTCAAGATACGTTGGTCTGAGGTTAGCCCTTACTCTTACAGAATAGACAGTTTTTGACTAATATACCATGATATCGATCATTTCTTTCTCTTACGGAATGGGCAGCTTATTTTTTTATTCTTAATAAAGGACAACATTTCTAACTTCAATGTTAAATAATGGACACCGACATGAAACTTATTAGGTCGTTTTGAATTAACATGGGCTTTGTTATATAAAAACCGAAAGAAAACATAATTGTATTTATGTGAAGCATAAAGTAATTTATACCATCTCCATAATAAATTGTTATTTTTGTCAATTTTCCGGATTAGGCTTGTGTACCGTTTTGGATTCTAATATTACAGACTCCATTATTTTGATCACGTGATCTTTGTTTACCACAATTTTAGAAGGGAGAAGATTTTGATAAGTTTTTTGGATTTTTGGTGGATTGTCGTCGTTTTATATGGAGCATGTTGATTGACATGACATTCCTTTCCCTGTGAGACTTTAGCAGCTCAAACAATGTAAGTACGGAGTGAATTTCGTCAACTATAGTGAAACTGTACTGGCCTATGCTATGTCTACTCTCATCCCTTCCATGCAATGACTAAAAAAGTTCTTATCCTGGGTCATTCCTTTGTGCGGAGATTCGAACAATTTGTTTTAAACAGTTTAGACGCACGTGTGAATGAAAACCTAAATTTGAACTATGACGAAGTACAGATTAGTTATAGCGGACACGGTGGGGCTTCTCTGGAGAGGATTCGCGCGCTTGGCACGTCTTACGTAAGAGAACAGCGCCCGGATGTTGTTATTATTCAAGCTGTGTCAAACGATTTGTGCAAACCAGAAAAGACTGTGGACTTGATTTTTAGACGTTTAATTGAATTTGTGGTCGATTTACGCTATGGAGAATCTGTAAGATCAGTGGTCATTTTACAAACTTTGCATAGAATTGCTCCGTTAAAGCCCACACGATACCAAGTTGATCTACCATGGTTCAACAGCAGGGTTGATGAACTTAACAGAAGAATATCAGAATACATTAAAGAAGTGGAGGGTGTAAATTTCTTTCGCCTGTCAGGATTCTGGAATCCCTCAACTCGATCTACTGTCTACCTTGATGATGGAGTTCATCTAAACAAACAAGGGCACATAAAATATTATAATAACATCAGAGCTGTGGTTGTTTCAACCCTCAAATATCTGCACAATGGTGGGTTAAGTTAATTACTATGATTAGATGTTTAACCTCATAAAGCAGGGGCTAATTATCAATACATATGATAGTGCAGACTATTTACTTGGTTTATAAACTTTATCAATGGTTTCATGTATTATAGATACTTGTTAGTGTATCACCTCTATATGGTTGAGGTTAGCACTGAAGGTGTTTTACTTGCATTGATATTCCATGTTGAATGTAAAATTCCATTTTACATACCCCTATATGGTCGGGGTTTTTTGAATTAAATTGCGTATTCCTATTCGCATATTTTTTCAATGGGTTTTTCCATCCATACCCCTATATGGTCGGGGTTAATTGCATCATATGTGTATGTGCATGCTGACGGAACAACCCATTATATGCATATTTTTTAAACCCCTATATGGTCGGGGTTATTGTCCTATTAATACACACATACGCAGTTAATTAATGTCCCATTGGGCTTTTAATATATACCCCTATATGGTCGGGGTTAACTACATTTTTGCTATATATGTGCAAATATTTCTTGATTGACCCATTGGGTTGAGGTGTTTGATTTCATGTATACTATACCCCTTAGTCGGCCTATATGGTTGGGGTTATATTATATGCAAATTCCAGCTTTTTCACATGCTTCTTCATGGCGTGGGTTTATGTTGAACGATATCCCACTTTTTAAGCAAAATTTAAGTTTTTTGAAAAAGCATTTATGAAATATTTCCAGATGAATTCCAGTGGGAGAGGTAGAAGAAAAACAAGACCTAGACTTCCCGCAGCAGCTGGATCAGCCACACAGATGGAGGCAATGATGGATGAGGAGGCCGGTGGTAGCTGCCAAAATGCTGGTCAGTCTGGTGATGTTCTACCAATACAGCCGCAGTTGGTGGCAGCGGTGACCGAACAAGTGCTGCAAGCCCTGTCCAATGAGAACAAAAGAGGCGAGAAGAGGAGGAAGAGACAACAGAAAGGATCTGACTCTAAGAGACAGAGAGCACCAAGTTCATCAGGTACAGATTCTGACAGTAATGAGGAATCATCAAGTGATTCTGACAGTTCATCATCATCTGAAAGTGATTCTGATGATTATGATTTATTATCAGATCCTACAACATCTCAGATAGATGCAAAATTGAAAAACAAAATATGGCAGAATAAATATGTTGATTTTATCAAGCTGCTCCCCAAGGATGATCTAGCGTTAGACAAATCGTTGCGATTACAAAGTGCTGGCAATTCTGAGTTTAAATTTGTAGCATCAAAACCAAAAAAGTCTATTAAATCTATTGAACAGTGGACAAGTGCATTTTTGAAATTTTTGGCTGTTTATTCTGAAAAATATCCGAAACAAATTCCAGCAGTAATCAAACATGGTGAGATTGTTAGAGAATTAGCAAGTAGGAGTTTTGGTTTGGCATGGCTTACATACGATAAGCAAGTGAGAAAAGATATAGAAGTTAGGTCGATTCCTTGGGGACAGCTTCATTATGAGTATTGGGTAATGGCCACCACTTTTCGTCAACCCCAAACCCAATTCAATTTTCGTGGAAAACCTGTCCAGCAAAGGGTTCCATACAGAAATAGAATTCCACAAGGATTTTGCTACGCATTCCACAAAAATGGAAAATGTTCTCACCAACAGTGTCAATATAAACACATTTGCTTTCAGTGTAGAAAAACACATTCAATCCTGCACTGCACATGGGGAGATAAGTCAAATCCAAGAGGTGCCAATACATCACACCAAACTAAACAACCAGCAATCCCCACAAGCAAATAAACTAGTAGTAACACCAGTTAAAGTAAATGTTTTAGGTCAGTTTCTTGAAGGGTATGATGATCATTTAAAAACATTTCTGTATGAGGGGTTTAAGCAAGGGTTTAAAATACAATATCAGGGTCCAAGACAACAACGCTTTTGTAAGAACTTATTATCAGTTCAGCAACATGAAAATTTAGTTGCAGAAAAATTACAGAAGGAAGTTTCCCTTGGTAGAATTGCAGGCCCCTTTAATTTCCTCCCTTTTTCTAATCTTCAATGCTCGCCTATTGGTATTGTACCCAAAAAAGAAATAAACGAATTTCGTTTAATTCATCACCTGTCTTATCCAGATGGAGCCTCTATAAATGATTTTATCCCTGATGAGTTGTGTTCAGTTTCATATACAACAGTAGATGATGCTATCAAACAAATAAAGAAACTGGGAAAAAGCTGTTTATTAGCTAAAACAGATATTGCTTCAGCATTCCGCATATTACCTGTTCATCCAGATGATCATGAGTTGTTGGGTATACAGTTTAATGGGGATTTTTATTATGACAAATGCTTACCAATGGGGTGTTCAATATCTTGCTCCATTTTTGAAACATTTAGCACAGCCTTACAATGGATAGCATGTACAAAATTTGGTGTACCAACTATGCTACATATTTTAGATGACTTCCTATTCTTAGGTCCACCTGATTCTTCTATTTGCAAATTAGCCTTACACCAGTTCATGTCAATGTGTGATGTTTTGGGTGTACCAATTAAAGGTGAAAAGACTGAAGGGCCATCAACTACATTAATCTTCCTAGGAATAGAGCTAGATACAGTTAACATGGAGGCTAGATTACCAGAAGAAAAAATTGTAAAAATTCAAAATGCTTTGCACTCTGCAAAAAGACGCAAAAAAAAATGACTCTTCGTGAGCTCCAATCATTGATAGGTTTGCTTAATTTTGCCTGTTGTGTTGTTGTCCCTGGCAGGGCTTTCCTCCGACGGCTTATTGCACTCACAAGAGGTGTTTCAAAACCTCATTTTAGAATTCGAATGAATTCACAGGCTAGATTAGATTTAAATGCTTGGTGTGAATTTATTGACAACTTCAATGGGAAATCTATGTTTATCAATGATGATTGGCAGAACTCTCATAAACTCAATCTGTACACAGATGCTGCAGGGAAGTTTGGATATGGGGCTGTATTTGGTACAAAGTGGTTCTATGGGACTTGGGAAGACCTAAGTTTACAACAAGATTACAATATCACTTTTAAGGAATTGTTTCCAATTGTAATTGCAGTGGAAACTTGGGGACAGGCACTTGCAAATCAATCAATACTTTTTCATTCAGATAATATAGCTGTTGTTGAAATTATTAACAAAATTTCTTCTAAGGATACTTCTGTTATGTGCTTAGTGAGGCGCTTAGTACTGGCTTGTTTAAGGCATAACATATTTTTTCAAGCTCAACATATTCCAGGGAAAATTAATACCTTACCAGATTTACTTTCGCGATTACAGGTACAGAAATTTCTTGGGTTAGCACCGTACATGGACAGATTTCCAACCACTGTACCAAAGCAATACCTGCATGTTTGAGTGAGACTGCATCTAAGTTGTTGGAAGCCTCGGTAACTCATAACACTCATCAATCTTACAAGACTGCTATGTCTGTTTTTCAGAAATTTCATAAGAAAATATATAAGACAAGTCCTGAATTTCCTATCAATGTAGCACAGGTTATATATTTTGTGTCATGGCTACATATGGAGGGAAAGTCACACAATACCATCAACACTTATGTAGCGGGTCTTTCATATATCATCGTCTTAATGGTTTTACAGACCCAACACAATTTTTTATTATCAAAAAGCTAATTAAAGGTGCACAACAGTTGTCAAGTACACCCGATATTAGGCTTCCCATAACACCACAGATATTGCAAAAACTTGTTCAGGCAGTTAAATACACAGTCTCGACAAAATACAATAGGCTCATGCTTAGGGCAATGTTTACTCTCAGTTTCTTCGCTTTTTTGCGTGTCGGTGAAATAAGTGCAAAATCCCTCGGTAACATGAAAAATGTAATCCAAATGAATAACTTGACCATAAGCGAACCTTTGAAAAATGCAAAGTGTATGACATTAACTTTAAGACATTTCAAGCATAATGATTCCTGCAGACCAGTGTCCTTACAAATAGCAACTCAGAAGTGTAAATCTATTTGTCCTGTCCGAGCTATGGTGAAATATATAAAAGTGCGTGGTTTCGCTTGCGGACCTTTGTTTACTTTTGATGAGAGTAATCCCATTTCACAGTCATATTATACATCAGAGCTTAAGAATGCACTGATGTATTGTGGTCTTGATTCCAAGCTTTATAAATCACATAGTTTTCGCATAGGTGCAGCTTCATATGCTTTCCATTCAAAAATCTCTGAGGAAAAAATTCGCCTAATGGGCCGTTGGAACTCTAGTGCAGTAAAACGTTATTTTCGTATTCCTGTGTTTGATACCATTGAGGTTTCTCCTCAGAACTAAAGTCAGACTGACTGAGGCAGCTGACTGCATTTCCAGTGCCAATATTATTGTCTTTTTCAATCGACTCTTATTGTTTTTATTATATTTGGACTGTATGAGGCAGCTGAATGTAAATAGTTTATATTGTTAATATTTTATGAACATTGTGGCCTTAGTTCAGTCTCCATTCCCTTTCTTTAGACTAGTGCAAGATAGTTAATTGTTAAGACTTAACATCAAGTAATGTTGTTGATGGAGACAGCTATGCATAAGTAGTGTTCAGAATACATGTACTGTACATGTATTAAGACTGAGGCAGCTTAGATTGTGTATATATGTTTTTGTTTCGGTTCAAATAGCAACTATTTTTCTACAAATATTGTCGCTACCGGTAGATGTATTAAATTTAGACTGTCTGAGGCAGCTAAATAAATGTCATATATATTTGTTGTTAGATTGTGGCCATTCTCCAATACGTGTATTTATGTACATGTATATAAAGGAATTTATGTGATCTAAATACTTATAGTTAAGGTATTATATAGTTTTCTACTATGTTACATTTAATTAGTCATATTTGTACAGTATGAGGATTTAAAGGGTCTTTTGGGGTTTTTATACTCATACCGGTAAGAGCATTTTCAGGCTATTAGCCTGATCCTAAATATTTCAATTTTGGCTCCAAATTAGCTTGCATTGGAAGTTTTGGCAGGTGTTGTTCTTTTTTGTGAGTATCTAGATTTTTTGGGGACATGCAGAATACAATTTTGTTTCTCGGACATTCATTCATCGTGCGCTTGCATAGGTTTTTGAATCACTCAGTGAATTTTAGAACTAACTTAGGACTTAACCGTGAACACGTTGTGTACAGAGGTTATTCGGGTTGCACGATTGATAGACTTTCTCAGAGAGGTATCCGGGAGGTGGATAAGTTTAAACCAGCTTTAGTGTGTTTGCAAATAGGCTCTAACGATCTCTGCAGTATTGATGTAGAAGTACATGATTTAGTTGATAAAATAGTTGACTTTACAGAGATGCTTCGAGGTCGGGGAGTGCGCAGAGTTTGCGTATTCCAAATCCTGCACAGGAAGCCTCCCACTAAACCAGGTAGATTTGCTGTTGACTCAGAGTGGTTCAATTCTAGGGTAGATTTAGTTAACAGGCTTTTGGATGAGAGGCTAGGAAGAGATTTTTTGTCAGGAGTCAGATTCTGGCGCCATGCTGGCTTTTGGTCACCTGAAAATAAAGCTATGGTTTTTTGTGAGGATGGTGTGCATTTGAATGAGACTCAGGGCTACCCTAAGTATTACAACAGTGTCAGAGCATCAGTGGTTTCAGGACTTAATAGCCTATAGCTTCATTAGCTTGTGGAAAATGAAAGCTCAGTGTTTAGTGCTGGAGAAAAATAGTATATAAAATGTCACAAACATAAAGGGTTCAAATATATAAGTTTAGATTCACAGTTGATATTCGCAGTTTGTTCTAGTACGACATACACTGAACATAGGTATTATACCAAGTAGGGTTAAATTGTAATGACTTTAATCATATTGTTCATGTTGTTGATACAAAATATTTACTATCGTTTGGACTCAGGTGTTGCACATGGTCCATTGCTATAGGCTTGAGTGTAGGTTAGTTGTTTTGGCCAATATCTGTATGTACTAATATATGATGGACGGTTTAGCTCCTATACTATTGGGTGTTATATGGTGATATCCCCCATGGTTGGACTATGATACTTGGTAAACCAAATAGCCCCTAGTTTGTTGGGTGCTATGTTATGTAATATCCGGTATGCTTGGATCATATGGTAGCCGTTTAGCCCCTATATGGTTGGGTGCTATGTTTTCATATCCAGTCTGGTTGGATTATGATATACATGTGTATGGCTTACCAAAGAGCCCCTATATGGTTGGGTGCTATGTTGTTATGTCCAGCATGCTTGGATCCTCTGGTAATCATTTAGCCCCCTTATGGTTGGGTGCTATGTTGTCATGTCCAGTACGGTTGGATTATGATATATGGCTTACCAAGGAGCCCCTTTATGGTTTAGGTGCAACGTTGTAATATCCGATGTAGTTGGATTATGTTTGGCGGTTTACCTATGATGTCATATCCAGTGTGGTGGTGTTATGATATGTTTACTTATTGGTCACCATATGGCTTAGTGATCAGTTATCATATCCAGTGTGACTAGTCTATGAGGTGTTTAGATAATTAGCTTCTACATGGTTGAGTGTTAGGTGGTTACCTTAATGTGGGGTGAGTTATACATACTTTGCATGCATATTGAGTTTGCAGTACAAGTTTGGTTAGCTTTGTGAACAAAGATGTATAGATTGGTTTAAATTTTGAGTTCTTTAATGGTAAGCTGCTAGGTCTACATGTATGGTATAGTTGTAGGTTATCAATTTCTAAAAGTTTGATTAAATATATATATTTGGTAACCATTATTTTGTATCATGGGATATGTGTTTAATAGCATATTTGGCTTAGCATATTTGTGCTTTGGATTGTAGGTCAGAAACTTGTGGTTAACGGAGCCAATGTACATGTACTTGCCATTACTTTTGTACTTACATTACATTTTTCAATGGTTTAAGTCATTACTGAATGACATAAAATTTTTGATGTATTATAAATTTATGTTTGATGGTGTGATTACAATTGTTAAAAGGCATGAATAGGCACAAATAAATCCCAATTTTTTATATCTCTGTTCACACATTGGAAGGACTCACTGGAGTTTAGGATAAAGTTCAAGTTGGGTTTTAGATCCTGTAGGAATTTACTGTTATTGATTAGGCAATGTATCAAGAATAAGGGTTGGTTACATTAAGTCATAGAAAACTTCAGCTGTAGGGTACAGTTTTTTACAGCATGATGCCTAGACCAAAAGTTGGTGTGAAAAGAAAAAGAGCTGGTTCGGCGGAAAGAAAAGGAGCAAAGTCCAAAAAAGATCAGAGCTCTGATCATCAGGAGGAAACATTGGTAGAGAGAGTAACACAGGCGGTGTTGAAAGCATTAGAGGACAGAGCTGTCCCCGCCATTCCAGACAGGAGCGAGTCCCCCCAGAGTTTGGATGGTGAGTCTGATTCAGAGATTACATTTAAAGAGATAGAAAGGTCAAATGATGAGTATGCTTCCAGTGAGGCAATAGATACTTTTACTTGGTCAACCCCTATTTCGGCTATGGTTCCTCAGAAGTTGAAACAGAAAATATGGGAGGATCAGTTTATTGATCTCGCGGTACTGCTCCCTAATAACTTGGTTCCTGGTCCAGAGAGTAGCAACTATACATTTAAACTCGAGAAGAATGACAACATATCGGTAGTACCAAAAAAGGCCAAACAGTCTATTAACTCCATTTTTCAATGGACGACAGCTTTCTTGCGCTTTGTTGCCATATATGCTGAGAAATTTCCAAATGTAACACCAAATCTCATAAAACATGCAGAGACAGTACGTGACATGGCTGCATCGGGAAATGTGTCATGGCAAACATATGATAAGCAAATAAGAATGGATAGACAGATAAGGGGTACTCCATGGGGTAAAATTAATGTAGAGTTCATGCTGCAGGCCCAGAGATCCAGACAAGAAAACAAGCAGTCCTTTCGTTCCTTTCGTACAAGGCCTGGACAAAGATCAGCTTTTACAAACCAATTACCAAGAGGTATCTGCTGGTCTTACAATAGAGAGGGAGGTTGCAAGCTTGAGCGCTGCAAATTTCAGCACATCTGTACAGAATGTAAGAAAAACCACCCTAAAACAAAATGCAGAACCCAAGCAGTCGTTAAGAACCAAAGTGTCAACTCCTCTTTCGGAACAACAAAACAACAATGAAATTGTAACCCCAGAAGACCCAAAGTTTTGAAGTATTTTTTAAAGGGCTATGATACCGCTATGGCAGATTATCTGGTGGCAGGTTTTACTTACGGGTTTGAATTGCATTATGAGGGACCAAGACAATTCAGGTCATCTAAAAATCTTTTGTCGGCTTTGCAGAACCCTGTTATTGTGAACAAAAAACTACAAAAAGAGCTCGAGGCTCACAGAATAGTGGGACCTTTTGTTACACTCCCTTTTGATAATATCCAAATTTCCCCTATTGGTATTGTTCCAAAAAAAAGAAGAGGGTCAGTTTAAGCTCATACACCATTTATCTTTTCCTGAAAACAGTTCTATTAATGATTTTATACCAGAAGTGTTTACAAAAGTCCATTATGCTACTCTTGATGATGCTATGAATATTATTGTTTCATTGGGTAAGGGTTGCCTGATTGCCAAAACTGACATTGAATCAGCTTTTCGCATCGTACCTGTTTGCAGAGAGGATCATGAATTACTGGGTTTTCAGTGGGATGGTTGCTTTTACTTTGATAAATGCTTACCCATGGGTTGCGCTAGTTCTTGTTCTATTTTTGAGAAATTTTCCTCAGGACTAGAATGGATTGGTAGGGTAAAGGGTCACATTCCACACATAGTACATGTTTTGGATGATTTCTTATTTATCGGTCCACCTGGATCAGAAATTTGTAATCAGAGTTTGTTAGTTTTCAGACTTATTTGTGAGAGCTTAGGTGTTTATTTAAAGGAGGAAAAGACATTTCAGGCAAATACAAATTTAGTGTTCTTGGGTATTGAGATTGACACTGTGGCGATGGAGATTAGGCTTCCTGAGGACAAATTGGTTAAGCTACAAAAAGCAATAGATGCAGTGAAATACAAACGCAAAGTTTGCCTAAGAGAACTTCAGTCCTTAATAGGACTGCTTAATTTTGCATGTCTTGTGATTATACCAGGACGCACTTTCTTAAGACGACTTATAGACCTTACTAAAGGTATTGCAAAGCCACATCATCACAAGGATCTTACTAAAGAGAGTAGGCAAGATTTAGCGGCTTGGTCATTATTCATCAATCATTTCAATGGGAAATCCATATTGTTTAAACACATTTGGAAGACATCAGAGCAGTTACATTTATATACTGACGCTGCTGGCTCTTGGGGTTTTGGAGCTGTGTTTGGAAGAAAATGGTTCTATGGAGCTTGGCCAGAGAGTATGAAAGAATATAATATTACTCTAAAAGAATTATTTCCAATTGTTGTAGCTGTGGAAGTATGGGGCCGCGTTTTGCAGAATTCATGTGTGATTTTCCATTCTGATAATGCTGCAGTGGTCAACATAGTAAATGCACAGACATCAAAGGATTCGAAAATCATGATTTTGGTTAGAAGACTAGTGTTGGCACTTATGAAGTACAATATATTGTTTTCTGCAGAACACATTCCAGGTTTGTTCAATACTCTACCTGATTTACTTTCACGGTTACAGGTCAAAAAATTTCTGGAGGTGTCATTGGACAGCGAGGACGAACCAACAGCCATACCAAGCCACCTTTTGCAGCTATCCAAAACACAGCTGTTACCTTGATTGAGGCAGCTTTAGCCCCTAATACAAAGATTGTCTACAAGCAGGCCCTGAATTGTTTTCAGACATTCATGCAAAGTTATTACAATACATGCAGTATTAAGGATGTTTCTCTCGAACACATTATTAGTTTCGTTTCCTATCTATTTAGTATAGGCAAAGCACCAAGCTCGATAACAACATACTTGGCAGCGCTGGCATATTATTTTAAAATGTCTAATATTCCAGACTTTTCAAATCATTTCTTGATAAAGAAAATGTTAAGTGGGGCAAAGCGTCTGGCCAGCTCTCCTGATGTGAGGCAGCCTATTACTCTGGATATCCTGGAAAACCTTTTAGTAGCCGTGCCTCATGTAGCCAATTCTAGTTACCAAAGATGTTTGTTCATGGCTATGTTTATAATAGCATTTTATGCTTTCCTCCGAGTAGGAGAAATCACAGTTCGCTCCCATTCTAACCCAAACTTGCTGCTTTTGAGTAATGTATCCTTCAAGACAATAGCCAAAGCAAGTTGTATGATCATAACAATGACCAACTTCAAGCATAATCTGGGGAAAAATCCTGTGCATCTGGAAATCAAACCTCAGCCAATCCGCAAATTTTGTCCTGTGCAAATCATGAAGAATTATCTCAAAGTGAGAGGTGTGAAGGATGGACCTCTGTTTTGCTATGGCTCTGGAAGGCCTATATCCCGTTCAGAATTCTGCAAGGTGCTGAAATCGGCTCTGAAGTTCTCAAAGTTGGACAGTCATAAATTCAAAGCACACAGTTTCAGAATAGGAGCAGCAACTCAGGCTCACCTGCAGGGCTTCTCAGATTCACAAATAAGAGTTATGGGAAGATGGCACTCCGAGTCATTTCAGAGATATATCAGGGTGTCCTTGTTTCCAACATTGTAGTTTCTATATCACAATAATGTTCTGGGATATTTGTTTTTTAGGGTCCAGTAATAATGGATAACTGGCTGAGGTGGTATCCATTATTACTGGCTATGTATTTGAGTCTTTTTAACATTCAGGTGTCTGTATGAGGTTTTAATAAATCTCATATTGTCAGGTTTGCTGTTTTACAAGATTAACACATACACAATGTAGGATATTTGTCATATAGGGTCTACTGATAATGGATAACTGACTGAGGCAGTATCCATTATCGGTGGCTCTTTATTTTCATGATGTTGAAATCTTGCAATTTCCTTTTGTTTTATTAGAGTAAAGTGGGAAGAAGTACATTGTATTGAAGTAATAGATGTTTACAATATAGGGCATGAGACCCTCAGTGTTGCGAGTTGATGATTTATCATCTTGATAGTTTATATACTTTTCAGGTTTTATTTTAACAAGTCTTATGACAAAGATTTATCATGTTCCAGGTTTAATTTTAATATTAAGGGGCGACTATCTGAGGTGGCACCCCCATATTCGAAAAAGTAATTGGGATTAAGTTGTAAGATGTGTAACGGGTGTTACAAGGTATTTAACATCAAGATGTAGGTGTGTTCACGTGTTTTTAATTTTGTTTCTTTGGCAAGAAATGTGTGAAGAATATTTTTCAGTAGAACAATTGTTTACCTCCAGCTTTTAAAAGGGCTGACATATTTCATGATCACTTAATTAGCATTGCTTGGGAGGTGACTGACTGAGGTGGCACCTAAGGTTGTCAAGGGAAGTGTACATGGATGTTTACATTTTTAGATATATAGACATTTAGGGGCTTGTTTTGCATTGTTACAGCAATTGTTTCAGTTTAAACATGTACATTTTACATTTGGATGCATTCCAAATATGTCTTAGTTAATAAACTTTATGATTATTGAAATGGGTTATCTAGGGCAATAACAATGTATTTCATTTCACAGTGAGCATGCATGTCAAAATTAACACATGTTATTGCATCTCTTTTTTGCTGTAAATTTAGTTAACCACTGTTCTTAATGTTCTTAGGAAATATTTTCATAAGTTGGGATAGACTAATTTCTACTTTAAATTTTGATTCTCTACTAGAATCTTTACTGTTAAACGAAGCACATTTTTGGGTGGGGCGAGGGACACTTCTCATGCAGTTCAGTGTTCCTCTAGTGGGTTATTTTTTGGGCCCCACCTTCTGCTGCATTGTTGATAATTTACTAAATGTATGCAGTCTCACATTTTCATTCTTATATTCAGTATAACTTCATCTGGCATTTTTAATAAATGCTCTTCACACAAGCCATAGTTTTTCTTTATCAAGGTAGCAGCAGAACAGAGCTGCAAATGTGCTTCAGGTTATATTCAACAGTAATAGTAATGTAGGGTTACCAGGATTTAAGAGCACATAAGTGTATTTATGTACATGTATATAAAGGAATTTATGTGATCTAAATACTTATAGTTAAGGTATTATATAGTTTTCTACTATGTTACATTTAATTAGTCATATTTGTACAGTATGAGGATTTAAAGGGTCTTTTGGGGTTTTTATACTCATACCGGTAAGAGCATTTTCAGGCTATTAGCCTGATCCTAAATATTTCAATTTTGGCTCCAAATTAGCTTGCATTGGAAGTTTTGCCCACCTCCACCCCTTCTATCCTCCTTACTAAATATTATTATTATTATTTTTGTTTGATTGGTATGGATAACTTCCTTTTGTAAAAGGTGTGGGTTATTTTTTGGGCCCCACCTTCTGCTGCATTGTTGATAATTTACTAAATGTATGCAGTCTCACATTTTCATTCTTATATTCAGTATAACTTCATCTGGCATTTTTAATAAATGCTCTTCACACAAGCCATAGTTTTTCTTTATCAAGGTAGCAGCAGAACAGAGCTGCAAATGTGCTTCAGGTTATATTCAACAGTAATAGTAATGTAGGGTTACCAGGATTTAAGAGCACATAATCAGTATTTTGGTGCATTAGTTATGTTCATGTAACATGTGATTTCTACTGACTTGTTCATGTGTTTTATTTTACATGAAATAATGTACTTGATAAACTATGACTGTCTGAGGCGGCATAGTGGAATCAGTTATATCTGCATACTCATGTTGATTTTGCTAAATCAAGTTATGCAGTTTTGTTAATTATGTAAATAACTTTGTTTTGCTATTCCCCTGTAGTATGACATAATATTTAACATGCTGCTGTTCAAATTACTGTACTCAATAATTAACAATCAACATGTATATGTATATGTTACCCTGTTAAGGTTGTAAACATTTTTTTTTTCCCATTCGTCTCCACTGGATGGGGCACTTGTCTATAACCTGCTGGTTCTCGACAAGTTTGTGGCATGTTTTTCATATAGATATAGTAGTCCCATCTTTTTTGATATTCCTTAGTCATGTGTTTTATATTGTGTATGTACAATTTTTATATTCATGATACTGTCTCTTATTGGTTGTTTTATTTTTCATTGTGACAGGTGTAACGTACAGTTTGATAGCGGACAATACCGCTACATTTACATTGGCATTTGTAATAAAATGCTCTTTTCAATTCAACATGTTGTTTATATTGTTTTTCAAATTGGCAAAAAACAGAGCAGTGTAGACTCTGGTTGAAAAAATCAATATAGGTTATAGGATAGAAACATGGACGATGGTATAATTGTATTTATGTGAAGCATAAAGTAATTTATACCATCTCCATAATAAATTGTTATTTTTATCAATTTTCCGGATTAGGCTTGTGTACCGTTTTGGATTCTAATATTACAGACTCCATTATTTTGATCACGTGATCTTTGTTTACCACAATTTTAGAAGGGAGAAGATTTTTACCCTCCTCCTCCCCTTCTTCCACCAATGCTTATTCTGTGTTATAAATCAATATTTATTTGAATTTTGTTATATGTCCTTTTTAATTCTTATTTGAACTAGTCAAAACATTTTTTATGAAGCTAGTCTCATATGTTTCCAAGGTTGGCATGTAGTCATGTTTTTCATATAGATATAGTAGTCCCATCTTTTTTGCCATTCCTTAGTCATGTGTTTTATATTGTGTATGTACAATTTTTATATTCATGATACTGTCTCTTTTTGGTTGTTTTATTTTTCATTGTGACAGGTGTAACGTACAGTTTGATAGCGGACAATACCGCTACAGTTACATTGGCATTTGTAATAATTTGTAATAAAATGCTCTTTTCAATTCAACATGTTGTTTATATTGTTTTTCAAATTGGCAAAAAACAGAGCAGTGTAGACTCTGGTTGAAAAAATTAATATAGGTTATAGGATAGAAACATGGACGATGGTATAATGTATAACGTAACAAAAAAGCTGTAAGTGCTCTAAACAACCCAAACCATTAAAATTGAATTAGTATTGATTTAAATTCATTTTGCTTTGTTTTTGGGTCTAGGAATATTTTGTTCCGGGTGATAAAAAAAACAAAAACCAAAAAAAAAAAAAAAAAAAAAAAAAAAAAAAAAAAAAGAAGAAGGAAGAATCTCTGTCATTCATGTAACTGAATGTTAACTAAAAGTAAAGAAATGAGAGACTAAAGGACAGAGTTGTGTCATTCAGTAAAATTTAAGTAATATAATTTTAATTATAGTTCAGTTTACTGAATAGCAGAGTTTACCCTGTAACTGTAAAGTTTCTTAGGCGTCTTGCAATTTGCAGTTTAAATACATACAAAACAGATGTAACCATGCTCAAATAAAAACAGACTGATACAGCAATGCTGATAAGATTTATTTTTTGACAGCATCATCGACTATAGGGGATGAATGGTTTAACCATTTTTTAACTATATAATCCTAAAAGCTCTGAAATAAAGATAAAAATAGTTTAAATTCATTCTATAGCTGAAATATTTAGATTTTTTCTTCACTTAATAATAAAAGTTTATATTCAAGATATTATTTCAAAAACTCTCTTTAACAAGTCCATAACCGGTCACTGCTCTTTTATCATTCATTGGTTAATACAACAAGAACCCGCATGACATAACATAGTTGTGTGATTATTTTTTATTATGGAACACAATTCCTCTGACTTTAGACATATAAAATTTGTATGACACGTTTCAAATTATTTTATTCGTTAATTTGCCCTATAGTTTACAATTGATAAACGCAGCTGAAAATCAAATTCCAAGAAATAGATTCATTAATTATCTAATTAATTTTCTATTATAAATACACCAACAGTGTAAGCCTTCAAACTCACTTGTGATTGGTAAAAGTGTATCTGTTGAATTCAAATTATTAAGAAATGAAGATAATAATTTTTCTATTGATCGACGTATCAAAGAAAAAATTGACCGGAAAACTTCATCAATGCGCTACGCGCATTGATGAAGTTTTCCGGTCAATTTTTTCTTTGATACGTCGATCAATAGAAAAATTATCATCTTCATTTCTTATCATTTAATAAAACATTTTCAAATAAAAAAATGTGATGTGTCATTGATAAAAAATGTAAATAATGTAAATGAAGCGGCGCGTATGAATACAAAACAACAACAGCAACAATATTCAAAATGGATTCGCCTTCAGCTGATGCAGAGCTACTGGGCTGAATTTAATGGATTAAACACAAATAGTGAGTTAAAATCTGAACCGACTGAATTGAAAACGAAAGGAAAGTACATGCGATAACTTGTGATATCATTTACTGTGCAGAAAAACTCGTATTAAAACTAGTTTTCATGTGAGAACGCTGGAATATGCAACTGGACATAACCATCCAAGGAAAAGCGATCGTGGACGAAAATAGCTGATATGTCGACAAAGAATAGCATGTATAAGCGCTTTTGTAAACTTTGTGGTAACTAGATAGCCAGTGATGTACCTAAATGGTATAAATCTGCCGCTTGGAATTCACCGAAGGAGTTGATGTATATATTACTCATAGCTTTTCTTTACGACGCTTATTTTGATGACCGATCATCTACGTGTGTAAATTTAAAAATTATCGTTACCAAATTTGAACAGCAGTGTTACCGTGAAAGTTTATATGCCTATATGTTCGTTATAATATTGAAATCCTTAAAAGGAACAGCCAGCCTCGCTGTAAATGTTGATTGATATCAAGCAGACGAAATCGTAAGAAGACGCTTAATTTTCTATTTCGTGAATCAAACAAAGTGTTTTGTTTATTTTTGAAGATTAAACTTTCAATTTTTAAGCGCTAAGCGCATGCGCAAGCGCTTATTAGGGTTTCTCAGATCTCATGATCTTTCCATGATCTTTCAATCAACGACATCTATCGGTAGTTTCAATCGTGGTTGCGTTCAATACTACAAATATCCAGACATAGTAAATATATTTGCTACAATCAAGTTTTTGTGAATTGAAGAGATTGGGTGCTGTTTAAGTTTCTATTCAAGTTAAAGTTAGAATTGTTTCGATAGAATATACATTTATGATAATAAGAGCAACGTTCGCCGAATTGTGTAGGACAAAATTACGATTAATATTAACTTTACAAGAGAAAACGTGTAACTTTTTATATACGCGCCCAATGATATAAAGTTTTAATTTAAGAAACGTTTGAGATGTTTGATACTGCACATGAAATAATTTTCAATTCTTCGTCATTTTCTCACTTAGCGGACACATTAGCAACTTAAGATTTAAAATTCGTGGATCTACCTTGAAATCGAACGCAACCTCGACAGCGACCTCTATCATGATGTAAACAAAGTGGGGTTCTATGATTAGTGTACAAGGTCTCATAAAATATCTCCGCGGTGAAATATAGTTCTAAAAAGAAGGTGTTAAAAGTTTTCATATTGTTGTTTAACTTTATTTCTTTTACACTTTTAATAATGAAATGCCAGATATAAACCATTTACCACTTAATTACTGATATATTCGATTTATAAATGATGAGGTCAAACCCGCGGAATAATACAATATTTACTTCGAGAAGGCGAGAAAAATCTTAAACGTGGGCGAACCTGAGAGCTGTTTAAACAAGAAGAAGACAATTAAAGTAGGCGGAGAAAGAATCATCAGACCGAGAAAAGGTAAATACAATCATATATCTGGCGGTAAATTTGATTGAAGATTACATACAGTGCAATATGCTTTTAAACCATTTTCAAAAGTAGTACGTCGAAGCAGATCTATTCGTTATCATTTAGACACTAAAATAATATGAGAGTATTTGAATAAGAATTTTATTTACGATTGTTTATAATGATATATATTTGAGAACATTGAGAGACTTGAGAATCATGAGATACATGAGAGAATTCTGAAACTCCAATGAGAAATATGACACGACTTAGAATTTTGACACACATTTGAGATTGATGACTTTATGAGAGATTTGATGATACCCTTGATGAGAGATTTTATGAGAATTATGAGATTAACATGAGAATTATGAAACTTCAATTAGAATTTTGACACGACTAAGAATTCTGAGACACACATTTATGAACAATGAGTCAGTATAAAAATTGTGAATTGTGAGAAACATACAACTTGAATTTTGACAAAGACTCAAAATGTAGATCAATTATGCTTTACAACAAAGTTGTCTTTATGAGAAGTGAGAACTTTGATTTTGTATAATTAATATTGACACTGTAGAACTTTTCTTGAAACCTTGTTTAGATAATTCTAAAAAGGTCCATTAGTTTTGAATTTTGATTACAAATTCAAAGAATGTAAGATTTTTGTAGATGGTGTATAATTAGTTTTTTTTTATAAATTAGAAATTGATACTAGTAATGGAGAGTTTTATGTGTCCATTTGTTTCATCATTTGGCTAAATTATTCTAAATTTTTAGGAATGACAGCTTAATCGATTATTTTAAAAAATATAACTGCGGGATATTATATGAAGCGTAATAAAATAATCGACATGAAATATTTGCCTGCCTGACGTTCAAGTTCCCTTCGTAGTCATGCCAAATGAATCCGATACAGTTGCAAGTATGCTCTACAGATCAGGACTAATTCTCTTATTTTGTGTCAACTTATTTATTGATTAGGATAATAATTTAATACCACTCGATAGTACACAGTTAAAGTATTGAAAGAAAATGGCTGCAAATGATTCTCAGAAAAGAGTAGTTCAAGCTAATTTTAGTCAAGGGGATGTTTATTTCTCTAATGAATCCAGGGGTAAACAGTGTATGACAAACTGTGTTGTCTTCATAATGCAAAGTTGTTTGAAAAGCTTTGAAGATATTGACAGAAACAATTTGAATTTTACATTAGTGAAAGGTTATATTTTGTATAAAAAGATGTGTCAATATGGTTTTCTTCGACCAAATCAAGAACTTTTACAGTTTTCAGATTTACCAAAGTTTGTCAATTTCAAATGTGTTAGTTTCTCAATTGAAACTTTATCGACATTTTATGGAAACATGTCAGTCAATGGAAGTGTTGATGGTGTTGGGAAGAAGCTAGAAACAAGTTTGAATTCAGTGTTGTCATTTTCTTGTTCCAAGCAGTTTGCCATCCTAATTTTCCATTCATCTGCAGTTGCAATCACTTTTAATGAAAGAAATGGCACATATGGAGTATTTGACTCTCATAGTCGGGGTTTGAATGGTTTGTGTGATCCAAATGGATCAGGTGTTTTAAGTACTTTAGCATCATTCCAAGATCTGTGTTCATTTCTGAGAAAACTATGTATTTCATTGTCTCCAACATCAACTTTACAAGAAGTTCAGTATGAGATTTGTCGAGTCAAAATAGGAGTTTCCAAAAAGCGGAAGAAAACTTCCTTAGATTTGGATACAGATGTAGATGATGACCTGAACATTACTCACTCAGTAAGTGGCAAAAGATGTGAACATGCTTTTGATATTGTAAATAGCGAATCATCATTGAATACGGAAAAAACAGAAAATGATTTCACTTTGAAGGATGTTACTGATGCAAGAATAGACAAAATTGTTCAAAACTTTCAAAAGAAAGTTTGTCATTGACCCTGTTATATATGCAGTTGCTGTACACAAACATGGTTTAGGGAAAATGTTCATAAAGCCACTTCCCTCATTGGTTCATCAGATTTATTGCAAAACTGCTTACTTGGAATCAAAAGTGTGGAAAATACAGAATGGGTATGTAATACTTGCTATAGAAATCTAAAATCTCAAAAAATTCCATCCTGTTTTGTCTTCAATGGAATGGGGTTCCCAGAGAAACCCCCTGAGCTTGACATTACTGAACTTGAAGAAAGATTAATAAGTCCAAGAATACCATTTATGCAAGTCGTAGAGAAACCTCGTGGTGGTCAGAAAAGTTTGAGAGGAAATGTTGTCAATGTACCATCAGATGTGAATTCTACAGTTACATCTTTACCAAGAACTTTGTCAGATTCCGAAACTGTTCAGGTTAAGCTGAAAAGAAAGATGAATTTCAAGCACTCTGTATTGCATGAAGCAATCAGACCAAACAAATGCTTGAAAGCTTTAAAATGGCTTTTGAAAAACAGTTCATTATTTCAGACAGAAGGGATTAAAATGAATGAAAATTGGAACATAGAATCAGAAATGCATGAATGGCTTGGGTATGATGTGGGTAATAGTGAAAGTGATTCACATATTGAAACATTATCAAGTGAAACTGAACTGACTAATCAAAACAATGCAAATCATGATGATGACTCTGATGAGTGGACAGAGGATCCAAATTTTGAAAACAGGCTAACTGGTAGCACAGATACATTGCTTCATCCAGTTGATGTAAGGTCCTTGTGTAAAACCTTTTCATTTGCCCCTGGAGAAGGTCAGGTACCACTTGGTCTTTATCAAGACAATAATGCAGAATATTTAGCATTTCCAAGTATTTACTGTGGTCAGAAACGTCCCGAGAACAAAGACAGGCAAATGCCCGTGCATTATAGCACTATCTGCAAATGGGAATTGAGAAGTGTTGACAGACGTGCAGCTTGTTCAGTTCCAAATATTTTCTTTAAACTAAAAAAACTGCAAATCAAGCAAATTCAAGATCGAGTAAATTTGGCTATGAGAAAGTGTCAACTGAATGGGCAAAAAGTTACAGTAGGACAAGTTCTGAATCAATCAACTTTTGATAATATTGTGAGACTTGATGAGGGTTATCGTGTATTACGGCAGTTGCGTGGATCTCCAGCTTACTGGGAAAGTGCGAAAAGGGATGTTTTTGCAATGATAAGGCAGTTAGGTGTACCTACCTGGTTTTGTTCTCTATCAGCTGCTGAAACCAGATGGCCATCTCTTCTCAAAATTCTTGGACAACAGGTTAAACATGTTGAATACACCGATGAAGAAATTGCCAATTTAACATGGAAAGAGAAGTGTGAGCTTGTACAAAGTGATCCTGTAACATGTACACGATTTTTCAATCACAGAGTGCAAGTTTTCATTAGTGATGTTTTGAAATCATCAAATTTTCCATTGGGAAGAGTTGTGGACCATTTCCATAGGGTTGAATTCCAACAAAGAGGATCCCCTCACATTCACATGCTTGTATGGATTGAAAATGCACCCCTGTATGGAAAATCTGACAAACAAGATTTGGAGAATTTCATTGACACCCATTCTTTATGTCAAAAGAGAAATGATATCCCAGATCTCATCAATTACCAAACTCATAGACATGCTCGCACATGTAGAAAGAAGGGGAAAAATATTTGCCGGTTCAATTTCCCCCTACCTCCTATGTCAAGAACACAAATTCTTGAACCATTACAGGATGCTGAAAAGGAAAAATATCCAAAAATTGTTGATGAATATGAAAGAATTGCTTCTCTTTTGAATGAAATGAAAACTGGCTTTGACATGTCTTTTTCAGAATTTCTTTGTAAACTTCAAATTTCAGAGGAAATGTACATAATGGCTCTGAGATCTTCATTGAAATCACCAAAGGTTTTCCTAAAAAGAGATGTATCTGAAATCAGAGTCAATTCTTACAATGAAATGATATTGAAATGTTGGCAAGCAAACATTGATGTTCAGTTTATTCTTGACGCATATGCCTGTGCTGCTTACATTGTTTCATATATTTCAAAATCGCAAAGAGGAATGTCGAACTTGATGTACGAAGCTTGTAAAGAAGCAAGGCAAGGAAATAAAACTTTGAAGCAGCAAGTGAGACATATAGGGAACAAATTTTTGACTCATGTAGAAGTATCAGCTCAGGAGGCAGCATATTTGATATTACAGTTACCACTGCGTGTTAGCACTAGGTCATTCGCATTTATTAACACCAATCATGATGAAAACAGAACATTCCTTTTAAAACCATTGGATGTTCTGTCAGAACTACCCGAGAGTTCAACAGATATACAGTCAGATAATGCTTTGAAACGTTACCAGAGACGACCAAATGCTTTAAAAAATATCTGTTTGGCTGATTTTGTGTCACAATTCGATGTTATTTCAGAGAAAAAAAATGAAGGTAATCAGAACAAAGATGGTGATTTACCGGAGGATGAAAGAAATGAAGAAGACGAGGACATGCTTGCAGAACAGGATGAAACTGTAGATTCATTGCAAATGGAGTATCACATGAGAAATGGAACAATTCTTAGGAAACGCAAGACAAATAAAATAATTCGATATGTAAGATTTAACAAAGACCAAGATCCTGAGAACTTTTATAGAGAACAACTTATGTTGTTTTACCCTTGGAGAAATGAGACAAAGGATTTGCAAGGAAACTATGGAACATATGAGGAACACTACAAAAGAAAAGTTGAAATCATAAATGCCAATAAACTTAAATATGAGGTAGATGAAGGCATTATTGACATTGTTGAAAAGAATATGACAGATTGTGATGAAGAATTCCACGTGATTGCAGCAGAAGTGCAGCACAATGAAGAAGTTGACCAATATGAAAAAACAGATGATGAAAACATATTTCATGGGTGTTTCAACCCAAAAGATATTGGTCTCGACTATGACATTGGCCTTGATTTAGGCATAACAAGGAAACAAATCAGCATTTGTGATACACCTGTGAACTCACTTAGTCATAATGATTATATGAATTTGGTCAGAACTTTGAATGAAAAACAGAAAATATTTTTCTATCATGTATTACATAAAATGAAGATGAATGAAGGACCAATTTACTGTTTCTTGACTGGTGGAGCAGGTGTTGGAAAAAGCATTGTAACTACTGCTATTTACCAGGCTGTGACAAGGTATTTTGCAAAAAAAATCCATGAAAATCCAGATGATGTGAAAACTCTTTTGTGTGCCCCAACAGGAAAGGCAGCTTACAATATAGGTGGACAAACAATTCATTCTCTTTTCTGTATTCCTGCAAATCAATCTTTGAAGTACAAACCATTAGATATGAAGCAGTTAGATTCCTTCAGAGTCAAATTCCGTAGTTTGAAAGTTATTTTCATTGATGAAATATCTATGGTTGGAAACAAACTTTTCAATTACATAAATCTAAGACTTCAAGAAATATTTGCTACAGAGAAACCATTTGGTGGAGTAAGCATTATTGCTTTTGGAGATTTATTTCAGTTGAAACCGGTATTTGATGGGTGGATCTTTCAGAATTTGGTAGATGATTATGGACCTTTGGCAGCAAATCTTTGGCAAGACCATTTCAGGGTATTTGAATTGACAGATATCATGCGTCAAAAGGATGATAAAAGTTTTGCTGAACTACTCAATAGAATGCGCAAGGGATTGCATTCTTCTGCTGATATTGCCACTCTGAAAACAAGGTTAAAGTCACTTGATTCCATCCCATCTTCTTTGCCTTACTTGTACACTATTAATGCACAAGTAGATGAGCATAACATGCTAGCATACACAAATGCAGAAACCAGTAAAAAATGTACAATTTCAGCCATAGATACTGTTAGTGGAGATGTAACTAAAGACATTAAACAGAAAATTTTGTCAAAAGTTTCTGATGATCCATCAAAAACAATGGGGTTATTCAAAAATTTGCTAATAGTTGAAGATATGCCGGCTGAAATTTGTATCAATATCGATGTCGAGGATGGTCTCACTAATGGAACAACATGTTTGGTTAAAAAATTAGACTTTCGAGTGGAAAATTCACAGAGGTGCAGTATTATTTGGGTTGCATTTGAAAATGAAGCTGTTGGTTCAAAAGCACGTACAAAGTATGCACACCTTTTTGCTCCATATTGCAGTAAATCTTGGACTCCTGTCTTAGAAATTACAAGAAATTTTAATGTAGGCATGTTTCGCTCTGCATATGTGATCAGAAGACAGTTTCCTTTGCGTTTAGCCTGTGCTAAAACCATACACAAATCTCAGGGGTCAACCATGAATAAAGCCGTTTTGCATTTTGGAAAAAGGAAGCAAGAACACATGCATTATGTAGGTTTAAGCCGAGTTAGAAAATTAGAAGATGTGTTTTTATTAGAACTAAATGAAAGTAAGATTTCTGTATCAAAGAGTGTTGCTGATGAAATGGATCGTTTGTACTCGGAGGCTACTCTACACTCATGTTTGCCACTTTTACAAAATCTGAACGAGGATTTAAAACTACTGTATCATAATTGCAGATCACTGCATTTGCATATCAATGATATGAAGTTGGAGAAAAACTTGATATCAGCTGATATCATTGCTATAGCCGAAAGCAGACTAAAACCATCAGATGATGCTACATGTTATGAATTACAAGGATATAGCACCTTTAGATTTGATGATGAGAAATACATAAGTGGAAGGCCATATCACGGAATAGTTATTTATTCAAAGATCCCTTTCCAGAATATAAGAAGACTCCATATTATGGCAACTGAAACAGTGCTTTGTCATATAATTCACCGGGAAAGAATATTGCAACTTGTCTTCTTTTATTGCTCTCCTCAAAAAGCTTCACAGGGGTATTTGTGTCAGTACCTTCAGAATTTGTTTGAATTGCTTGGAACAGAACATCATTTTGTTATTATGGGAGATGCAAATGTTGACTTTTTTACACAGACTTGTTTATCAGAATTTCTCATAGACCATAAAGTAAGCCAGGTTGTTCACTCTGTTACAAGTGATTATGACTCATTTTTGGACCACATTTATACCAATATGATGTGTCCTTCTCAAATATCAAGTGCAACTATTGGAGTCATATTACTCTGACCACAAGCCAATTGTGGCTTATTTGCCATATCATGATGATCATACTGATGAACTTGAATAAAAACAAAAACAAAAAACCTTGAAATTATCATGATGATATTTAAGCATTTTTTCAGTTGTCAATGTAACATAAACTCAGTTGTCAATATAACATTCCTCTTGGGGTTTAGAAATAATTTTTCATACCGAATCAGACTTGAACTTGACATAAATTTAAATTTCAGTTATTCCATTAATACGAAAAATCTGAGTTACAATCAGGTGTATATTAGTTAATTCGAAAAAATATACATTTGCAAAAGAAACACTTTATTCCCTGTTAATTTTGTGAGATAAACTGTATTATCAATATAATATTTTTTTGTGCCATCAAAAGCTATTCTCTCTCTTCTGACTTTGTTTCAAAGTTGAACAGTGACAATATTGTTATTTCTTTGTAGAATGCCATTCAAAAGCATTCTTGACCTCAAGGAGGAAAAAACCTCGAGCTATACCATACTCGAATGGTATAACTGTCAAAGTGTTTACAAAAGGAACACATCGCTAAAAACAACAAGAATGGGTGAAGGCAAGAATAGATGTACCAAATGCCATAGAGGAATCTGCAGTTTAAATGATCATGCCCACATCACCAATAAAGAAGGTTTCTGAAACGAAGACTTCTCCATGGAGATCCATTTTCTCTGTTAAGAGGCAAATAATCAAAGTAAGACTATAGTAAAATCTCAATCTTTGACATTCATAGTAGAAAACAACATACATTTACAACATGTTGGTATTTTATTCATGTACATCTGAATTTCTCCATTTGTTTATTATAGAATGAAGCCTCAAAAACTGTTACGGTTAATGGAACAACACATTTATTAGATCAATAACTCTTCAAGAAGATAACCCATGTACATTGATGTCACTCTTTAGACAGAACTTGCAGAACAAGAACAACAGATAGGGAATTCAAATCAAAATCTCCCATTGTCTGTTGAATGAGTTGCAAGATATGGAACTCTCAATTCAAGTACAGTGTAGGAACACTATTGTTTAGGTCAATTATTTGTTCATTGACTACATGAATGTATATATGTATTGCAAATTACAACAATATTATAACTGTCATTTTCAAATTTAAATTGTTTTTGTCACACTCAACTACCATATTTTTAAAAGATATACTGATAAAGAAAGTCAATCTGACATTTTTTAATATATATTTGCAATTTTCTTTCTTTGCAGAAAATACAGCCACTTCAAATTCAAATTAGTGGACACATGGAAGCACTTAGGTCTACAATTGCAATAGGGCCATTAAAGAACAATCACTGGATTCAAACTACAGGGACATTACAGTTCAACTATAATCAGTAATGAAACAACATTATCAGAAAGTGACAACCATGCCTCCAGTCTCTCCTTCAATGAACCAAAAGATTATCTCTTGGAGTAAAATCCCAATTAACATTATTACCACACAACAAGGATCTGAAATTCTCAGTCTGAACATTGCATTTACTGACAACAACCACAACACCAATCTCAAATGAGAAGGAGATGGATTTCATACTGTAATTTCAGCTCTATTTATCAACTCAAAATTTTTTGTATACTTCTGAAAATTAATTATTCCCAATAGTTATGTAAAATTCTGAGGAAAAAAAATGTTTTCGAAGTATACACTCTCTCTCCTTTTTATATATGGTTATAACAAATATCATTCCAATTTTAGAAAAAAACATTTTTTTTTATTTTTATCGTAAAGGATTTAAACAAAAATATATTCAAAATGTGAGAGAACATTTAAGCTTTTGTTGTCCAGCAATATTGCTTGTTGTGTGTACATGTATATTATATGAATTTTGCAAACATTTTCCATTTGTTACAAATTAAGACATGGTTAAACCTTATCTGCAATTTTTTGATACACTTGTTTGTCCATTACCGGTATTGTTATCGATGAACAATTTTGTGACATGATTACTATTAAAGAAGTATTTTTATGGTTATTAACATCTTGCAGATTGGATTGTGCTTGTATTTAATTCATACCTGATGTACATGTGTTGGTTTTTAGTTTGTTTTGTTTTTTATCTTATTACATGTTGAAACCAATCTCCAGCACCATTAAATTTCGTCTTTAATTTTCTAGGCCAGCAAACAGATTTTTGTAATATTTATCACACTTAACTACATTTTTTTATTGAAGAAAATATGTTTTCCTTCATCCTAAAGAACCTCTACTTGTTTATTTTTTTCAATTCTTTTTTCAGTGTCAAATAATGTTTTACATTACCATTGTAAGCATTTCTAACTTTGTATTCATTGTGAAATTCTTTGCAATAAAACTTGTTAAATCTCTTAAATTTCTTTCCACTTTTACCTCTACAAATAACTTAAGACCTGTATGCATTGTGCAAATTACTCTTAATTCCCTTTACAATTTAAATTAAGATATAAACGAAATTATAAATGCATGGCTAATAAAATGAATATAAATGTTTTCACCTGCACAAAACATCAATGTTAATCTGAGATAACCTAGAACATTGTTTATGAAACCAATAATTACCTTTTTGCAAATATTTCAAAAATTGAAATCTTTCATTTTCCAGTAAACATGGTAAGGCTGTCAAATTCAACAAAAAATGGTACACCTTCATTCTTTGACATACTTTCTAGATTTTCTCTTTCCTTTAATTGTTGTTCAACAGCGTAGAAAATGTGGTACAGCAATAACTAAAAATTTGCAGGTTGTGAGTTTGAATCCCGCTGGGACTTTCATTGTATAAATTTTTGGCTTATCCCATTTCTTTTTCAAATAGTGTTCAATTTCAAAATTCTAAAACAGAGAAAGTATATCTCATGTACATTGCTTATTATTAGATTTAACAGATGTTCCTTAATACAGTAACAATTACAGCGAATGCTTAGCGCTTCTCAGTACTTTCAGTACTTTGATTTATATTCACAAGTTTGCATTTTGTTTGCTGACAATAAAACAGACACAACTTTACATTTTGTTGACAGTGTTTATCTTGGAAATTCCCGTTCTATAAATAGTGTTAGATCAGAGCAGTTGAGAAAAGTAGATCCGGCGAAAATTTTATTGATGCAGGTATCAAAGAAATTTTTCAACCAATCAGAAGCGCCGATATATCATCAAACGAATAAATATTAAATGATTAATTTATCAGTATAATTTTGTTTAAACTTGGTATAATTTAACGTGAATAAGGAATAGAGATATTATCTTTGTTTGCTGACTTCTTGATATGTCGTTGTAAGGAAATTCCTTTCGTTATTAAACTTTTTGACACTTGGACTTTACATTCACCAGCGAATGCACAGTAATGTATTATAAAATAAACATCAGACAGGAGCATATTCCAAGATATCAGAGTGATGAATGATGCTGCATAATTATATAATTCTTAAATTTTTGCCACAAATTTCTAACTGGATTTTCCAAACTATTTTATTATTGATTTATCAACGGGATTTTCGTCAATGATTTCTCACGTCTTTTTTATTCAGAAAATAAAGAAACTCATCACATGTATGTGCATATCATTTTTACTGCTTATATATTTATGTTTAGTAGTATATTAATGCCCCCCCCCCTCAAAATATGAAATTATCCTTGTTTTTGTTTTGTTTTTGTTTTTTTTCTCAACATATTGACTTAAACTGGTAGTTTAACACAAATATGTAAGAAATGATATTTAATCTGAAAATCCTATTCATGGTTTGATGAATTTGTAAACGAAAGTGTTTATTGAAAAAAAAAGAAAGAACAAGTATCACGTGCACATGGAACCTATCTTGCTCATTTTATAAATATCTTTGCAGCAAAATTCATTATTCATTTTTCCCAACGTTCCGCTATAAATTCACTGGAAATTTTGAGTATGCAAATTCCAATGAAAAACCCAGTATTTAAATCCCAACTTAATCAAAGCACGTTCGACTTGTGTCTCATTTCTTGATTTTTTTTGTTAAACCCCAGACGCTATGTTTGCGAGAGTGTTTATTTTTTTACTGGTCATGTTTTTTCGTTGTGGAACCTGCAACGTCGTGAAACGGTCAACGTCATGTCGCGGTAACGTGTGTGAATTCCGGTGGATAATAGACTACAAGTTCACAATGATGTGGTACAATGAAACCTCCTCAATGACAGTATATCAACCAATTGTCCAAGATTCCAAAGGATTCATTAGGAGACGATCCACGTCGCCAAACTGTTCAGAAACACACGAGGCCGTGTCACTTGATGGTTTTTAGTGAAAATTCAAATATCCATGATATTATATTGCAGTTTTTGTAAAACATGAAATATTGAATATTAATGCTTGATGTACAAGTAATGTTATAATTTTAAACATATATTGTGGATGTTTGAATCTTCCTTAATATTGTTTAATTAAAGTAATTGTATATGAAGCAGGCTTTTTTCAAAAAATGCATTTTTGGTCTACAGTAAGGTTTTGAATTTAGTTTAATATCAAAGTAATCATAATTCCAAATATTATTTTGAATATTAAGCTTTTGTATAAAATAATTTTTGATTCTTTTTAACTGATCCTGATAATGTACCGAAGTAGTGTTTTACAGCGATATTCTTTAATCAAATGTTTTGGGAACACAACGAAACCCTTTTCCTAACTGCTGAATGATTCCATTTTTCAAAGAAAACGGTTTAACTCGATTCTCTATTTTAGAGTTTAAAGAATTGGTCAGCACTGGTGACGGAGATTATAGAATGGTGTACGCCATCAACGGAAAAATTCCAGGCCCCGAGATAGTCGTCACAGAAGGAGATGTGGTGAGCTTGTAAATCATGTCATTAGGTCAAGTGGAAGACGATCGTCACAGATACTCCTTTAAATTTTGGGGGCCGAAGTTTTCGTGGATTTCTGAAATTTTACACTTCGTAGTAGCGTAATATATTGTATTTTCTTATACCTACAAAATGAAATATGACTTTATAACCCTTATTAATGAATTTATGGATGACATTATTCCGTGGTTGAGAATTATCAACGAATTTCACAAAAATTGAGCGACTACGATATCGAACTATTCTGCAAGATTTCATTCAATCTTCTCTCTCTTTAGGCCTTTCAATTACCATTCAATTGACCAAATGAACTAACTTTATTCTTAGATATCATCATTATCAAATCATTATGTAATATTTTATTTTCGGAAGAGAAATAAAACCCCAAAGGTAATTAGTTTTCTTAAAAAGTGCATGTGCATTTGAACTTAACAGGTTTTGTCTTTTATTTCCAGGTAGGCATTTATATTTATAACCGGTTAAAGATGGAGGGGGTGACCATTCACTGGCATGGTCTGTTACACAAAGGAACTCCATGGATGGATGGAGCCTCCATGATCTCCCAGTGTCCTATCATGCCTGGGCAGGTGTTTGAATACAGGTAAAAATAATATCAAATCTATTCCAGGTTGTTTGCTCCAAAAGATAAATGACATTGACTCTAAAAACTGCCTACAAAGAAGATATATCATTAACTATCTTTTGCATAAATGTGTACAATTAGTTTAAAATGATGAGAATGATTTGATCAACAAACGTGTTAAAAAATATAAGGAATTGTGATAAATGGATCTTACTCGGTACAATAAACAAATGTTAGAGTGTATGGGCACATTGCATGAGAGACAAGGGCACTTTCGAATCAACCTATTTTTTCTTTGTGTTTTTTGGTTGGTTTGGGTTTTTTGCGAAGCTATCTTTTACACAAATTATCAAATAAAATAGTAATTAATAATGAAAATGATTTTCGCCTTTTTATGAAATAAGTGCATAAGTGGGAAAACAAGATTTTAGGGCACACCCCCCCCCCCTTCCCACAATACATGCTATAAAAATAATGACGTAAAGTATGCTTGAAAGCGAAGGTATGGATAAATTTGGGACTTTTTTGTATCATTTAATTAAGGTTTATAGCAGAACCTGTGGGGACACACTGGTACCACGCCCACACAGGTACCATGAGGAACGACGGACTCTCAGGGGCCTTCATAGTGCTCCCAAAACAGGTACACAATAATGAAAGAAACAACTGTATACTGTAAATTTCTTACATTACGCGAGTACTTAATTCCGCGATCTTGCTGTTTTGTATCACATCGCGAAAATATAAAATCGCGAAAGTGGATGATTTCTCCTTATTTCTTATTGTTCTAAACTCTCGGACAATAATGGCGAGATTTTTAAAATCCGCTAAGGGTGCTTCTCGCGATTTTACGCAAACATTAAATCCTTGCGTTTAATTTTCGCCCGTGTAATTTTCGCCCATATAAACATGCAAAGAGTTTCGCCCCGTCTTGAATTCGCCTTGACACAGTTTTGTTTAAAAGACATATAATTTGAGACATTGAAATTCGTCCAGTCTGAAATCCACCCGCTGACTACGAAGGTCGAAAATAAAACGAGGGCGAATATTTCCCTGTACACGATTTATCTCTTATTGATTACATTTAACACCAGAGGAAACAATTAAAGTAAATGTATTATACCGGATATCGACATTAAGTAAATCAATGGTGTATTGCGATCCTTTCCTTCATATTCCTTTTTTTCACAGCAAATGTTTTCGCAATACCACGGTGAGTTTTTCGCTGTTATACAAGACTGGACCAAACGCTCAGCCGCGGAGACTGCAGAAGCGTACGGAAGCAGACTGTTTGGGTATGACTTTTAAAATCTTAAGAGAGCAAAATGGTTGGATCCGTTTTAAGACTATATTTATTTCCTAAAGAAGACAACTATCTCTCCATAAAGATCTAGGAAAAAAGTTAAATTGTTAACTTTGAATACGTTATGTTTTATTTACTCAATAGCAGTTAATGGCTAACAATAAATGCTATAATTTTTTTACTTTTGGAAAATTGTTCGACCAGCCAGCGTGTTTGAATCTTCATTGGAAGCATCAACCCGCATTTCTGCGATTGTTTGTAATTGTAAATTAAACTATTTTGACTTATGAAAACCGTGCATTTTAATCATAGCATGTAACTGACAAAATAGTACTAATTTTTGAAAGATTGGAAGACTATGATGGAACATGCAAGCCACTTAATTACATGCCAGATGAAACGACTTCTATTTTCTCCCTTAATGTCGGACTAGTAAACGGCAGAGGTTGGTACACTGATAGATCTCTGTGATACATACTCTCATTAGTTTAAATTCTTAATTCTTTTGTTTAAAAAAAATCCAAATCTTCATGTGAATTTAAAATATTTGTGAAACCCCTACTTGTGGTTTGTATAAATTCATATAAAATATTATTGAAATGAAACCTTCTGTAATTAGGACGAAGATACACAGAGACGGATAATGAAAATGGCGAGAAACCGTTCATTCCATTGGAAACATTTACAGTACAACAAATGGGAACATACAGATTCAGAATAATGAACGTTGGATTCGCTCAGCCTTTTGAAGTTTCTTTTGAAGCAGTACGTAATTGAAAACCTAACATTGCTTATTATTTTACAACGTTTGAAGGTCAAGGATTTGTTCTCTATTGAGTTACTGTATAGAGTTGCTCTTTTAGTAATGTATTTTCGATTAGACAATTTTTTTTCTATTACGCTAACGTTTTATATTGGGAAGTCAACGATGTTAGAATAATTTGCAATGGCAAACTGTTGTCATTTTGTGTTTTGCATATTTTGAATGCAGGGACTATTTCAGAAATAAGAACTACTTGCAAACGCTTAACGCATGATTGTTACAAAAAGCTGTTCGACGATTTGCTGTTATCAAAACAGTTTTAGAAGTCAAGTACATGTTTTATAAACCTCAACGATTAACACAAATTGATCATAATAAATTATACATATAAACCTTTAATGAAAAGATTAAACGTTTATCCTAGAGATGTTATTGTTTCAATCTATAAAGCGAAAAACACGTGCTTTTGATTATGATGAGATTACGTAAAAGTTAATTGTCAGGTTTTCCTTGCAACATACTGTTGAATTATCATTGTTGGTGAGGGACCAATGTTCGTGGCTTTTGTGAGTAACCCTTGCCCACGAATTTACATCCCCACGAACCTATACACATCATTGTTCAGTATTTATTTAATTTTCAAATTTATCCCGATTGCACTACCAACAAAATTACTTTCCAGGAACCAAGGAAATTTAGCTACCCACAAACATTGACCCCAACGAATAAAAATGATTCTACAGTACCATGTATCTGAAGCATTTCTTTTCAAAAGAGTTATTTAATGATAATAAATCTTGATTGATTCTAGCACACGATTTACGTGGTTGCAATGGACGGAAATGACGTCGAGGACCAGAAATGTGACGCTGTTGTTATAAGTCCCGGCGAGACTGTTGACATCAAACTGACTGCGAAACGTCAACCAAACAATTATTACATAAATATCAAAACAATACCAACAAGGACACTTTGGGTATTATTTCTATAGCATTATGGATGTAGAGATCTGTATTTTAATCAAATTGATACATGCAATTTTATCTATAAAAGTTATTAAAAAATGACGTCTATTATTAAAATTCATTCGATTTAAACCAATATGCGAATAATACTGTTAAGTAATAATTGGGGTTTGCAGTCATTTTGTAACGAATTTTATGCATTAGTTAAAAACCAATATGCGAATTATACTAATTAGTAAAAACTGGGTTTAGCATTTACTTAATAACGAATTTTATTTCCATGGTTTTAACGTTCTCCTGTTTCATGGTATAACAAAAAAAATTATTAACAAAGAAACAAAAAAACAAAAACAAATTGAAATCAAATTGATTTGCCTGAAATGAAAAGCAAAGAAAATATTTTTAAAACTGTAGTTATTTTAGAGTTTTTATAGTTTCTTGGATTTTCTTCTTCAAGGGACCAATAACGAGGCCTCAGCTGACCCGAGCTGTTCTCAATTACAAGGGTGTCAACAGGTTTCGTCGACCAGTGTCTGTTCCTAGACTTTGTACTCAACAGAATCCTTGCTATGTGGTGAACCAAATCTATGGGTAGGTGAAGTACACTGTAAACGTTTTAATGAATGACAATATATTTTTTTCATAGACTTAATATGACAAAAGGCACATAACGTTTGCTGCCATGTTTTCAATCAATTTTGACTTGTGTTTGATTGTTCATGGTCCAGGGGGGTTAGCTTTATTTGAAGCCATATTTTGTTCTTTTAAAAAATGTAATGTGTCGGAAAGTTTGAATTCATTATATTTGAAATCATAACAATGCCAATTTTCTTAGACGTAATGTGTGTAAAAACCTAAGGATTAACAATACATGTGTATTGATGCATGATTCAAAGAGCTAATATACGGTTACTTTAAAAGAAAAAGCTAAAAAACCAAGGAGGTGACAACAGCGAATTGGTTGATGTTAAAATTCACATCAGTGAAAATACAATTGCCAACTATAAACACCCCTTCCCCCGATAAAACTCAATATAATTGATGAAAACTGAAATATCTGTTTTGGGTTTTTTGTTTTATTGATTATTATTTGAAACAGAAGTAGCAATTCTGCATTCATATCTTTTCTTTCTTCAGTTTGTTTTACCATATATTAATTCTTTTCTTTATAGCAAGGCTCCTATAGACAGTCATGTCGTGATAATACCTTTGACAAAGTTAAAGTCAACCCATGATTCACTTACCCGATTTCCGGTGCCAATTTACAACGACAAATCGCAACTACAAGAATTTTTCCTTAATTTCCATCTCCTTCGTATGTATAAATTTGAATCAAATATTAAATGAGCTTTTTCATTCAAGTGTTCAAGTCAAATATATGAGAGAAGATGAAGTATAAACAGTTAATTATTTTAACTGAGTTATTGAGTACCCATGTACTGTGCCAAAGAAAAAATAAAATCATAGTTTTATTTGTTTAACATTTCCCGTTTAATTCATAAAAAGAATAAAATTTATTGAAATTTACAAAATGTTTAAATGGACTATGGACAGCACGTTTTCTTTGTAAGCATGCAAGTGATAGTTATATTTGCGGTTATAGGAGGACACCCAGCAATCAATGGCAGACAATTCATGTATCCAACTTCCGCTTTGCAGGTATAATTACCGGTATCTAAATCAATCCTCTTATAAAAACAACTGATATAAATTAAATCGTATATCATAAAAATACACACATATAGCACACATTTAAATTGAAAAAAAAATATTTGATTAATTTAATAAAAAATAAAACCTAAAGAAATGTTATGATCTATTTAGGTGTGTTTTTATTAACAATTAAACAGGTGGATAAGTTGGATTGATTTTAAAAGAAAAAAAATAATACAAACCTGCTCGTATGTTAACGTTTAACACATTAATATTCTCGATGTTTATTGATTTAAAAGGGTCAGAACAACCAATATGCCATATCGCAATGCGAACCACCGAGATGCACGTCTGAAAGATGTAGATGTACCAATATGATAAAGTTAGAAATTGGAAACGTTATTCAGTTCGTCTTTTTCACTCAAGGTAGGTAACAGTTAAAATCATTCCAACAAAGTGAAACCTGTTTCACAAATAAAGTTTTTAGTTTAAGATAATGATGAAAATTTAATATCTGTCGAAAAATTGAAATTTAAGAAGCATTAAAGATATATTAACTAACTTTAGAATTAAATAACGGTCATTTTGTATTTTTACTTCTCCATACCTATTGATTGTTCCAGGGTTAAAAGCAGCACACCCCGTCCATTTTCATGGTCACCAATTCCACGTGCTAAAAATTGGATTTCCCGAGTATGACTCCGTAACTGGAAACGCGACAGCACCGAATTCGGATATCCGTTGTCTTAATGATGATTGTACTGAAGCAACGTGGGCGAATCCAAGATGGAGTTATAAAGATCTCGGTTTGAATCTATGGAATCCTCCTATAAAAGACACAGTAAATGTCCCCTGGGGAGGCTATGTGGTCGTTAGAATCGTCGCTGATAACCCGGGTATAGTTGATTTGAATTGATAAATAATCTAAATAAAATAGTTTATATTAATTATGAAGTAAAGCATAACGCTACACACTAATTGCTAGAAATTTTAATTTTTTAAAAATAATTTTCTTGTAAAGTTCCGATCGAATTTAGGTGAACTTCGCGGATACATGAAGGACGACAACTCATATTCCCATTGTGACGTAACACCACCCATCTTTATTACTGGTGCAACGTTTAAATTAACTTGGCGTTAAAATTAATACTTATTTATATCAATGGATCCGGAGTTTGCAGTTTACCGAGAACATGACGTGTAACGAAACACAAACATTTTATCAATTTAAAAAAAAATGACATTGATAAACTTTAAAAGGTTTGTATTAAAGTCTTTGTTTACCTGGACCTGGGCTTGTGTCACATTTTATTATTTTTTAAATTATTTTTTTTTTTAAAGATTTATAAAACGAATGATGGTGATATTTAGAGACATGAATTTTTAAAATATATTTATCATAAACAACTCGTCAGCTAGACAAAAATAAAATGTAGTTCTTTTAAAAAAAATTGTAAATATTTCATAGCAATGACGGACTAAAATAATAAATTTCACAGGCTGGATCAGACAAAATCATATAAATTATAAAAGAAAAACGTTAGTACAGTTAACCATGTACAGCAAACCATAAACCTTTACAACTAAAAATGAATGTTTTGAAAATAATACAATATCGGGTGTATATTAAAAAAGCATCTTTCATTTGCAAAGAAATCAATATGAAAATTAAATCTAGGTCAACATAATTATGATAAAAATAAGTAATGCATGATTAAGTGACTTTGGTACGTTAGGGATTCAAACCTGAATGTCAGCTGCATTTTCGAGCCATAGGCGGGATTAAGAAACCGTGAGTGTAGTGAGCGATTGATTTGGTTTTACTGATGACATACATGTTCATTATATCAAGAAGACGAAAATTTGATCCGCCATTGAAGTTGATTTGAACATATTAACTTCAAATCAACTTCCGCCATTGAAGTTAACCAATGAGTTGTTGTTAGAAATTAAAGCAATCAAATCTTGATCTCACAGGTTACTGGTTACTTCATTGTCACCTTGGTTACCACCAATCAGAAGGGATGTCTCTGGTTCTACAAGAGGGAGACCCTTCCGACATGGTAGAACCGCCCACCAGTTTTCCAACATGCAACAGTTTCCGAACCTCTACAAAGGCGATTCAATCAGCGACTCTAAAGCAAGAAGAGATTCTAGAGAGAAAAAGTAAGATGATTTATTTGAGGAATGAATTCCATTGCTAACTACTTTTATACGAAGATAAAATAATTTGGACAGTATACACTATCTTAACCACGAAGCGGTTTATGAAAAAAAGCACACTGTTATTTTATATCAGTTTATATTGGATGGATATTGAATTTATTCCGTAAAAATAGATTTTCTGTTACAATTTTTAAAAAAGCCTTTTATTCGTTATAATAAAATTTTGAAAAGATATTTCACTGTACAAAATTCAACCGTCACGGTAGGCTGATAAATATCTTATTTACGTTAGTCTTGCTACAACTTAGGCAATATCCTTTATACGTTATAAACTATTGGTTCAGTCAATCAAATTGCGCGTTATGAACAAAAATTCCATTATAAAAATATAAGTAACGTAAAATACATCTGTAAAAATGGATAAAATGGTTTTAATCCTTCTATTAGAATATCCTTTCAGTGAAATGTAAAATGAAATAGTCATTGTAAGAATTTACTATGTGAATAAGCTACTTATTAAGATATTAAAAATGTTTGTACTGCTACAGGATACCTTTTTGTTACTTACAGACGCTGAAATAAATTGTAACTGTTAGTGTAAGATAATTCTAAAGAAATATAATGTAAAAATAGCACTTGTAGATCATCTTCATGAGGACGAAAATTTGCAAATCTTCGCGGTCTCTTAAATGAATTTTAGAGCTTTTAATTATCTTATTGTAAAATGGCGGTAAACAAAATGAGGTCATATTTCCGGTACCTAGTACCTAGCTTCGCCAAACCATTTCAGTAAGAATGTAGCATTAAAAGTAGCATAAAATAAAGCATAGCAAAACAGCATTTTAAGCACAGATTCTCAATGCAGTAATACAGAAAACACGAACTATATACAAACACACTCGCTAAAGTCACACCTAAGCGCACACCCAGGTAACACAGCGAACAACAGCTACGATGATTTTAATGAATGATTAAAACCATGAAAATCAAATACATATGTAGGTTCTTTTCACAATCAGGTTTCGGTTTCTTTGTCACATTGTTACTTATAAATGTTCCACATATGCTACATTAACGCTGCCCCCCCCCCCACACACACACACGCACACGCACACGCGTGCTTCAAACTTTTTGGACAGCTCTGCAGGGTATGACCTAGCACCTATTGCTAAGGTCGGATTAGCTTTTGGCAAGGAATTATGGGTAAAAATCTATGGGGTGTGTTCAATTTAACAGTGATTGTCACAAATATCCATATGATATCTGCATCTGATTGGCCTACCTTGATTGATAAATTGAAAACAAAGGAAATTTCATTTGATACTTTCCGAACAGCCCGTGTATATGCCGATTAATGTTTTATTAAATTTGTATATTGTAATCCCTTGGGTTCATGGAGAAAAAACTATTAACTTATTTCAAATATGAAAACAAATCTTTCAAAGAAAACAAAGCTTTAAATAGCATAAAATATCTAATGAATTTTAAATCTTCCAACATTGCGTATCTTAAAGGGACCAGGTATTACATTAATACTTAGTTCTAGGGATTATGTGTTTATGGTCCCTGAAGATTACATATAGCTACAAATCTAGGGTCATACTTTGACCGCAATGTTTACATGGGTGAAGTTCTCATTTAGCTTTGTTAAATTTTACTCTCAGATTTAAAACAGATATTAAACGAATTTAAATTTTCGGGACGTTATCTGCAGTGGTAATAAAACTAGCTTTGATATTTTTTAGAAAGAAGGTTTAGTAAAAGGCATCCAAACACAAAACGGACTTTGCAAGAGGATAAAACAGTTACAAGCTTCTTCCACCAAGCAGAAAACCAAGAAACAAGTAAATGGAGCTTAAAGGGACTTGGACACAATTTGACTTTTCAAATTTTATTTTTCCATTTTCTATGTTTATACTGATAACTATAACAGTTTATAATGCTATATCAAAATTTAAAAGTCAAATATCAAGTTATAAGCAAGATTCAGAGTTCATAATTCTTTGTTTTGTAAACAAAGCTCGAATATTGTCATTTTTTACACATGTGTTGTATTGGAGTAAGTTTCAATCAAATGTATCTTTCTTTTGTTGATAATAGTATTAATGAAGATATTAAATTAGTTTAAATTGTTTTTTACATGTCATTTTGTCTAAGAAATGGTAATTCTCTACATTACATGTTTTGTAAACAACTATAAGATTCGAGCTTTGTTTACAGAACAATCAATTCTTACCTCTGTATCTCGCTTGTAACTTGACTTTAACATTCAATATTTTGGTCAATCATTTAAAATGCACCAGTAAACTATTTTATACATAAAAATAAAAATAACATTTTTGATCTCAAATCGTGTCCAAGTCTCTTTAAAGAATTTGATCTTGATTTTTTTTTCTTGATTTTATGATTGTATGTTCAACATTCAAACCATTCATTGCTATTATAAATTTACATAAGATATACAAATTTTGATTTTAGTTTTTATTTTTCTACTTTTTCCGAAAAAGATAAAATTATTGTTCATTTTCATAAAACTCATCTTCTTAAGTTAATAATTCTGAATAGCGGAGCGGAAAACAAATCAATGACTTGGGAAAATGAGTAATATTGATTCTTTAAAATATGATGAAATCTATTTTTATTTGTCATGTATATAAACGCATGTCAAATTTTCTCAAATATGTTAAACTCCAGTGATCTAAATTACAGAAAGAAACTTTCCTGTCCTGCGAGAAGTTGCAACTACAACTGCTAGCCCAGGTAATGCTTAGTCTCCCTTTTTTTTAGTCCCCTACCTGTTTTCACCGGAGGGGACTATAGCTTTATGGAGCTTAAAGCATTAGATCTTGATTTTTTTTCATGATTTTATGTTTAACATTCAAACCATTCATTGCTATTATAAATGTACATAAGACATACAAATTTTGATTTCAGTTTTTATTTTTCTACTTTTTCCGAAAAAGATAAAATTATCGTTCATTTCCATAAAACTCATCTTCTTAAGTCAATAATTCTGAAAAGCCGAGCGGAAAACAAATCAACGACTTGGGAAAATGAGTAATATTGATTATTTAAAATATGGTGAAATCTATTTTTATTTGTCATGTATATAAACGCATGTCAAATTTTCTCAAATATGTTAAACTCCAGAGATCTAAATTACAGAAAGAAACTTTCCTGTTCCGCGAGAATTTGCAACTACAACTGCTACACTTGTAGCCCATGTAATGCTTAGTCTCCCTTTTTATAATAATATGAAATAATATGAAATTTGCTGAAAAGCTTCAAAATGTCAAACCACAGATCAAGTTTACACTTTTGTAGCGTCTGGTTGACATATTTTCGAGAAAATTAATTTTTTATATTCAAAATTTTTAATGTTCGGGTTCGTTATCGGCCTCGGTGTGTATCAAATAAACGGGAAAGTATGTTGTCAGTAATAATATCATGCATTACTTGGACCATTTCATTTATTGTTTCTAACAAACAAATAAGTTCTGTAAATTAGTTCCAAGCATTGTGTTGTAAATTTAATCGACTGGGGTTTTTGTATTATTACAATCGGGTTCGTTATCGGGTTGGTCTGTTGAGACGGTAAGAAATGATATTTTGCATAACAGTGCATTGTTTTCACAAATTTCTACAAACCGGTAGGGGACGTGTATTGCTTATGCAATACTCTCAGAATGCTTGTTTAAATAAATAATTATATAGTTGGGTTCTCCCTCTTCACAAATTATCTGGAGTGCAAATCGTAAAATATACTTTTCAGGAACCATTGACATTTTGCCGCTATTATTAATAAACCAAATGATGTAGTAAACAAAGTTTTAATTGATAAATTTTATGAATTTTACTCCTAAAACTTTACCAGAACTTCTTAGCAAATCCTATAAGTAAAAAGTAAAAAAGTGTCCAAACAAAATAAAATAAAAAAAAGTATATACAACAAAAGTGTATTTTTTGAAATATTTATTCAAACTTAAAAATTAAGGGACTTTCAAAGGAACGGAGTAAAAGGGATCGATAACTCTGATTTATAAAACAACCTAAATATATATAATATTGCCAATCATCAACAAGTAACAAAACCACTGTTCTATCGTCGAAGATAAGATAGGATAATCATTGGATTTGCAATAAAAACCAACCTTAATGAAAATTGGATAAAAAAAAGTTAACCGACGAAATAAAAGCAGCGAACAATAAAAATTATGTGCAGTACCTCTTCTGAATCTTAGAAGCCTTTTTATTGTGCAAATGAATATTCAAATGTATTTTAAGGTATCTGATTTTACTTTATATAAATTAGATCTAATTCATACAAAAAACTGTAAAAATTTACTCTTATCTTGGTGTATTGTTGTTTTAATAATCACTAGTTGTTGTAATAATCACTAGTGACTTTTCAAGCTAATAAATTATTCTTTTGTTGGATAAGTCTATAAAATGCATTTTATTGCAGAGTTTATGCATTTCTTTTGAGTCATGCAAACAAAGTAGATCACATATTAAACAACCTGCAAAAAAATATTAAAATGATTACATATGATTATTACTTAAATAAATCAATGTGCAATGTATTCTAAGATGTACTTTGTTTTCTCAAGAAGCATTCAATTTGATATACTTATAGTTAGCAATAAAAGAATCCTGTTTACAGATATTTGGACAGAAATACTATCTAAGAAACCTTCTGGGCTACCAATTAGATCTGCAAGGATCAATGACGGTTCTCCCCCAAGGTTACCTAGTATAACAAGCAATGGATTACCGACCTTTAGTTTTCCAAGTAGGAGCATTTCTGACTCTTCCTTTGGTAGGTTATCAAACGTCAACGATATAACTTGACAACATTGCAGCAACTCTGTTTTGCAAGTATATAAACCCATGTTCCTAAATTGTAAAAATCAAAAAAAAAAATTATACAAGACTTAGTGATTGATGGAAAATAAACCATGGCTCACTTTAAATAGAACGATAACTTTTAATTAACTCTGTTTACAGATATTTGGCCGCAGACACAATCTAGGAAATCTTCTGGGTCCCGTTCAAATAGGATTGATGCTGGTTCCTTCCCACTAATACCTGAACCGAGTAAAACTAGTAAAATACCAACTTTACCTTTGCCGGGTAGAAGCAACCCAGACACTTCCTTTGGTTTGTATGATTTTTACCCTTATAATATGACTTTTTTTAAAAACACATATGTTTGTTATAAAGTAATGAACAGAGCAATCTTTAAATTCTCAATTTAAAATAAAAGCTTTGTCAAAGTATTCAACATATCAAAATTTGTTATGATGGTACTTATATGTACATGTAGGTTCCACTTGTAAAATGTGAAAACACTAATTTGTTTATAGATAACATATAAAGATAATAATTTAATTTGTGTTTGTGTAAGATATTGAGAGCATTAACTTCAACTCAGACTACAAATGATTTACACTGGCGATAGCATGCATATTAAAAAAATCAAATTAAGCTCATTGTTAATTCATGTATTTCTGGCATTTCAGATGTTTTGATAGAATTATGCTGTCAAAACTAAATAAATTGGTCAATTTGCACATCTACATGCATATAGATAACTAACTGTTTGATATATTCTATATATCTACGATAATAAAAACCGCATATATAAATTAATTAAAATCTTGTAAAAAGTAAATCAGTTGGCAACAACACACTTTCCAAGAGCTATTTAACAAATTAAAAAAAATTAAAAAGATGAAAAGATTTCAGAAGCACTTAACGTCCTTGAACTTTTAAGTTGAATCAAAAAATAGATAAATTCAATTTATAAAAAGTCCATTTTGAAAAAATCATAGTAAATAATATCAAAAGCAATAGGCTAAACTAATGTCACATATCGTTTTATGTCGATCTGCCACCAAACTTTTTCAGAAATTGTCAGTTTTAAAAGCCTTGTTGGGCTGCGTTTCGCTTATTTATTTTTGAATGTTGTTAAAAAACTGGAGAAAGCATAGTGAATGGTTTTGAATATGTGTGAACATTCACTGTGTAATCAAAGTGCAATGAATTTTCCAGACTCTTGGAACAGTGGACTTGTAAATAGTGTGTACAGTTCTACTGGGTCTGGTAACACGGATGTGCCTGTTGATCTACCACAGTTACGACCCATTAACCCATTCGGCACTTCTGCTTTAGAACAGAATCCCGCTTTACCAGCAAGTTTAACGAACAGTGATAGAAGACGTCCATTAAGTAAGATTTTTTTCCTACATTTTTAATCTCAAAGGTATCGAGAACTAGCTTGTCCTGCGATGACATTTCAGTGGAAGTGCATAACTTGCGTTTAGAAACAC